>CAWUFW010003864.1:1200000-1698392 GCA_963921515.1 Calotriton arnoldi | reverse complement strand
TGCCTCTTTCTATACCTTTTGTGCCTCTTTCAGCACCTCTGTTGCTTCTTTCTGCACTTCTCTTCCTTCTTTCTGCACCCCTCATGACTCTTTAAGCACCTGTTGCTTCTTTCTGCACTCCTCTTCCTTCTTTCTGTACCTCTCGTGCCTCCTTCTGTACCCCACTTGCCTCTTTCAGCTCCTCTGTTGCTTTTTTCTGCACATTGCTTGCCTCTTTCTGCACCTCTCTTGCCTCTTTCGGCACCTCTGTTGCTTCTATCTGCACCCCTCCTGCCTCTTTCTGCACCCCTCATCCCTATTTGTCCAACTCTGTTGCCTCTTTCTACACCTCTCTTCCCTCTTTCTGCACTACTCTTGCCTCTTTCTGTACCTCTGTTGCTTCTTTCTGCACTTCACTTGCCTCTTTCTGCACCCTTTGTGCCTCTTTCAGCACGTCTGCTGCTTCTTTCTGTACTTTTCTTCCTTCTTTCTGCACCCTTCGTGCCTCATTCAGCACCTCTGATGCTTCTTTCTGCACTTCTCTTCCTTCTTTCTGCACCCCTCTTGCCTATTTCTGCACCTCTCTTGCTTCTTTCTGCACCTCACTTGCCTCTTTCAGCACCTCTCTTGCTTTTTTCTGCAGATCTCTTGCCTCTTTCTGCACCTCACTTGTGTCTTTCAGCACCTCTGTTGCTTTTTTCTGCAGATCTCTTGCCTCTTTCTGCACCCCTCTTTTCTCTTTCTGCACCTCTCTTGCCTCTTTCTGCACCCCTGTTTCTACACCTTTCCTGCCTGTTTCTACACCTCTCTTGCCTCTTTCTGTATCTCTGTTGCCTCTTTCTGCACTTCTCTTGCTATTTCTGCACCCTTCGCGCCTCTTTTAGCACCTCTGTTGCTTCTTTCTGCACTTCTCTTCCTTCTTTCTGCACCCCTCTTGCCTCTTTCTGCACCTTTGTTGCTTCTTTCTGCACTTCTATTGCCTCTTTCTGTACCTATCTTGCTTCTTTCTGCACCTCACTTGCCTCTTTCAGCACCTCTGTTGTATTTTTCTGCAGATCTCTTGCCTCTTTCTGCACCCCTCTTTTCTCTTTCTGCACCTCTGTTGCTTCTTTCTATACTTCTCTTGGTTCTTTCTGCACTTCTCTTGCCTCTTTCTGCACCCTTCGTGCCTCATTCAGCACCTCTGTTGCTTCTTTCTGCACTTCTCTTCCTTCTTTCTGCACCCCTCTTGCCTCTTTCTGCACCTCTGTTGCTTCTTTCTGCACTTCTATTGCCTCTTTCTGCACCTCTCTTGCTTCTTTGTGCACCTCACTTGCCTCTTTCAGCACATCTGCTGCTTTTTTCTGCAGATTTCTTGCCTCTTTCTGCACCTCACTTGCGTCTTTCAGCACCACTGTTGCTTTTTTCTGCAGATCTCTTGCCTCTTTCTGCACCCCTCTTTTTTCTTTCTGCACCTCTCTTGCCTCTTTCTGCACCCCTGTTCCCTGTTTCTGCACCTTTCCTGTCTGTTTATGCACCTCTCTTGCCTCTTTCTGCACCTCTGAGTTAGAGGTAGTTTTAATCCCCCTGCGCTATTATGTACTAGGGCCTTACAGGGGAGGTCATGCCAATCACAGGGGTACCCCAACCCATAGTGTACCCTAGTGTATGTAGGTGTTTTCACTGTATTTTAAGTGTATTTCAGCATAGCACTGGCTCTGGGCCTGGTTAGTGAGAGTCAGTTACCACCAGTACCAGTCAGCAAAAAGTTGGGGGCACAGGATGACTTTGCAACAAGGCCTCTTTCTGCACCTCTGTTGGTTCTTTCTGCATATCTCTTGCTTCTTTCTGCACTTTTCTTCATCTTTCTGGACTTCTGTTGCCTCTTTCTGCATTTCTCTGGCTTCTTTCTGCGCCTTTCTTCCTCTTTCTTCACATGTTCTACCTCTGTAGGCATAGTTAGAAATTAGCATTTAAAAAACCTTTGAAATTCACTGAAAACACCATAGGTTTCAGGGACGTTATAGTTAGAAATTAGCATTTAAAAAACCTTTGAAATTCACTGAAAAAACCATAGGATTCAGGGACGTTATAGTTATAAATTAGCAATTAAAAAACCTTAGAAATTCACTGAAAAAACCACAGGTTTCAGGGATGTTATTGTTAGTTGGACATTTCGCTCGTAGAAAACCAGAGAAATCTGGCGGTTATATTTAGTTGAGCTAACTATAACTCGCGCCCCCGCAATGCACTGCTGATGACGTCACATATTACATCATTCATGACATGGTCAGTGACATCACTGATGACATCACTAATGACATCTCAAATGACATCACTGATGACATCATTGATGACATCATCCACATGATAATCTGATGCACCTCATCACACCCTAATATAACCTTTGATACACCCACTGTAAAATACAGAGTACCATTTTCGAAACCATAGACACACCAATACCAGTTACTACATACCCACTCACTGATTCCTAGGTCTACACACACGTCCACTCATTCACCCATACAGTCACTCATACATGCAGTCACTTATCAATACAGCACTATCATTTGCACTCATACACCTATACAGACACTCACACATCACCACTCATCCATAGAGTTACTCACACACCTAGTCAGCCATGCAAAGTCAATCACACTCCCATTTACTCACCTATATTTATACATACACCACCTCACTTATTCATACAGATACTAACACATACTTACTCTCTTATACAATCACTGATACAAGCGCACACTCATCGATACAGCCACTCTCACAATCACTCACTCTCACATATAGTCATTTATATACTCCAACACTCACATATACTGCCTTTCACATATGTAGTTACTCACACATTTACCACTGAGACAACCATTCACTCACCAACACACCCATACACACACTCACCCACCCATACAGTCCTTCACAAATGCACTCTTGAACCCATACACCCAGTGAATCACCCACTCACACATCTATGCACAGAGTCACACACCCCCCACCCACCCACACACTCAGGCACCCATAAAGATAGTCAGCCAACCAATCAATAACCCATATAGACACTCATGTAGCTACTCCCCAACCCATGCAGCTGCTTACACACCAACTGACAGACTGATACAGACATTCACACAGTTTAGTCACTAACCCATGCATTCAGTAAGACATGTTTAATAACTCACTTATACAGTCAGTCACGCACCTTAACATTGGGTGAATAGCCAGGTCTTCACCAGCCTTCTGAAGGTAAGGTGATCTGGGGTGCTGCAGATGTGGATAGGGAGGGAGTTCCAGAGGGCAGGAGCCAACAACCTAAAAGAACGCCCGCCTGCTCTGGCCCTCTGTATCCGAGGAACTCTGGCCAGAAGCAAATCTGCCAAATGCAGCACGCTTGTGGGAGCATAGTAGGAGCATAAATCACTCAAGATTCCGGGCCCGATATCCACCAGCATTCTGTGGGTGATGCACAACGTTTTAAAGCGCACTCTCTGTTCGAGGGGGAGCCAGTGAAGGCGACAGAGGCGGCTGGAAATATGACAGTGTTTAGGGAGGGAAAAGATTGCGCGAGCAGCAGCATTCTGAACACGCTGCAGCCTTTTAATAGCGGATTTGTTGGCTCCCAAAAGAAGAACATTGCAGTAATCTAGTCTGGCAAGGACAGAAGATTGGATGATCAGTTGAAGGAGTCATGGAGTCAAAGAGACCAAGTATGTGTTTGAGGCCCCGCAACAGTCCAAAACATCTCCCTGCCACTGATTTGGCATGGGTCTCGAAGTTGAGATCACTGTCCATCATTATTCCTATGTTTTTCACCACCGGTTTGTGTATGGGGTAACTCCAAGAGCAGGAGGCCACCATTCATTGCCCCATAGATGGTGATCTCTGCCTACCAGAAGGATCTCGGATTTGGACGAATTGAGCTTTAAGTAGTTAGCAGCCATCCACTCTGAGATTGCTGTCAAGTCCTGTCTAAATTTCACCATATCCTGACTGTGGTTGTTGGAGAAGGCAAACACCAACTGGGTGTCATCTGGGTATGAAACCAGGGAGATGCCCCTGGTTTTGGCCAGCAGAGCCAGAGGCCTCACATGTACATTGAATAAAGTAGGGCTTAATGCTGAACACTGGGGCACCCCACAGCACAGTGGATGAGTGCGGGAGTGAAAGGGAGGAGCCGAAACTTGGAAGGTCCGATCATCCAAAGATGAGAACCATGAGAGGGCCATGCCCTTGTCACAGATCTCCTCCAGACGTAGGAGCAGGATCTCATGGGAGACCGTGTCAAAGGCCACACTCAGATCCAGCAAGATTAATGCTGTGGTTCTGCTGGCATACAAGGAGGTACGTAGTTGTTCCGTGACTGCCAGCAAAGCAGACTCGGTGCTATGCCGAGGCCGGAATCCATTTTGAGAAATGTCAAGTATTGAGTTGGCTTCCAGATAGGAAGTTAGTGGAGAATCGACATACAATTCCGAGATTTTGGACAGAAATGGAAGCAGTGAGATAGGACGGAAGTTTTCTGGCATGGAGATATCTAGTGATGGTTTTTTCAGTAGGGTAACAACCTTGGTGTGCTTCCAAGGCATAGGGACCACCGCCAAGGAAAGGGACAGATTAATTAGCTCCAAGCATTCAGGCAGGCGACATTTCTGATATCTCCGGAAGGCATCGGGTTTCATAGGATCAGCTGGGGATCCTGATTTCACTTTGATAAACAGTGCTTCCATGGCTTGATGGGAGATAGGGGGTAGCACTGCAAGCGCGTGGGGCTCAGGACTTGCCGGCACGTTCTGACCTGTGCCCCGAGGGATGTCCCCCGGGTGGAAGCTACTGTAGATGCGTTCTAGCTTCTCCAGAAAGAATTTAGCCAGTGCTTCACATTGCAGACTAGAAGATATGGCACTGTCTGAGGCAGCGGAGGGCTTTACCAGGTCCTTTAGAAGAGAGAAGATGGTTTTAGTTGGGTTATTGCTTGAGGTTATCAGGTTAGTATAGTGTGCAGCCCTAGATTTGCGGACCAATTTATGGTAAGCCTTAATCGCATTTCTGTACTCTGTCTTAGCCCGTGGGTCATAGGATCGCCTCCAGGCACACTCTGAGACCTTGCAATGTTTCCTGGCTAGAGTCAGGGATTCATTAAACCAAACGTTGGCCCGTGCGCTTTTAGGGTAAGTGAGTTTAAGCGGGATGTATATGTCCAAAGCTTGGGTAATCCACCCCTGAAAGTGCAACAGAGCCTCATCCATATTGGTGGACCTCTCTGGGCACTGGGTGCTTCAGGCGGCCAGAAAGGCAGCCTGGTCCAGTTTATGCCAGGGGTGCTTGAGTGAGGGAATGCGGTGAGGGTGTAATTTAGGGCCCGCTAGCGACAGCCGCATCTGGATAAGGAAGTGATCTGTCCAAGGCATAGGGAGGGGTGGCAGCACCTCCAAGGACTGAAGATTAGAAAAAATTGGGTCCAGAACATGGCCGGCTATGTGTGTGAAACCTGGTACCAGTTGGACTAACTGGCATGCTGCCATGTCACCCATGAAGACACAAATATCTGGAGTCTCCTGCAACTCTAAGTGGGGATTCAAATCCCCCACGATGTTAAAGTTGGATGTCTGAAGGGCCAATGAGGTGATGGCATTAGCAAGGGCTTCTCTGAAAGTAGCCAATGGGCCTGGAGGGCGGTAAATCAGAAGCCCATTAAGCGTAAAATTGGCTGTCAGGGTGATTTTAAAGAGAGCATTTTCGCTGTTGGCAATGTCTATGGGGACAAGGCTACAGGTATAGGTGGCTTTATATATAATAGTAATGCCTCCCCCTCTACCTGTGGTTCTATTAAGGCAGCTCATTACATACCCAGCTGGAAGGGCCAGGGCTGGAATAGCCGAGTCATCAGATACATATATATGTATGTATATATTATCTACTGCGGTCGCCAGTAGATAGTTATAGTTACAACCTATTATCCATAGGAAATCCGTGACATTCTATTTGAAATAACTCTCTTGCCGGTTGACGTATCTTCGCAAAATTTTCAAACTTTGTGGCCCGCTCCGGTCCGCTCCTACCCTGAAAGTCTCGGGGGATTCGTCAAGCGGGGGCCGAGAAAAAGGGGGTCCCAAAACGCGTTTTCCCAATGCAATTTTCCATAGGAAACTTTAGACACGGCTACAGCCCGAACTGCTGAACGGAATTACACCAAATTTGGCAAAGAGGTAGTTCTTGGTTCAGAAAGAACCCTTTTTGTTAAATGGTGTAAATCCGTTCAGTAGTTGCTGAGAAAATCAAAAGTAAAAAGATAGTGATATCTATGGCCGCGTCGGATTCGCGCACCCTCCCGATCACGAGCTGCATGCTAATTGGCTGTCAACACTCCAAATCAGGAAGTGTTGGCAGCCATTTTATCCCTCGGTAGAACCGAGGGACAGAAACAAGTGCGCAAAGCGCAAAAAGGGAGCAGGGTAGAAACACCCTGACCCCCTAGGTCTGCTCAGGGGGTCCCACAAGGACCCCCTGGGTAAAAAAAAAAATTTTTTTAAAAATCGGCAGGATGCGCTCAGGGTGCGCGGATCCTGCCGAAAAAAAAAAATCGAGCGCGGTCTACCGCGCTCGATGTTAGTGGCCCCCGGGTGGGCCAAGTCCTGGGGGCATGCTGGGGGGGTTAATTTTATGTGTGGGGGGCCTCTAAGGGCCCCCAAGCCCGGGGACCACCACCCCCGGGGCTTTATGTATAATGGTGCGGGAGGGCTCTGAGCCCTCCCGCAGCCCCGAGGACCGCCACCGCCCTGGGGCTTCTTTTTTAATTTTGAAAAACCTGTGTGGGGGGCTCCAGCCCCACACGCCCGAGACCACCACCTCCCCGGGGCACTAAGAAAAATTACAATGGGGGTCCGTTTTGGACCCCCAAGCCCCGAGGACCACCACCTCCCCGGGGCTTTCAAAATGTAAGGAGGGGGGCCGCGCGGCCCCCTCCTGGAGCCTGTGGTGGCCCTGGGGACCGCCACCCCCAGGGCCGGCTCCTGCAGTGTCCCGGGGTGCCTACCCCGGGACACTGCTGTTTACAATGACAGGACGGGAGCCTCGCAGCTCCCGTCCTGTCATTGCAAACTGCTTTGGATATTGGAAGAGAAGCAGGAAACCTGCTCTCTCTTCCAATATCCAAAGCTGATGCTTTCCACATGGGGAGCAGCATGTTAGCTGCTCCCCATGTGTAAGCAATGCCGGCTCCCGTAGGACACGGGGAGCCGGCGGGACTGTGGGGGGTTTGGGGACCCCCACAGTCCCCAACGAGAGGCCAGGCCCGGGGGATGGGGTCCCCGGGGCCGTAAGTGGCCACGGAGGGGGCCACGCAGCCCCCTCCCCAAAGGAAAAAAAAGTTTAAAAAAAAAAAGTGCTAGGCCGGCCCCGGGGATGGGGTCCCGGGGCCTTAAATGGCCTGAGGAGGGGGCCACGCAGCCCCCTCCAAATCAGGGGAAAAAAAAAAAAACGATCGGGCCCACAGGCCCCGCCCCTTCCTTCACCACTCTGCAAACGCGCCCCTGGCGCGTTTGCAGAGAGGAACGAATTCCCCTTGAATACTGGGGGTCCCTGGGGGCCAACTAGCCCACCAGGAACCTCCAGTATGCGCCAGGGAGCTGCCTTGCAGAGAGGTGTACAGAGGCCACGCCCCTTTTACACCTCTCTGCAACGCAGCTCTGTGGCGCTTTTGGAGGTATATGGTGGGCTAGTTGCACCCCAGGGACCCTCAGGATTCAAGGGAGTTAATCCCCCGACTTAAAACGCGCCACGGGCGCGTTTGCACAGTGGTGAAGGGAGGGGCGGGGCTTCAGGTGACATGTGTGCAAACAGGCCCCGTGGCGCGTTTTAAGATGGGGAATTAAATCCCCTTCAATCCTGAGGGTCCCTGGGGGCCAACTAGCCCAACAGGTACGTCCAGAAAGCGCCACAGAGCTGCGTTGCAGAGAGGTGTAAAAGGGGTGTGGCCTCTGTACATGTCTCTGCAACGCAGCCCCTGGCGCATACTGGAGGTTCCTGGTGGGCTAGTTGGCCCGTAGGGACCCTCATGATTCAAGGGGACTTAATCCCCTACTTAAAACGCGCCACGGGGCGCGTTTGCACAGATGTCACCTCAGGCCCCGCCCCCTCCCTTCACCATTGTGCAAATATTCCTCTAAAATCAGCCGAAATATGAATTCTGATTTACTCACCTGTTATCAGGAGAGACCTCAGTGCTGCATCTTTCAGCCCAGTACTAATCCTGAAAAGTAATTTTAACCGTACTTACCAGTAACTTGAATTTCCTTCCATAGGCTAACATTGACTGGTTTCACTTGGAAATTCTTCTAAGTGTGGAGTTTTGGAACTTTAAAATATTCCTCTAAAATCAGCCGAAATACGAATTCCGATTTACTCACCTGTTATCAGGAGAGACCTCAGTGCTGTATCTTTCAGCCCAGTACTGGTCCTGAAAAGTAATTTTAACCGTACTTACCAGTAACTTGAATTTCCTTCCATAGGCTAACATTGACTGGTTTCACTTGGAAATTCTTCTAAGTGTGGAGTTTTGGAACTTTAAAATATTCCTCTAAAATCAGCCGAAATACGAATTCCGATTTACTCACCTGTTATCAGGAGAGACCTCAGTGCTGCATCTTTCAGCCCAGTACTGATCCTCAAAAGTAATTTTAACCGTACTTACCAGTAACTTGAATTTCATTCCATAGTATATAATTGCCTGCTTTTTGCTGAAAAAGTTTCTAAGTGTTGATTTTTGAAACATACAAATATTCCTCTAAAATCAGCCGAAATACGAATTCCGATTTACTCACCTGTTATACGGAGAGACCTCAGTGCTGTATCTTTCAGCCCAGTACTGGTCCTGAAAAGTAATTTTAACCGTACTTACCAGTAACTTGAATTTCCTTCCATAGGCTAACATTGACTGGTTTCACTTGGAAATTCTTCTAAGTGTGGAGTTTTGGAACTTTAAAATATTCCTCTAAAATCAGCCGAAATACGAATTCCGATTTACTCACCTGTTATCAGGAGAGACCTCAGTGCTGCATCTTTCAGCCCAGTACTGATCCTCAAAAGTAATTTTAACCGTACTTACCAGTAACTTGAATTTCCTTCCATAGGATATAATTGCCTGCTTTTTGCTGAAAAAGTTTCTAAGTGTTGATTTTTGAAACATACAAATATTCCTCTAAAATCAGCCGAAATACGAATTCCGATTTACTCACCTGTTATAAGGAGAGACCTCAGTGCTGTATCTTTCAGCCCAGTACTGGTCCTGAAAAGTAATTTTAACCGTACTTACCAGTAACTTGAATTTCCTTCCATAGGCTAACATTGACTGGTTTCACTTGGAAATTCTTCTAAGTGTGGGGTTTTGGAACTTTAAAATATTCCTCTAAAATCAGCCGAAATACGAATTCCGATTTACTCACCTGTTATCAGGAGAGACCTCAGTGCTGCATCTTTCAGCACAGTACTGATCCTCAAAAGTAATTTTAACCGTACTTACCAGTAACTTGAATTTCCTTCCATAGGATATAATTGCCTGCTTTTTGCTGAAAAAGTTTCTAAGTGTTGATTTTTGAAACATACAAATATTCCTCTAAAATCAGCAGAAATACGAATTCCGATTTACTCACCTGTTATCAGGAGAGAACCCAGTGCTGCATCTTTTAGCCCAGCACTGACCCTGAAAAGTAATTTTAACCGTACTTACCAGTAACTTATCTTTTCTTCCATAGGAATCCATTGTCTGGTTTTCAGCAGAAAAGTTTCAAAGTGTCGATTTTCACAAACTACAAATATTCCTTAAAAATCGCCTGTATGACTTAAACGCATTTTTTCAACTGTTTACAGGAGATGCACCAGTGCTGGATCCAGGATCCAACACTGAGTAAGAAAAAGTAACGATAACAGTTTTTACCTGCTAAGTGAATTTCCTTCCGTAGGATAACATTGGTGATTCTATGAGGAAAAGTTTCTAAGTGTCAACTTTTAAAATACAATAATATTCCTTAAAAATCACGACTGTAACCAAAACGCTTTTACTCAACTGTTTACAGGAGATGTCCCAGGACTGAATCTAGGATCCAGTCCTGTGGTTAGAAAAAGTAATCCATAAAGTAACTAATTGCATTTAACTAGAAATTCACATTGAGCTGAATGTTGCATTGTGTTTGAAAATGTGTTGCCCATTGCAACAACTGTAACTACTGTACTTAAAAGTCTATTGCCTATGTGCTAAGTATTTAAACTAAAGTAATTCATTCTGAGAAAGTATTTTTTGTAATGTAATGTATAATGTAATTACAATGTAATTTAAAAAATAAAATATGTAAAAGAAATTGTTTCTAAAAATGTAGTAAATCAGTATGAAAAAAAATAATATAAAAATTAATACATTTAAAAAACCTTTGAAATTCACTGAAAAAACCGTAGGTTTCAGGCACGTTATAGTTACAAATTAGCATTTAAAAAACCTTTGAAATTCACTGACAAAACCATAGGTTTCAGACACGTTATAGTTAGAAATTAGCATTTAAAAAACCTTTGAAATTCACTGAAAAAACCATAGGTTTTAGGGACAGTTATAGTTACAAATTAGCATTTAAAAAACCTTTGAAATTCACTGAAAAAACCATAGGTTTCAGATATGTTATAGTTACAAATTAGCATTTAAAAAACCTTTGAAATTCACTGAAAAAACCATAGGTTTTAGGGACAGTTATAGTTAGTTGGACATTTCACTCGTACAAAACCCGTGAAATTCCCCCGTTATAGTTAGTTCAGCTAACTATAACTCGCGCCCATAATGCACTGCTGATGACGTCACATATTACATCACTCATGACATGGTCAGTGACATCACTGATGACATCACTGATGACATCTCAAATGACATCACTGATGACATCATCCACGTGATAATCTGATGCAGCTCCTCACACCCTAATATAACCTTTGATACACCCAATCTAAATTACAGACTGCCATTCGCAAAACTTTAGACACTCCAACACCAATAACTACATACCCACTCACTGATTCTTAGGTCTACACACACACATCCACTCACTCACCCGTACAGTCACTCATACTTATGGTCACTCAGTACAGGACTATCATATGCACTCTTACTCCTATATAGACACTCAAACACCGCCACTCATCCAAAGAGGTACTCACACACCTAGTCAGTCATGCAAATAATTAAACACACTGCCATTTACTCACCTATACAGTTATACACACACCAGCTCACTTAATCATACAAATACTAGCACATTGTTACGCTCTTATACAATCACTGATACAAGCACACACTCATCCATACAGCCACTATCACAATCACTCACTCTAAGCTTATAGCTATTTATATACTCCAACACACATATATACTGGCTTTCACATATGTAGTTACTCACACATGTACCACTGGGACATACATTCACTCACTAACACACTCTTACACACACTTACCCACCCATACAGTCTATCACAGATGCACTCTTGAAACCATCCACCCAGTGAATCACCCACTCACACATCTATGCACAGAGTCGCACACACCCCACCCACACAAACACTCAGGCACCCATACAGATACTCAGACAACCAATCAATAACTCATATAGACATTCATGTAGCTATTCACAAACCCATGCAGCCACTTACACAGCAACAGACAGACGGATACAGACATTCACCCAGTTTAGTCACTAACCCATGCATTCAGTAAGATACGTTAAATCACTCACTTATAGAGTCAGTCACGCACCTACTAAATCATCCATACAGACACTTACACACCCACTCATTCTTCAATACGTCTTTTCCTATATATATTAAAAATATTTAAACTTTACAGAAACACACAGTCACTGGATGATGTCATCAGTGATGTCATTTGAGATGTCATCAGTGATGTCATCAGTGATGTCACTGACCATGTCATGAGTGATGTAATATGTGACGTCATCAGCAGTGCATTGCGGGGCGCGAGTTATAGTTAGCTGAACTAACTATAACAGGGGAATTTCACGGGTTTTGTATGAGTGAAATGTCCAACTAACTATAACTGTCCCTAAAACCTATGGTTTTTTCAGTGAATTTCAAAGGTTTTTTAAATGCTAATTTGTAACTATAACATATCTGAAACCTATGGTTTGTTTCAGTGAATATATATATATATATATATATATATATATATAGTATAATGCCAAATCACCAGGAATTAATTGGAATCTATTATTGTAAATTGTCTGAAGAAGCATCTAGACTTACTCCCAGTTTTATGAAGGAAAATAGTGGGGAGCGATTTTAACTGCCAATTCGAACCTTTAATTGTAGAAAGTCTTGCCCTGACAGCAGATGAGGATGTTATCTGGTTTATACCAGAACTGGATATTCCACACATCAAGAAATGGTCACCTTTGGCAGTCCTAATCAATGCCCTCACACTAAACCAGGGGCTTTGAGCTTGTAATGGTAGGGCAGTCTCTGATAACACAGGCAGCCACACATTTAATAGGGTGAATCAAACCAGCCATAATGTTGGAGGCAAGCTTTGGCCATTCTTGGTGGAAATGGCAGTCGTACCTCAATCGGATAGTGACCACAATACCCTGAGCCTTTTTCTAAATCTTCGCATTAGCTCACAGCCCAACACCTCAGGGGCGCCCTTTGATAGAAGGCTGAGAGTCACTAGTAATAGCCGTAGAGTCAAATGGAGTACATTAAATCATTCTCAGTAGTCCATCGGTGAGAACTATAGGATAGTTACCACAGTCATGGAGGGCATGTTACCACTGATTTGTGAGTGGAGTGTCCATGAGTCATCTGATATGATAATTGAGACCCACAGCCAGTTGTACACAAATCAGAGGGTTATTCTTTTGGTTGAAACAGGGCCCTTAGTGGAAAGGAAGCAACCCAAATCCTGGTTTAATAAAGAGTGTCAGGATACCAAGTCTGCTCTGATCCATGAAATCAGACAGAGCAACAGACCATTGATTCAGGCCACCAGACGGTGTTATAAATCAGCGCCATCAAGGGCTAAAAAGGAATGGGAGCAGGGAAAATGGGAGGACCTCTTGGATGCTGCCAAACAGAATGATCATCACTCCTTCTGGAACTTGGTAGCAACAGGTAGCAGAGATGGATGCAGCACGTAGAACATTACATTGCAGCAACAGATTGGGTGGTACACTTCTCCAGCATGTATATGCAGAAGGGAGATCAGCAAGCTAACACAGGGAGACAGTTGTGTCTTGGGAAAATCTGTCAGTCATCAGGGAAGATGGATAAGGGCGCAAAGATTGTGCCCCTGGTGTCCACCATAGATGCACAAGATGAGGCATACATTGATATTTCAGTGGATGAAATAAGCCTGGCAATCAGGGAAATAGCGCCCAATAAAGTTCAAGGGCCAGACAAGATCCCTGGTAACCTATTCCTGAGTGAGAAAACTCTTTGGAGTGCTTACTTCACAGTGTTGTTTTTAGCGATTCTGAAGGAGGCACCAATTCCACACACCTAGGTGGGGACCGAAATAATCCCCTTTTTAAAAAAAAGGCTCACACGATTTGCTTGCTACCTATTGACCAATACTTCCTATAGATTGTACGAAAAAGCTCTTTAGCAAAGTGATCCTGGGTAGATTACAGGACTGGCTAGCTGACAATGAGATTTTGACCCCTCTCCAAGCAGGCTTTAGAGAGTCCACGAGTACAATTGATCAAGTGTTCTGTTTACAAATGCTGTATTGGAAGACAACCACAATGGGAGTGGGGCGACTCTAGTAGTGTTTGTAGACTTGCACTCTGCCTTTGACTTGGTACCAACTTCAGCGCTTTGGCAAGTCCTCTCCAAGATGGGGGTCCCACAATATTTGTTAGACATCATAGTTAGGCTGCATTATAACAACTTTGCGCAGGTTAGACGTGGTAGTTGAAGCACGTTAACTGATCCCTTCCCCGTAACTAGAGGAGTCAGACAGGGGTGCATGCTGGCCCCCGCACTGTTCACTCTTTACATCAGTGGCCTCGTCAAATACTGGATCAGTGTGACAACGATGTGCCTAAACTAGCTAACATGAGAGTCGCTGCCCTCATGTTTGCTGATGACACCTCATTGATCTCCAAAACACCCATGGGACTCCAGAAGCTGTTGGACCCATTTGATAGTTTCTGCAAATTGAGGGCACTGGAGATCAATGTGAGTAAAACAAAGTACATGGTCCTGAATCCTGGGCGCTCAACCAGGACTCATCTCACTCTAGCAGGGGCCACACGGGAACGCATGTGCACATTTGTGTATTTAGGCTTCACTCTGACTGAGCATCTTTGGTGGCAAGCTCATATAATGCAGCGATTATTAAAAATGGCACAAGTAGTGGGTGGTATCTTAAAGATTACGTGTAGCTCTCAGTATCGGCCAATCCTGCCAGCGATACAGATTTATAAACTTAAGGCCTTGGGGAAAGCTGCCTATGGTGTTGAGATGTGGAGGCATCTGGGAGCAACCTTATTGGTAATGGAGGAAAATCGCTTTATGCGTCAGTCGGTGGGCGTACCTGTAAACACTCCTCTCCTTCCACTTAGGCTGGACTTTGGGGATATAGACCTCTCCGACAGACTTGCTTTGCATCCCATACTTTACTAGAGGAGGATCTGGGCTAGCCCACGTTATCAGCCTACCAACAGGTAGTACGAGAAAATCTTATCACTTGTGGGCTCTTGTAGAATTCAATGGCTAAAGCATGTGAATGGTACATTGTCAGAGATTGGTCTTGGTGACCTATGCAGTGCCCTCCATCAGGCAGGGGCCATTTCCAACTCACTCATCAAGACTACATATTGGCAACATAGAGATAATCGCCTATACACACAGGCGAGCCATGGATCATTAACAGATGCCTTTCTTACAGTTAAGGACTCCTTCAAGCAGGAGTACTTTATGGATGAAGTAGAACCCCTCTAGCGAGGTGACTGTACTTGAAATTTCGGTATGGAACCTTGCTCTCCAAACATTTATTGCAAAGTGGTAGCACACGTCACATGTTAATGATTCGCACTAGTCATCATGTACGGACCAAAAAGAAACTATTGAGCACATTATCAAGTCAAGTCAAAATAAGCTTTATTCGAATTCACAAAGTGAATTATAAAATCTACAAAGTACATACATAACAAAGTTTAAAAAACCTGCATAAAAGTTAAAAAACAGAAAGCTAAAAACTACCATGCATAAAAACAGTTGTCGACTACACAATCAATTACATTTTACCACAGCTCCTGCAATCAATAATGGACAGCAATAACCGGGACATTACAGGGCACATATACATATATTGCATTTGCAGGTACATAAAAGCCGGTCGACATTGTACAAAACCCAACTGCAAATAAAAAGGTTTAATATATTTCTTCCTCAGCCCAGAGAAATGTTTACAAAAAAGAACAGTGTGCATGGTACTCTGGGAGGAGATATCATCACAAGGGCATTTCATCAGGTCTGGTGACCAGTTGTTAATGGTGGGAAAACTAATAAGGTGATGGAAAATATCCAACCGAAACACAAACCTGTGGCGCGAGTTGTACACATTGGCTAAATAAAATTGCATAACATAATATGTGTATTTGTAAAGCACACGTTCACCTCAGCAACGGGGAATCTTGGCGCTGAATAACAGATGTTTATTGTTACCCAACTCAATGGTACTCATTTTATCGACCTCAAATGGATGAAAGACTGAGTGGACCCGCCGGGATTCGAACCTGTGACCATGAGGTTGAATACAGGACCCTGCAGTGGATGCATTAGTCTACTGAGCCACCAGACCTGGCATGTTGTAACTAGTCAGGATCATCTGGCTCCTCTGAACAGAAGCTTTCATAATTTCAGAAGATATTCTAGTTTCCTCTAGTAATGATATACACTTCAATTTGAGGGCTTTTCTTTTAAAAGTGATCAGGCTCTCGGGATGGTCAAAATACTCGAGATGGCCAATGTCTGCCAGAAAATTGTGCACACATTTAAGCCAGGGGATTTTGAGAGCAGATGTAGATCTAAGGCAGTCAACAATATTGGATAGGTTGAGCCTAGTGTGATTGGATGACCAGATTTTATGCCAGAGAAATACTGGCTGGATCCTAATCAAGTCTGCTATATAAGAGGCTCCTAATTCAGAATGGCAGACATAAGTTGAACTGCTTTTCAGAAGGGCAAGGAGATTCCTTATAAATGCATTTTCTTCCAGTTGGAGAGTGTTGATCTGCCCATATCCCCAAAGCTCAGACCCGTACATGGCAGTAGGTCTACATTTGGCCTTGTAGATGGTCATCAATTCCCTTGGGTGTTTAATGCCTAGTTTCTGGCAAAATTCAACAGGCCCGTTGTTGTTTAAACAAAATGGAGCCGCCTTGGTTTAATTGCCCTTGACTAGTTCCCAGCTTGATTAAACACAATCCCCTAATATGAAAATATGGCTGTGAACTGAATTTTAGAGCCCTCAATAAAAAAATCACGGCAACGAAAGACCTTACTCCCGATTTTCATTGCAAAAGTTTTGCTGATTTTAATTTTTAGACCATGGTTCTGCATGTACTGGGCAAATTTGTCGACTAGATGCTGGAGGCCAAGGGGAGTGCAGGCCATTAATACGACATCGTCGGTATAGAAGAGTGCCTGGATTGGACAATGACCCACTTGTGGTAAATCTGCGCACTTGCTTGCCAATATGTTGCCTAAACTATTAAGGTAGCGATTAAACAGAAAGGGAGCAAGTACGCAGCCTTGTCGGACCCCTCTTCCTATTATAAATGGCTGAGTACAATTGCCGTTGAGGCTGTAGCGGACTGTACCCCGTCCTAAGGCATACAGATCTCTAAGAAAGGTCACAATAGTGCAGTCAACACCCATATTAGCCATAATTGACCATAATTTATCGTGAGCCACGAAATCGAAAGCAGAAGATAAGTCTACAAAAACTAAAAACAGTTTACCTTCTTTATTGTGCACATATTTGCCAATGAGTAGGTCCAGATTGATGGTCTGTTCAGTTGTCCCCAGCCCAGACCTAAAGCCGTTCTGCAGGTCCGAAAGGATATTGTTGGACTCTGCCCAGTCTTGCAGTCGGCCTAGAAGGATACGGCCAGCCACCTTTACTAGAGGATCTAAAAGAAAATTGGCCTGTATTGTGCTGGGCTATTACAATCACCCTTCTTAAATATAGGGACAATAAGAGATTCAGGCCAAGTAGGCAAGAATACTTGGTTCCGACAGGCTCTGAAGAGCAAGGTGAGGATGGGGCCCCAAAGGTCAGTGTTGGATTTGAACAGATCAATAAGGATCCCATCAGGACCCTGGGCTTTACCACCCTTGCTTGCCTTCAGTGCCAGGACTACTTCATCCAAGGAAAATTTCGGATAATTCTGGGTAATCGATAATAAGGTCATAGCGGGAACACTAGGGGAGGATGCAGTGGGAGAGGGGATTACAGTATCTTCCTGAGAGGAATACAAGTTTGTAAAATGGAATAGCCATGCGGCTTCAGTTATGGCTATCTCGGCTCGAGGTCAGTCATGGGTTTTATAAGAAGGAGCATTGATAATTCGCCAAAACGTGGTGTTATCATTGGACAGACTGGCTTCGAGTAATCTATTCCAGGATTCCTCCTTTAAATTTTTTTTTTGTTCTTTAATGGCTAAATTATATGCGAGTCTGCAAACCCAGACCTCCTGTGCGTATCTCGGTTTTTGGCTAGAACTAATTTTAGATTTCTATGGGTTTTTGTGCATGCCGAATCAAACCAACCACAACAGCCTGTCCTTGCTTTGCTCGATTTGCACGGAGCCCCTGTCCAATGCCCTTTTTTATAAGGTCGAACGCTAGAATAAAATCATGCACCTCTGTAGTCTTATTTTAGGCATGTTTCAAATGCCTTCCTCTCTTTGTGGTTTGTATTTCTAAAAAGTTGGATGGCTTCCCCAGGGTCCATCTCAAGGCATAACTGGTACTACGGTAAATGTCGATTTTTTCCAATGTGGTAACTCCAAATGCATCCCCCCTCTGTGTATAAAGGTTGGTATTCAAAGCAACACTTTGGGGGAAATGATCACTGATTGCAATGTCATGGATGGAAAATTCTAAAACCAGCTCAGAGAAACGCTTACTGAAATAATATAAAAATCTATCACGCTCTTCTCAACCCTGCTGTTATAGGTGTTCCTCACTGTGACTGGGGTACTGGTAAGTGCATTGCAAAAATGCAAATTGTGTTTAAGAAGTAGATCGTTTAAGGTATCTCTGAGTGAGAAAAATGGGTGATGTCACTATTGTCAGGAGACATCATACCACATGCCTTGTTAGATGACTGCAGGCAAAGGAGTATATTAAAATCTCTGTCCTATAAAATGATTGAGTCCCTGCAGCCAGTGGTGAAAGCTGTCTCCAAGTCATGGTCTAAATGATGAAGGACTGTAATAATTTCCCGTGTACAGGCGTTATTGTAAAAGTTTACAATGGCCAGGGTAAAATGCGCTGACATTTGAAGAGTAACAATTTGATAAAACACTCTGCTAGCAATCACTGTAGTATTCAGGGGAGCCAACATGTTTGACACATAAATACACAGGCCCCCCCTTAGAACGCCCACAGTTGGACTGGATTGCTGGGCAGTGATATGTTTTAAAGCCGTTAAGATGGATTCGGTCCACTGACCAGGTTTTCTGAAGGCAAGGAATGTGAAATTTGGATGTAAAGTCAGTCCACTCAGTCATGGTGCATTTATGATGTAGGCTAGCAACATTCCAATAGAGAACTGTATTAGTTGCCACAGGGGTCTTAACCGGGA
The DNA here is from genome assembly GCA_963921515.1 of Calotriton arnoldi. Lineage (NCBI taxonomy): Eukaryota > Metazoa > Chordata > Amphibia > Caudata > Salamandridae > Calotriton > Calotriton arnoldi. The sequence goes on along the minus strand of CAWUFW010003864.1, from coordinate 1,679,554 downwards.
CGGGTGATAGCCGCGGAGCTGTGGGGTCATCAGCGATACAAGGCTCGGGAGACTCGCAAACCTCATCTGTGTCTAAGCAGCGGACCCACTCGCGCTCTAGAGATGTAGAAGATCCACTCTGGTTACCCTCGATTAGATTATCAGGAGCCTTCAGTCAATCCACACCGCATAGTTTTGGAGAGTCAATCAAACCTATTGTATGTTTCAAATGGGGGCTGAGGCGCTGGCAATTGTGCCTGGTGGTGTGTACGGACTGTTTGAGGAAGAGTTCGGAAAGGGGCAATAGGCTGGTAGAAAAACCCTGGGGTAGGACAGCAATATGCTTTGTGTTAAAAGATGGTGAACTGGCTTTCTCAAGAATTAGCTTCACTAAATTAGGGGATATGAATGAGAGCACCACGCAATCTCCCTTCAAGGTTTTCCCCCTGTACACACCCATTTGACTTTCCTAATCATTTTCAGAACTACGAAAAGAGCCCATCCAAGCCCTACCCTCACGTTCAACCAATTTGAAGATTTGTTCCAATGAGACTCCCATGATTCATGTGCAGAGCTAGAAGTGCAGGGGACGTTAGCTAGAATTACCACAAAAGGTGTGGCTGCAGGCGGAAGTTCCAGATGATCCATTTTTGAAGTGGGAAAGACACTTGGTGAATCAGTAGTTGCGTAATTAGTGAATTTTGGGGTTTGACGGATGTTATAAGATGTGGGAGGGGGTTTCTAGAAACAGGTTGGGATAGTCAAGACTGCGGAGGAAAATTAGGGCTTTGCCCTGATGGATTGGCGCTCAAAGTGGAGCTAATTGTATCCACGGTCCTCACTGAAGCTATGGGAAAAGGGCGATGAATGGTTTGTTTGATTTGAGGATGGTTGGGCAATGAGGGGGGTTGGTTTAGAACTTTGTTTGAAGTTTGAAGGGGACATGCTGATGGTATCTGCTTCTTTCCCAGCAGGTCCAGTCAGGATAGGACGTTCCTCTTGATCCCTTTTAATTGCTCCGTAAGTGAGCTAAATGCAACCCTAACTGAAACAGAGAGGGACTGTACCAGAACGGTCCCAGATGCATAATCTGTTCGTGGATAGTTAGCCAGTGTTTTAGAAGACTTTTTATTTGATGGTTGCTTTTGGGATGAAATGTTTCTGGGACGTTTGCCTCCCCACCTGCTCCCCAAGACACAGAAGGGATCTGATTTGCAGCAGTTGATGGAGTTTTAAAGCGTTTTCTTGGGGGTTGAGTGTCCGGTTGGGTTATTGAGGGGTTTTAGGGTTACGATTCTCTGACTCCTTGTCTTCCTGCTGCCCTTTTACTAATAAACTGTCAGGAGTAGGAGTGGGGTTTGCAACTGCTTCAGTTGGAATCGAACCAGAGATGTTATTAGTGCAATTAGTTAGAGACTCCTCCACACTCATAATCTGTTTTTCCAACACCCCCATTGCGCCTGTAATATAGTTCAGAATGGAGGAGGATGGCCAGGTATTGCTCAGCGACTTGGCCGTCCCCCCGGGTGTTACCTTTTTACCATTTCAAAAGACCAAATAGATAGAATGTCGTATACACGTGGACCTTAAAAATATAATAAATGCAACTGCTTTAAAATAGAAATCAAGAATTAGCAACAAGCCCACTACTAGTCCCCGGGTGTCAGGATAGAGGATCGATTGCAACAAGGTCTATATAGACAGATCTTGAAAGTCAAAATAAAAAAACAGACCTTGGCTGCAGGCTGGGCGCACACAAATTACTTGAAGTCCCTGAATTGTGTAGTAGAACCAAGGGGAGTGGCCCTGCCCTGCCTCTTCCTGTCGCTGACGGGCACGGATGAGCCCGCCCTTGGCCCGGGCTTTGCCCATGCGTTTCCTGCGCTGCGGTGATCGTTGGCGCTTTTTAAGAGCAGGAAGACTCCTCCCTCCTGGGAGTGTAAAGAGCAAAGGCTTCTGGGGCTTAGAGTCCCTCAATGGCGGCAGCAGCAGAACAGCGTCCCCCACTGCGGTGATGGTTGGCGCTTTTTAAGTGCAGGAAGACTCCTCCCTCCTGGGAGTGTAAAGAGCAAAGGATTCTGGGGCTTAGAGTCCCCCACTAGTGGTAGCAGCACAACAACGTCCCGCGCTGCGGTCATCGTTGGTGCTTTTTAAATGCAGGACGACTCCTCCCTCCTGGGAGTGTAAAGAGCAGAGGATCTGGGGCTTAGAGTCCCCCAATGGCGGCAGCAGCACAACAGCGTCCCGCGCTGCAGTGATCGTTGATGCTTTTTAAGTGCAGGGTGACTCCTCCCTCCTGGGAGTGTTGAGATGAAAGGATTCTGGGGCTTAGAGTCCCCCAACAGCAGCAGCAGCACAACAGCGTCCTGTGCTGCGGTGATCGTTGGTGCTTTTTAAGAGCAGGAAGGCTCCTCCCTCCTGGGAGTGTAAAGAGCAAAGGATTCTGGGGCTTAGAGCCCCCCAATGGCGGCAGCAGCACAACAGCGTCCCACGCTGTGGTGATCGTTGGCACTTTTTAAGCGCAGGAAGACTCCTCCCTCCTGGGAGTGTAAAGAGCAAAGGATTCTGGGGCTTAGGGTCACCCAACAGCGGCAGCAGCACAACAGCATCCCGCACTGCGGTGATCGTTGGTGCTTTTTAAGCGCAGGAATACTCCTCCCTCCTGGGAGTGTAAAGAGCAAAGGATTCTGGGGCTTAGGGTCACCCAACAGCGGCAGCAGCACAACAGCATCCCGCGCTGCGGTGATCATTGGTGCTTTTTAAGCGCAGGGAGACTCTTCCCTCCTGGGAAGTGTAAATAGCAAAGGATTCTGGGGCTTAGAGTCCCCCAATGACGGCAGAAGCACAACAGTATCCCGCGCTGCCGTGATCGTCGGCGCTTTTTAAGCGCAGAAAGACTCCTCCCTCCTGGGAGTGTAAAGAGCAAAGGATTCTGGGGCTTAGAGTCCCCCAACGGCGGCAGCAACCCAACAGCGTCCCGCGCTGCGGTGATCGTTGGCGCCTTTTAAGCGCAGAAAGACTCCTCCCTCTTGGGAGTGTTAAGAGCAAAGGATTCTGGGCTTTAGAGTCCCCCAACGGCGGCAGCAGCACAACAGCATCCCCACATTATCTTTTTCTGTTCAACTTATGTGAGTTATAGGAGGTGTTGGATATTTCCACTCTGTCTAAATTTGGGAGCCAGGGAACACAAAGTAGCACACGGGATCTTGAGACACGATACAAGCAGATTGATAGTTTTTTCTCTCTGTCGTTATTTGACGTGTGTGGAAATTAGCACTTTTCCAGGGAAACCTGTAAAATGGTGATTATAATAACATATGGAGAATAGGATGTGCAATATTAATCTGCAGAACATAGGAACCCTTTTGGAGTATTTATATATTTTAACCATTACTGGTTGATCAATCTATTTTATTGTGTATAACCTATGTATAGCTTGTCATGCAGATTTAGGATTAACTGGCCACGCAACTTTGGAATTTCTTCAGACAGGGAGATATCGGTTATTTCTTGATGTATTGCACAAATTCACCCTGTTGCTGGAGCCTGCCTAATAATAATGAGTTGCAGGCCAGCTCAATGTTTCCAACATTGCACTTTTTATACCATATATGTAAAATGGTTTTAGCATATGTTTTTATCTTCTGTGCTTTTATGGATTTCAGCCCAAAAAAAGTTTTATTGATTGATTGCATTTGTGAATTCGAAATTTTGTTCAGCTGGATTCATAATTTAGATTCATAAGACTAAAGTTTTTCAAATAACTAAATGTGTGCATCTAAAATATAGTTCTGTCTACAAACCGTGTATTTCTTTTTCAGATCTTGAGATCATGCTGGTGGCCACAGGGTTTTTGAGCATCAACTCAACCGCCAAACAAGTCACAGAATTCCTCCTATATGGCTTTCCGGGTTTCGAGCTTTGGCAGCAGTGGTACTCTGTTCCTCTGGCTCTTCTCCTCCTCTTAGGAGTAATCGGCAATCTAACACTCATAATTACAATATACAGGGAGCAGAGTCTTCATGGGCCAATGTGTTACTTCCTCTGTATGCTTTCCATAATTGATCTGGCTTTCAGCATAGTCATTGCACCTAAAATTCTAGCCCTCCTTTGGTTTGATGCACGCTCAATTACCCAGACAGGATGCTTCACTCAAATGTTCTTTACTCATATGCTCTTCGGGATTGATTCGGGTATCCCTGTTGCCATGGCTTTTGACCGCTTCTTTGCAATCTACAGTCCTCTGAGGTATACTGCAATTCTCCATAACAAGCTGGTGCTAACTTTTGTGGTGGGAATCATTGTGAGGTCTGTGTCCCTCACGATGCCAGTGCCTTTTCTTGCTGCCCGGTTAAACTATTGCTCCGACTATATTATCAAATATCCCTTTTGTAACAATCTAGCTGTAACAAAACTAGCCTGTGAGGACACAAGCTTGAATACAGTGTACCAAATGGTCTTGGGTAATTCAGTGCTAGGTTTGGACCTTATAATCATCTGCTTCTCATACTGCCTGATCCTGCGTGCGGTGTTGAAGCTCAATGCAGAAGGAGCAATTATCAAGGCTTTGGGAACATGTAGCTCCCACCTCATAGTTGTTTTCATTTTATATTCAATTATAATTGTGTTAGCAATTACACACAACTCCAAAAATGAAATTACGACCCACAAGGCAGTCATCCTCAATGTATTCCTTTTCAATGTGCCGCCAGCCTTGAATCCCATTGTGTACGGCGTTAGAAACAAAGACATCAACTTTGGCATCAGAAAGCTATTCAGCCGTGTATGTAGGCCTAGTTTTAGTATGATTTGATGTCAGGGTTGCTTCACGTTTGTGGCGCAGCCCCAAAATAAAAGAATTTTCGGCATTTAGTAAGCCACGTAAAGCAACTTTGTGTAGTTTAGTAATTACAAAGAAACACAACGTAGCACATAGTGCTGCCTTTCATTACTTTGCATTGGGAGGGTGTTACATGGGTGGAGCATAAGTGTTCAAATGCATTCACTCATATATTTTGAAGCAAACCCAGATTTACAAAGACTTGGAAACCTGGGTTTGTACCAGAATGATCTGCCTAACTGACAGAGGCATAACAAGGCGAAATATCTTTATTTCTCCTCATTACCTCTACTTTCCATGTGTGCTGCATTCTGCAGCACACATAGAAAGAGGAATAAGCCTCTAAGGATTGTTTTGTGCAGGAAGGTTTCTCCACTACACAACTCTCACCCTCACTCATAGTCCAAACATACCTCTCATCCTGCACTCACACACTACTAACACTTCACTAATGCTGATAGTTTGCATTGTGTTCACAGGCCTCTCACCTGTGCGCATGCGTTTCACCTGCGTGCATGCCTCTCACTATGCGTACAAACTTCTCAGCCTCTCAGCTATGCACATGCTTTTTACCTGTGCACGTTTCTCACCTGCCCACATGCCTCTCACTTTGCATACATACTTCTCATCCTGCACATTACTCACACTACACACTCACCCACTGCTCACCTTGCATACTGATACCAAAGGGGATGATGGACGGAGCGTTAGAGCAAATCAAACACTCACCCCCAGTCAACTGATCTGGGTTTAATCCATCATCATTCTTTAGCTCACTCCACCACCCCAGTTCAGACATGGCCATATGCAAATCAGTCTGACCCTGTGCCTCATGGGAACAGTCCAGCCCGAACTGCCAAGCCATGTCTTCCCTGGACCGTAAACAAGCATCCTGGGACCGGTTTCGGGTTCAAAACCCTCATCAGCCAGGCTATCTTGAATCCAGTGGCAAAGTGAGCAAGGGACCCACGTCTGGGCATACCCTGCCAACTTAGGGCGAACAAAGCGATACCAAAGGGGATGATGGACGGAGCGTTAGAGCAAATCAAACACTCACCCCCAGTCAACTGATCTGGGTTTAATCCATCATCATTCTTTAGCTCACTCCACCACCCCAGTTCAGACATGGCCATATGCAAATCAGTCTGACCCTGTGCCTCATGGGAACAGTCCAGCCCGAACTGCCAAGCCATGTCTTCCCTGGACCGGAAACAAGCATCCTGGGACCGGAAAACTGACCCATATGTTGACCATCATGGTCGATGATGCGTTGTTACCCACCCTGATTGACACTGGGGCATCTGTAAATATCATGAACTAAGAACATATAAAAAAATGTAATTGCAGACCCCGTTGGGAATCTCCAAGGACTAAATCTTCACACACTGAAGCAACGCCTGCAGCCCTCAGTAGGAGTCATCGAGCTGGCCATCGAAAATGGCAGCCGGAAGCTACTTAGGGCTTGTCTTCTTCGCCTGGCACGTCCACACTGCCTAAGTGAGCATAATCATGAATGAGTGTGCCCAGCCTTTTCCAAGGCCCTGGTTGCCTACAAAACATACAGGCAAAAGTACACATTCACCACACCTTTTGGGCACCATGGTGCTATGCCATTGACGTATCCCAATCAAACTGCGACCTCAAGTAGAGGCAGAACGGAAGAAACTGGAACAGCAGAACGTCATAGAGAAAGTGACAGGGCCCATCCCATAGGTGTCTCTGCTGGTTGTTGTTCCCAACCAGAAACAGTGCGCCTCTGTGTCTACATGCTCCTCCCAAACTTGGCACTACCCCGTGATAGACATTTAACACAGACGATGGACAACATCATCTCTGATCTCAATGGGGAAAAATGGTTTTCTAAGCTAGACCTCAATGCTGGCTACCACCAGCTTGAACTAGACCATACATGCCGGTTATTCACAACCTTTTCCACCCACCTCAGCCTCAGATGATACAAACGCATCAAATTTGTCACCTTATCCCCTGCAGAGGTGGTCCAGAACACCATCAGGGAGGTGCTGTCTGACCTCATAGGAGTGCTGAACATTAGCGATTACATCCTCATATATTCCAGCACAGTTGAGGTACATCATAAGCACCTCTGCACCACTCTAGTCCACCCAGCAGAACACAGCCTGACTCTACACAATGAGAAGTGCTCCTTCTGAACAGTCACTCGAGTTCTTCGGTTACATCTTCTCCAGGGAAGGAATGCGGATTGACCCGAAGAAGGCCAAAGCCATCCACACCGCGCTGATGCCGAGAAGTAAAGGGGAAGTATGGAGCTTTCTAGGCATGGCACATACTGTAGCCGGTTTATCCCAAACTTGGCATTCTTGTCGGAACCCCTAAGGACGCCAATGAAGGTGGACATTGAATGGAAAGGGACTCACCAGGCAGAGGAGGCGTTCCAGAGCATAAAGGAGCTCTCATGAGCGATGCCATGATGGCCTGATAGTATCCTGGACAGAACACAAAACAGGTCATCGATGCCAACCCCATGGGACTAGGGGCTGTCCTCATGCAGGAGGTGAGCCACAAATCATGGTCCCAATTGCATATGCCAGCAGAGTACTCACAGCCACGGAATCCAGGTACTTGCAGATTGAGAGGGAGGCCCTGGCCATCCTGTGTGGTGGTTGCCATTTTTATCTCTATCTGTGCGGCTGTCACTTGTAGGCCATCACTGACCACAAACCACTGGTCCCCCTGTTTGCTATAATGTCACGCAACCCACCAACCCAGATCGAGCAGTGGATTATCCAGCTGCAGGTGTACAACTTTACAATGGCCTGCTGATTTCCTCTCAGGGCACCAGTGGACAGGAGAAAGGGACTACAAGGATGAAGAGGAGTGGGTGGAATACTTGGTCAGTATGGTCATGCAAGGGGCCTGCCCCAGAGCAATGATGTCTGAGGACATCCGGAAGGCAGCCACCACTGACCCCTACCTCCAAAAGGCAGTGGATATCCTTCATGAGCAAAAATTAAATCATTTTTCCAGATGGGGCCAGGGGATGGAAGGCAAAAGACAAAGTTGTCCTCACTCAACTACGGCGTGTCCTCCACAAGCTATCTACACCATGGATGGACTCCTGCTGAGGGGCACATGCATTGTTGTTCCAAGGACGCTATGGTACTGAGTAGTTGAATTGGTGCTTCAAGGACACTAAGGCAAGGACAAGACCAAGGCTAGACTAAGGAGGAATGTTTGGTTCCAAGGAATGGGCAAGCTGGTAGACAAGGTGCTCCGTAAGTGTGTACCATGCCAAATCACTGGGGGTGGAACAGCACAAGCCCCGGTGGCCACAGAGGACACTCCTCGACGCTAATGGACCCACCTCAGCGTGGAATTTCTCCAAAGGAAGATTCACCCTCGTCATTATGAACGACCATTTCAAGTACCCGATGGTGGAGGTAACTCAATCCACAGCATTCAAGACAGTGCTCTTAGTGCGCAAGAAAACATTTGCTCTGTTCAGACTGCCCCATGTATATCAAACCAACAATGGATTGCCGTTCATGGCACAGACTCTGAAATCTATCTCCAGAGTCTTGGGGCCTGCCACAGAATGATCCCACCAGCATGGTCCCAGGACTATGGGGAAGTGGAGTGCTTCATGAGGACCCTTAACAAGACCCTAAGGATAGGGGCAGATCAAGAGGAAAATCTTAAAGCATGCCTCAAAAAGTTCCTAATGGCCTACCGCCAAACCCCTCACTGCACAATCAGATGCGCACCCATGGATATTCCACTAAAGCGACCTGCTAGGGATACCACCCCTGTCAGCGGCAAATGGCAGCCGGCCATTTTAGACGAGGAGGTTTTCGCTAGGGAAACACCAGGGAACCAAGGCAAAAGCCACCCGAGGCAGAGGCATCTGTATGCCAATGTTCAGGATAGGGGGCATGTTGTTCATTGAAGACTGACACCCTGGCACAAATTCTGGATACCTTTGAAAAGAAATCCATTGCAAATCACCAGGATGGAAGGGACCATGGTCTCATCCTAGCACCAAGGGAAAACCATAATTCGGAACGTGTCCTCGTTCAAAAAGGCCCATGGAACACATGGCCAGGCCTGGCCAATGCTCATCAACCATCCACTGAGGAAGACTGGATTCTAGAGGGGTGTGAGCCAACCCTTTGCTCACCCATGTCCCAACAAGAGTTAGCTAATCCAGATGGAAGACATATAGGTCTCTGAGGGCAGTGAGAGGGCACAGAGCAGGCCCACACCACCGTACCCTTCAGACCAATTCCTGAACTCAGCAGGGCCTCAAAGACTATATTTGGGGCAACACAGATCCGAAAGGAGAAACCCAGAGAGAGAGAGAGAGAGAGAGAAAGAAACATGGCTAAGAACTAACATGGGGAGGGATGTAGAGTGAGACCTGGACTTTTCCCACGCAAGTGTGAAGCACACAATCTGGAGGCCAGTTGCAGCCGATAGGGATAAATAAATGGGCAGTGGACTACTTGAGGCCATGTCCAGACAGTGCAGGTGTGTGTCTGGTGAGTCTAGAGTGAATAGCGGTATTTTGTTCTAACTTTGCTCACTCGGATAGTTGAAATTCACCAGCTGCGAATCACGATCCACACCAACGCTGGGATCAGAAACAGTCTGCCATGCCAGGCTGAAGTGGCGGTCCCGGTCCATGACACTGGATACTATTTTGTGCTGGGGTATGGTGAAGCCTGATGGGGAAGCCTTGAGCAGTCGATGTTGATCCCAGTGATGACGACTCTGCGTCGACCCGGCCTGCGGATTGCATGGACCTCAGTTATCATCTTTTGGAAGTGGTGAATCGGGACTGGGAAGGTTTAGAGGCCATATGGGGACTGCGGTGGTCATTTGACCTGGCAGTAGTCCCTTGCCTTCTCGGCAGATGGGCATGTGAGGAGCTCTGATCCCCCTCCCTCCCCCCTGACCCGCTGACATCCTGCATTGGATAACACCTCTTGTGAGCAGCCGCTCCACTTCTCCAAGAGGGCTGCACTGCACTGGATTGGTCCGGTTGTGCAGGATCCTGGGGTGCCGAAGGCGTAGTTAAGTGGGTTGGGCCCAAACACATAAACCCGAAACCCTCGGCTGGCAGCACGACAGAGCCCTTTGGTGTCTTGCGAGGCCGGGCGAACTTCACCTGGTCTGCCGTCACACCTAACAGGACGCGACCAGGCTTTTTTAACGCACCTCGCCCTTCCTATGGGTGTTGTGTAACCCTGGGCTGTGAACTCTGCTCCGCTCGCGGTTTGCTGAGTTTTCCGCACTCCGCGTAACGCGGAGCTCGCGGAGTTCCGAAAAACTCCGCCCCGCGTAGCGGAGCAGAGTTTTTTACCTCGCTTGCGTTTGTCAAAGTCAAGTTGGCGACCACGAGCGAGGAAAATCAACCTACCGGCGAGATTTTTCCTCGTTTGCGATCGGCAACATCAAGTTGGCGAGCGCAAGCGTGGAAAATCAACCTCCCGGTGAGATTTCTCACCGCGGGGGTCAGGTTTCTAATTGCGAGTGGTCGCGTATGCTTGCGACCGCTCGCGTTGAGAAACAGGCCGTTCGCATTGAGAAAGCTGCCGCTCGAGTAAAAATCTACTCGAGCGGCAGAAAAGGAAAGCAGGGACCGCTTGCGCTGTGCATGGTGCCGTTCGCTATGATTGCACAGTGCGGACAAGCATCCGGCACTATGCAATCACCACGAACTGCATTTTTCTATCGTACTCCGCCACTTGCAGAGCTCCGCGTAGTGCAGCAGAGTTTTTTTTTGCCCCTCGCGGTGTTCCGCGTAGTTCAACTCCGCGAACTCCGCCCAGGGTTAGTGTCGTGCAGTTGTTGCAGATAAAAATGAACACACAGGGAGGTTGAAGTTGATTCCAGATCAGTTGGCGGGTTTCTGTGCAGGCACTTTGGGATTTGCCTGATCTGTGTTGTGTGTTCTGTTGGACATTGGACAAAGCTCCATTTTGGGAATCTATCTCTTCACCTCTGATCCATGGACCCCTGTTGCGGGATGGTGGTATGACCAGCCTACTTAAAATAGACATAGGGCTGTCCTTCTAGCCCTAGAAAGACTCTTGCTACAAGACTGAGGTACGACCAGCTAATTTAAAAATAGACATAAGACTATCAATTCTAGCCCAACAAAGTCATGGAAAGTATAGGATGACTCTGGGCATGTTGAACTTGCATTGAAAGAAAGGCAGGACTTCATACCTGTTATGCCCTGGGAGTGCCCATCTTGGAATCGTCTAGTGTAGCAATTTACAGTGCACTGAATGCTTTGTATCTAAAGGTAGGATATTCGACTACTCTCTGGTGACATCTCAACAACGAGCAAGTGTATCATTACACAGTACACCGATTGCTTGGAATCTAAAGGTAGAATATTACACTACTTTCTGGTACCATATCAACATAGATCCAAGATCCTCTCAGAGCCACTTTAAGCTAGTCACTATCCACACCATGGCACAATTTATCACTAGCTCCTATGATATTGTGGCACAAGTAGGTCTTAATGCTTTTAAGATTGCTGTGAGAAGGTGGCCTTGTATATGATCCACTAATTAAATTTGGCACCTTGCACCAGTCCAAACAACCCTTATGGTGATTTAAGAGGTCAAAGATAATCTTAGAAAGCTATACAAGTGGTAGCTGTGGAGAGCAGCCTTCAGGCCTAGTCTTGAAGAAATGTTAAGCAGCTTGCTTTACCAGAATTCAACCTTATAGTATTGGTTAAATGAAAGGAGAACCACACAGTAGTTATAACAAGCATTGGCATAGCCAATAGGTCTCGCCTTTGGGACCTTATAAGTGTTTAGCCATGCAACAGTTGATGTTGTTGCACCAAGGATATTGTGCTGCATAACTAAATACTTATAAGGTCCCGAAGGCGAGACCTATTGTCTATGCCAATGCTTGTTTTGTACTTGGACTGCTGGCAACTTCTTCCTGCCTGTTTTTCATGCTTGTTTGTTTTTAAAAAAAAATTATGGGGAGCGGGACATAAATAACGGGGGAGTGGAGGTTGTAAAACAGTAATTTAATTAGAACATGAGCAGCGGACGGACACTAGGGGAGAATCAACAGATGCCAGATTCCAAGGGCAGACTGACGTGATGCTTAGGTGGTGCGCTGATGCAAAATGGTGGTGGTTAATGATGTTTGGTGCTCAGGTGGTAACACTATATGGGGTGGATTGGAGGTACGTTGTGGATTGTGGAGTTGAAATAGGTTGTTTGGTGTGTAATTATGCGGTGTGTATTGGAAATGTGTGGAGTTGAATCGTGTGGCCTGTAACTGTGGTGTTGAGTGAAATTATGCTTAGTGAAATAGTGTCATGGTGTGGAGTGCATTTATGTTGATTGGTGGTATGTGGTATAGAGTGCATTTATGTGGAGTGTGTTTACGTTGCATTGAGTACAGTGCAATTATGTGGCGTATAATTATGTGGCACTGAGTGGTATTATGTGGAGTGTATTTATGTTGCATTGAGTAGAGTGTAATTATGTGGCTTGTAATTATGTGGTACTGAGTTGTATGTGGGGTGTATTTGTTACATTGAGTAGAGTGTAATTATGTGGCGTGTAACTATGTCACAGTGAGTGGTATTATGTGGAGAGCATTTATGTTGCATTGAGTACAGTGTAATTATGTGGTGTGTATTTATGTTGCATTGAGTGTAGTGTAACTTAATAGCATATAATTATGTGGCACTGAGTGGTATTGTGTGGAGTGTATGTTGCATTCAGTAGAGTGTATGTGGTGTGTAATTATGTGGCACTGAGTGGTATTTGGAGTGTATGCTGCATTGAGTGCAGTGTAATTATGTAGCATATAATTATGTGGCACTGTGTGGTATGTGGAGTGTATTTATGTTGCATTGAGTAGAGTGTAAGTATGTGGCGTGTAATTATGTCACTGAGTGGTATTATGTGGAGTGTATTTATGTTGGATTGAGTAGAGTAATTATGTGGCGTGTAATTATGTGGCACTGAGTGGTATTATTTGGAGTGTATGTTGCATTGAGTGCAGTGTAATTATGTAGCATATAATTATGTGGCACTGAGTGGTATTGTGTGGAGTGTATGTTGCATTTAGTAGAGTGTAATTATGGTGTAATTATGTGATGTGTAATTATGTGGCACTGAGTGGTATTTGGAGTGTATGTTGCATTGAGTGCAGTGTAATTATGTAGCATATAATTATGTGGCAGTGAGTGGTATTGTGTGGAGTGTATGTTGCATTCAGTAGAGTGTAATTATGTGGTGTGTAATTATGTGGCACTGAGTGTATGTTGCATTGAGTGCAGTGTAATTATATAGCATATAATTATGTGGCACTGAGTGGTATTGTGTGGAGTGTATGTTGCATTCAGTAGAGTATAATTATGTGGTGTGTAATTATGTGGCACTGAGTGGTATTTGGAGAGTATGTTGCATTGAGTGCAGTGTAATTATGTAGCATATAATTATGTGGCACTGTGTGGTATGTGGAGTGTATTTATGTTGCATTGAGTAGAGTGTAAGTATGTGGCGTGTAATTATATGGCACTGAGTGGTATTATGTGGAGTGTATTTATGTTGGATTGAGTAGAGTGTAATTATGTGGCGTGTAATTATGTGGCACTGTGTGGTATTATTTGGAGTGTATGTTGCATTGAGTGCAGTGTAATTATGTAGCATATAATTATGTGGCACTGAGTGGTATTGTGTGGAGTGTATGTTGCATTTAGTAGAGTGTAATTATGGTGTAATTATGTGGCACTGAGTGGTATTATTTGGAGTGTATGTTGCATTGAGTGCAGTGTAATTATATAGCATATAATTATGTGGTACTGAGTGGTATTGTGTGGAGTGTATGTTGCATTCAGTAGAGTGCAATTATGTGGTGTATAATTATGTGGCACTGAGTGGTATTTGGAGACTATGTTGCTTTGAGTGCAGTGTAATTATGTAGCATATAATTATGTGGCACTGTGTGGTATGTGGAGTGTATTTATGTTGCATTGAGTAGAGTAAGTATGTGGCGTGTAATTATATGGCACTGAGTGGTATTATGTGGAGTGTATTTATGTTGGATTGAGTAGAGTGTAATTATGTGGCACTGAGTGGTATTATTTGGAGTGTATGTTGCATTCAGTAGAGTGTAATTATGGTGTAATTATGTGGTGTGTAATTATGTGGCACTGAGTGGCATTGTGTGGAGTGTATGTTGCATTCAGTAGAGTAATTATGGTGTAATTATGTGGTGTGTAATTATGTGGCACTGAGTGGTATTTGGAGTGTATGTTGCATTGAATGCAGTGTAATTATATAGCATATAATTATGTGGCACTGAGTGGTATTGTGAGGAGTCTATGTTGCATTCAGTACAGTGTAATTATGTGGTGTGTAATTATGTGGCACTGAGTGGTATTTGGAGTGTATGTTGCATTGAGTGCAGTGTAATTATGTAGCATATAATTATGTGGCACTGAGTGGTATTGTGTGGAGTGTATGTTGCATTCAGTAGAGTGTAATTATGTGGTGTGTAATTATGTGGCACTGAGTGGTATTTGGAGTGTATGTTGCATTGAGTGTAGTGTAATTATATAGCATATAATTATGTGGCACTGTGTGGTATGTGGAGTGTATTTATGTTGCATTGAGTAGAGTAAGTATGTGGCGTGTAATTATATGGCACTGACTGGTATGTGGAGTGTATTTATGTTGCATTGAGTACAGTGTAATTATGTGGCGTGTAATTATGTGGCACTGAGTGGTATTATGGGGAGTGTATGTTGTATTCAGTGGAGTGTAATTATGTGGTGTGTAATTATGTGGCACTGAGTGGTATAATTTGGAGTGTACGTTGCATTGAGTGCAGTGTAATTATGTAGCATATAATTATGTGGCACTGAGTGGTATTGTGTGAAGTGTATGTAGCATTCAGTAGTGTAATTATGTGGCATGTAATTATGTGGCACTGAGTGGTATTTGGAGTGTATGTTGCATTGAGTGCAGTGTAATTATGTAGCATATAATCATGTGGCACTATGTGGTATTATGTGGAGTGTATGTTGCATTGAGTAGAGTGTAAGTATGTGGCGTGTAATTATATGTCACTGAGTGGTATTATGTGGAGTGTAATTATGTAGCATATAATTATGTGGTGCTTTGTTTTAAATGAAATGCCAGGATGTTTAGTGTCCATTTCCTAATGTTTGTTTTGTGTGTTTTCTGGGAGAGCTGTGTGCAGTGTGAGGGACAAACCTGAAGTGCACTGGAAGAGCTGTGTGCAGCGTGAGGAACAAATGTGAGGTGCACAACGAGGTGTGTGCAGCGTAAGGGACAGATTTGAGGTGCACTGGGAGAGCTGTGTGTGGCGTAAGGGACAGATCTGAGGTGCATTGGCAGAGCTGTGTGCAGCGTGAGGGATAGATCTGGGATGCAGTGGGACAGCGGTGTGCAGCGTGAGAGAGATCTGAGATGCACTGGGAGAGGTGTGTGCAGTGTGGACAGACCTGAGGTGCATTGGGAGAGCTATGTACAGCGTGAGGGACAGCTATGAGGTGTACTGGAAGAGCTGTGTGAAGTGTAAGGGACAGACCTCAAGTGCACTGGGAGAGCTCTGTGCAGCATAAGGGACAGATCTGAGGTGCACTGAGAGAGCTGTGACAATCCTGTTTCAACAACAGTCCATAACTAGGACTAGCAGCAGCAATAAAGGCTGAAGAAATCTCATCAATTGCCAACCCTTATTAAAAAAAATACATGACACAAAGTATCAAATGGAAATTGGGTCCTGTTAAAAACAGCTGCATGGTTATGGTTCAAACTGGAACATTTTAATCATTCCAGCTCACTGTTTGTCTCACAAGCTATGCTCGAGCCAGTACACTGCTTCTTGATTTTGCCGCTGCTGCTTACATTTGGCCAAGACAGCAGCATACCAGTCCACAATGCCCACACAGCAGCAGACCAATGTGAGGGACGCGCTCGCTCTGTGGTGGGGGAGGGGCAGAGCGAGGCGCTTGGGAGAGCGTGACAGGAAAGGCAGATGGCCTGGAGCATGCGAGGAATGCGCGCGTTACTGTGCGCGTTCTCGCATGCTCTAGGCCAGCCAAAAGTTGTGGTCGCATTTCTGAAGACCACACTACAAAATGTCTCGCCCAGAGCCAGCGCTGAAGTGCTGGCTTTCAGAGCGAGACCTAAAAATATGTATTTATTAATATAACACTCTCTAGTACAATAAAGTATCTGCTACACACAGATAATCACAATGCACATAATGCTGTAGCACAGAAACAATAGTAAATAGCACTAATACACAGTGGGCTTCAGGGGGAGACCAAACCATATACTAAAATAGTGGTATAAGAACCACGACTCGAGTCAAGACAGTGTCTAGATGACATAGAATCACTGGGACCCTAAGGAACCACCCAAGGTGAGTAAGTAGAGACCCCACGGAGGACATTGCAGTGTGGGAACACGACCGCGTGCTCCGTACAATTCTATGGGTAAGTCGCTGTTGAACTTTTAAAGGTTAAGAACCCTTCTCAGTGGACTTCAAAGAAACCCCGTAGAAGTTAGAAGGTTGGAGAGCCACCCCACCCGTGGATACCGTATTACCAGAGTTACCTATCCCAGGGAAGCCTGGTGCATAGGATTGAATTGGCGTCGGAAACCGCCGTCGATCTCTATGGAGGACTTCGAAGAAGAGCCACTGCTGGGAAGAAGAAAAGTGTCCGATGGAATCCAAAGGTGGATTCTTGTTGAAGAGTACCTGAAAGCAGAGGGGACAGAGTCTGGGTCACTCAGGAGTGACCACGGGTTCGGGAGACGAATGCCCACCGATGTTGGGTGCTTCAGGTGCATCGAGGGGGTTATTGACTCAGTAGCCACAGGGACCAGGAGATGTAGAGGATGACCAAGAGCCAGATGTGAGCTGTCCCACAAAGGATGTCGAATGCTGAGGGGTCGGTGTCTGCTGGAGCACCAACAAGCCTTGGCATCGGACACCCATGCAGAAGGTCAAGGAAGGATACGGTTCGGACCAGCAGGGTCCAGAAGACTTACCAAACACAGGGGAGTCGGGTCAGGCCTGGAGTAACCAGGGGAGCCCAAGAAAAGCAGTGTTGACCCTCAAGAGGACCCACAGGCTGGAGGCACCGGAGTCGCGAGGGGACCTCAAGCAGTTTCACAAAGCAAAAGCCCACAGAGCACTCGGAGTGAGGAGGCTGGAGTTCATTGTAGGAAATGGTGCCAGAGGTAGCGGCTATTGGGAGCCCAGTGCACTTGTTCGGGAAACGCCAACAAGCATATGCACTTGCAAAAGTATGCGGTGCACAGGGGTACAGGTAATGCAGCCCCCACGAGGGATTCTGGCCTCAAACTTGGTGAGAGGGCAGCTCGGCCCTCAAGGGACTTGGAAACCCATGGCTTGTGTTGCTGGATCCTTTGGAGTCGGTAGGAGCTCAGGAGAAGCAGACTGGTCAGTTGAGATATGGTGCCTGCGGTTTCAGGGGAGTGAGTCCTTCACTCTAATGGAGATATCTTCAGTTGTCCTTGATGCTCCACAGGTCCTGCACAAAGTTTGTATGGTGCACGGGCACAGACAATGCTTTGGACTGAGAGGGAGACGGAGTCAGGCCTAAACAAAGTCCAGCGAAGTCCAGAGTGTCCAGACAGTCGAAGTTTAGTGGTTTCTGGTTCAGAATCTTGTACACATTGAATGTAGGGTCCTGCAGCCAGGTAAGCCCTTTTGTACCCACGGGAGAGGGTTGGGCAGATTCAGGGGACAGTGGACAGTGGGGAGGTTACTCCCATGTCCTTTGTCCAGTTTCGTGCCAGAGCAGGAGCCAATGGCTCCCAGGACTGGTTTAAACTGGACTATACACAGGGACACCAAATGTGCCCCTCATGCAGACTTTTGGGCGCTGGCAAGCGCACCCACCCAGGCCTAATACACTAAATCCTGTCTCTGAAGTGGTCACACCTCCCTGTAACAGGATGCCTATTGTTCTGCCTTCCCCTGCTCAAGCTTGGCTCAGCAGCAGGAGGGCATAAATGCGTCTCTGGTCGGCAGCAACCATTTTGGGCTGCCCGGGACTAGAAGGCTGGTACCGAGAACACGAGAGACCTCACGAAGCTCGCTTCTGAGGGGTGGAATCATACCTACTGGTGTGGGAGTATGATTCCACAATGTTTGACACCAAACACAATAGGGTTACTTTCAGCCGTTTTAGAGTTGGTCATCATGCGGCCGCATAATGCCACTCTATATGTCGTAAATGGCTGATGCACTGACAACCCAGGAGAATGGACTCCATAGGCAGCAGTGGTATTCTGCTCATGCAGTGGCACCCTCTCACTTAGAACCAAGCACCCTGCCTTTAGGATTGTTAATAGTTTAAGACACAGTGGTCCCTAGACAGGGGCAATGGACAAGGAAAGAGATGAATATAGACCTGGAGTCAGTACTACATTTGACGCTGTCCAGCCGGACAGGAATATTTTAATATTTAAATATTCAGAAATTCGAACAAACGCAATAAAATGGGTCACAAGCCTGCATCCTACTAGACATACAGAACAAACACAAAATACAAAATAGAGAAGCAGAAAAGGCTCAGGCAGTGTGACTTGTTTGTATGTTGCACATTCTGATAACACAAAGAAGAATATAGTAGGACACCATTACACATAAATAATATTTAGTGGAAATGTGTATATGGTGTACATTAAGTCGACAACTTATATGTACACATATAGTCTACATAACATAATCAGTATAATACAAGCAATGAATAGAATACAATATGGTTTATTATGCTTGCTTGCAAAGCTTGTTTACATCCTATTTTATACCAAACTATGGAAATATTACCTAAGTTGCTAACCATGCGTCTTTCAGACACATAAAGCATAAATGCTGGCGGCTTGGCATATCAAGCTCCTTTTATTTCATTGTTCATTGTGACAACTACCATATGCCCTGGCAAAATACTCTGTTTATCAGAACATTCATATTGTTTGCACAGATATGTTGATGCTAGCGTGAATAGCACAACTGTATCACTATACTTGCATATTATAGTTAAGGTGTGATTTAATGCTTGTACTATTGCACGTGTTCCTTGCAACTCATTTAGTCCATTAGCATGCCGAATCTGCTGTCCCATTACTTTACAAGATATAGCCTTGGCAGCCATCCACTTACTTCCAGGCACTTTTACATTACAAAGTGAGATTGTTCCTGTGTTGCACAAATGATGTTGAGGTCCGTGACAACATTTTCTGCTATGTTTGGCCGAATCCATATGGCTTTCCCAGTTGCAATTATCACAGCCAACAGGAACCACATCAATGACTCGAGCTTCATCATTCATGATTGTGGAGTGAGTCTCACTGCAGGTATAAATACAGGTATATTAGAATGTTTCAAAAGTACAACATATGTGCTTCTCACTCCCTGACTTAGTATCTCTCCTGCTTCCGGTCTTTTCCTTGGATGATGTACCCATACTTTCTTTCCTGTGCTTCCGAATCCCCATCCCCTCTCTGGGTATTATCTGGGGGGCCAGATCGCTCTTCTACGTGTGGAACTTGTGTTCTCTCACAAATCAACTGTGCAAGTCTGTCATGTGTTTGATACGATACAGGAGCATCCCCTTGATTTAACAGCACTATTTTAATTTCCCCTCTATAATCTGGGTCAATGACTCCTCCAAGTACTGACACCCCTTTTATAGCTAAACTGGATCGAGGGGCAATCCTGCCATAGGTTCCTGGTGGCACCCTTACTCCTATTGCTAGAGATATCACTTTTATTTGTCCTACTTGCACTTCTCCAATTTCTGGGGCAAACAAATACAGTCCAATGCTGCCAGGAGTAGCCTGCAAGGGAAATCGGGCTCGAGAATCTATCTTCCAGACAACCATGGTGGGTGTGAGTTCCTTGTCTTGCCCCGTCATTTGGATAAAAGGAGTCTGATGTCCAACTGGTCTATTGTTTAATTCAAATAGGGCTTTGTTTAGATTGCTACTCCACCCTTTCAGAGTCTGATGTATTGATAGTTTCTTCAACTGCCCTTTCAACAACCCATTGTATCTCTCAATCATTCCTGCGGCTTGTGGATAATAACTTAGATGCAATATCCATCGAATACCCTGCTCTTGAGCCCAATCCTGTACAGCTTTCCCTGAAAAGCGTGTGCCCCTATTTGTTCGGATTTCATCAGGCACTCCATAATGACTAATCAGGTAGGCTAGCCCTCGCAAAGTGGATTTTTGATCAGCAGACTTACAAGGCACGCCTAACATGAGGCCAGAGTAGGTGTCTACCATGGTCAATATGTAGCTTTTGCCCCTTCCTGTGGCAGCGGTCCAATATAGTCCAATTGCCACACTGTGGCAGCTGCAGTTCTTCTTTTGATATGCTCGCTAGGTTTCTTGTGAAAAGGCATCTGTCTGATTTGGTTACATGTAGGGCATTCCTTCACTGCTTGTTGCACTTTCTCTTTAGACACTGGGATTTGCCCTTGCTGCGCCCATGCATCAGTGCCATTCTCTCCTAGATGCCCTGAGGTTGCATGTGCCCAGTTTGCCAAGGTTACTTCTGCTTCTTCAATAATGACAAGATTTCGTGTTTTGGCCATATGATCTGTGGTATTGTTGAATAGAGATGCAAGGGAGGTGTTCAACGAACAATGGGCATCCACATGGCCCACATAGATCTGACGCTCTTGCCCTTTCTTCCACTTCTCTTCCCATAGCTGCTCACCACCCCAGATAGGAGTGCCTTTAATTTTCCATCCGTCTTTGTGCCAAATTGGGGCCCAGCTTACTAGTCCTTGATAAGTGGCCCAACTATCAGTGTACACAAATGTTTTCTCTCCAATGGGGGCTTGCTCAATTACTGCTGCTACCCCCTGCAGTTCAGCAAACTGGCTTCATCCATTATCTCCTCCTCGCAACAACAGCGTTTCCGTAGCAGGCTGGAATGCAACTGCCTGCCATTGTCTTTTGCCTCGATGACACCGAGCTGTTCCATCTGTAAACCATGCATTTTGTTGTTCTTCTTCAGTAAGTTGCTCAAAGGGTGGGGCTGTCTTGAATGGTGAAGATTCCATTTCAATAACTTCCGATGAGGGGGCTATCGCTTGCAAGTCCACTGCCCCCAGCATATCTTCTTGTAACTTCGACACTCCTGCTGGCCCAGGCTTTGCTCTCTGCTGTAGATACCATTTCCACTTTACGATGGCAGACTCCTGTGCTCTACCTACTTTAGCACCAACTCTTCCTTCTCTTATCCAACCTAATAAAGGGACTCGTGTTCTTAAGGTAACCGGCCGGTCACCAGTTATGCGCTTAGTTTTCACCAGTGCCCAATATGCTCCTGCTAACGCTTTCTCTAACGGGGTGTAGTTACTCATTGATGGTGTCAATCTCTTCAACCAGAATCCTTGTGGCACTTTCTTTCTTCCCTGCCTTTGCTATAGGCTCCACATCACAACATCATCTTGTATTATCATCTCTAACTCAAATGGGTCTCCTTCTGTGATAGGACCTAGTGCAAAATAGTTCTGTAATGCATCTTTTGCCCCTTCAAAGGCCTCTTGTTGTTTGGGCCCTGATGGAGCAGAGTAAATGAAAAAATGTAACCCCTAACAAATTTCATAAATAATTAATAAACATGTTCGTTTTAAATGTATTAATCAACAATGTATGTGAAGGGAAGGGTAACACGCAAGTATATATGCTGAATAATCTATTTACAAAAGTCTGTGTGTCTAATTATAACATAATAATAATTGCGTACTAATTAAATAATAAATGCATGATCCGTGCTTCATAGAATAAAAATGTGACGTTGCAAAAACAATAGTGATGGTGAGTAAGGAACAGCTTAAATGTTGCTTTCTGCTAGGTAATGACTAATTGGGGTACGTAGAAGACGGGAGGGAAACGAAAAGGCTATATTTCTCTATTTTAATTATGTTTTGTTTATTTCTAAATAGTGCTTTTAAGTCTAATCGAGTGGCGATATAAAATGGCTGCCGTTTACTAGAGTACGCATGCGCTGAACAAAAACACATGATGAGGGAGAAAAAGTTGGAGAAAGACTGACCACGTGATGATGCTGAAAGGCTAGGATGCAAGAATGGTCAAGGCTGATGTGACCTATTTGAACTGATAATGTGCCGTGGTGATCAGCAGAGAATCGTGGGAACAACTTTAAGAGAAAGGACAATGCCTGCAGAGTTCTCGAATGTATCGAAAGAAGTTACAAATGTATTAATCGAAGCGGATGGAAACATGTCATGAACTGTGAGAAAGGAAATGAACATATGCATTCCAGAAGAACTAGCTGGATCCGGGAGAATTGATTAAAACTGAATAATGAACTGAATTGACCAATGGGAGAAAAGCGCGTTACTAATGTTGCAACAATTTAGTTAGCAAAGCTAGAATTAGGGTATAAGTAGGCCTACTCTTAGTGGGAGGGGTATTCCATTTTATTCCAGATTGATGCTGTAGAAGATGCTGATGGAGCTAGAATTGCTGAGAGACTGTTAGATGAGACGAGTTGCGGTAGCTGATGCTGACGAGCTGAAGTTTCTGTTGCTGTCTTTATTTTCCAGTTGAGTATGAGAATCATATTATTTTCAAACTTTAAACTTAGTTTAGAAATCATTAGGTTAATTTAGGAAGATAGGTAGGTTAATTAGGATTTTCCTCATGACAAAATTATTTTCTGCAATAAAATTGATCTTGCTTAATAAATATTTGATTTTAATAAATGTATGAATAATTGAATAATAAAGTCTAAATTCCTTTCCATGCCTTTAAAATTATATAAACTTTAAGATTCTTAAACCAAATGACTCAGTGATTATTTACTAAATGTTTGCAAAATTAGTAACAAGTTATTGTGATTTAGCTGGTCTTGATCACTATCAACTAATTTTTACTAGATGATCCATCGACAAAACAATGAGCAGGAATATCTTTTGAAATAACTAAGAAAGCGATAGGTTATGGTAAAAGGTATCCTGGCTCCTTCCAGCGGTACATCATTGTGTTTTTAGTTTTCTTTCTCCTAGGAGTATAATTCGTAAAGTGTAGAGGAAATCCAGGTGAGTGTGTGTGTGTTTTTAGGCGATGTCATGGGCTCCGTCGTCATGTGGATGTAAAAATAAGTCGCGCCTGGATGACCGATGATAAGTGACCTGGGAGAAATTGTTTTTATTGTATCCGCTGCAACAGATTTTTTGGTAGCAGAGGATGGTTTCTATAGATTCGTTTGGTGATTATTGATTATTGATTATTTGATGACTAACACTATATGTTGAGTCGCGTTATGTTATATGTGAGTTTTCACGCTTCTGGGATGTAGGAAGTGGAACACGTGTGGCAAGAGAAGTCACATGGAATTTGGGACATGGTCTGAATTCATTTTGGAAATAACACAGGTTGTGTTATGTTAGGGAAATTTTCCGTATGAAAGGTGTGTAACTGAGATAGCAAATCACGTTTTCTTGTGAAACTCTGGCCTTAATTCTCAGGAGCAGTATAGTCTCCACATGTGTCTTATCCCCAGAGAAACGGGTTTACTGTTTGCTTGAAAGAAGGGTAAGGTAGAGGTGCTACTTTATCGGCGAAAGTTAATAATTCTGTGGTAGGGTAGAGGTAAGCGCTGCCTACTGGAAATACAGGATTCTTGTGTAAATGGACAAAGCTGTCACTTTTGTTTAGCGAATCAGACTATGGAAATGTTTTAAATGTTGTAACTAACAAAGAAACATTTAAAAGAAAATTGCCGATAATTTTTGTAAAGGAGGGGTATAGAGCAGGAGTGACGTAGACAGTGCCGCGCTAGGATTGGTTAGTGCGCTAGTCACGTGAACGCAAAGACAGGAGTGACGTAGACAAGTGCCGCGCTGGGATTGGTTGGTGCGCGGAAGAAGGAAATCATTTTGATTGGTGTGTTGGTGTGAGTCGCGCTGGGATTGGCTGAAGTTCCGTACACGGAACAGTGCTGAATTTTAGAGTAATTTGAAGAGAAAACCGATTGAAAACATGTCGTATTATGAGTATGAAAGGGAGAGAACGTCATGGATGACAAAAATTAAGAATTTCTTTAAGAAAGACAAAAAGGTAGTGACTAGAGAGGGACATGTAATTCCTCTGCCGAAATCGCCTGCTTCACATATGATGCTGAAATATGGATATCATACATGCATATGGTTAGAAAATTGGGCAAAGTATACGAAGAATGATGGAGCATTGGCTTTCCCTGAGAATGGTTCATTTAATGTAGCGGTTTTGCGGAACTTGAGAGAAAAGATGACAAATTTAGAACCTAGACCTAGACCGACACAGTTTGAAGCGTTGACGGAATGGGAAGATGAGATGTATGAGCGAGAGAGATTCAGAGGTTTGAGGAATCATGAGTTTATACCTGGAAGAATGTGGGGAATAAATCATGAAGATAGAATAAAGCGATGGAGGTGTGCTAACATGACAGGAGGTTTGTTTCCGGCTTTTACAGTTGAGGAAGGGACTAAGAGAAAACGTACTGAGAAAAAGAAACATATGGAGAGGGAAAAATATATGCATGGGAGTGAAACGGATGATGAATTGCTGGAAGATATTTTAAATAGAAATCCCCCTCCGTATCAGCAGAGTTCTACGGTAGTGACACCTAATGCGCCGCCTATGGAGACTGTGCGAAATAAAAGTCCTGAAAGAAGAGTTGAAATAAATAGGTCACAAGATCAAATAAAAATTTCACAAAATGAAGGAGCAGAAAGTGATAATGCAACAGAATTAGCAAGAACGACAAAAGAATTTACTGAGAAAATTAGAGAATTAACGAAAAACATGGAAGCTGTAACTGTACCCGTAACAATAGGTCCAGTAATACCAGTTTTTGAGAATCAGAAAATTGATGAAC
This sequence comes from Calotriton arnoldi, assembly GCA_963921515.1. NCBI lineage: Eukaryota > Metazoa > Chordata > Amphibia > Caudata > Salamandridae > Calotriton > Calotriton arnoldi. The sequence continues at coordinate 1,654,794 of CAWUFW010003864.1, read as the reverse complement.
GCTCTTTAGTGATTCCCATGAATTCACAATTTCAGAGAGAAAAAGGAAGAATGGAATCAAGTGCAAGTACAAGTAATTTGGCTAGTACTTATAGACCAAGTCCACCTACAAATTTGACAGTGAATGAGTGTAATGGTAGGAAAATGCCTATGGTAACAGAGTCTGCAACAGTGACACCTGAAAAGAGTGGCAATTGGATAGAACTAAATAATACGCCTATAGGTCCGACTCCTGATGAATTAAATGAGTGGATGAAGACATTTAAAATGAAAGAACCAGAAGAAAAACCATTAGATGTAATTAGGTTAAAAATTGACATGGAAGAATTAATTTTAGGAACAATTGGTACAGAAAAGCTGAAAATATATCAGGATGATGAGATTATGTTTTTGTGCAAAAGTATTACATGGAGAGCTAGAAATTTACATGACAAGCTGGAAGAGATAGCAAGTGAAATCGGAGTGGATTTTGCGAAAGTGAAAACATTGCAGAAACTGTATAGAGTAGACTTTTGTGAGAAAGATATTGAAAATTTGAACACGGCAGGAAGGCTGACACAGATAAAAGAGTTAATTGTTTTACTGAGAAAATGGGGTGATGTGGACAGATGGAAAGTCAGATGGTCGAAAAAGTATGAGAAAACTGCAGACAAAGCTTCTTTAGCTTTTATGATAACTGAAAAGCAACCTGTTGCAAGAGAATACCCTATGAGAGAAACTCCAGGTGGTAGTTATGTGCACGTTCCCTGGACTAGACAGGATATACTGTCATTTACAAATGACTTCCCGAAGCTGAGAGAGAAACCAGTTGAATGGTACCGACAAGTGGAGAGGTTTGTGAAAGTTTCAAAGGTGTTGTGGATAGATTTAGATGGATTGTTTGACATAGTGGTGCCAGCTGATTTGTGGACTGAATGTAAAATTACAGTTGACTGGCCAACTACAGAATACCCAAGAGATCCTAAGACAGGAGCACCAGGTCCTGAGGTGATGCGGAAATATGATAAGGTGATTACCTTTTTGAAAAATAAGATTCCCCCTAAAGAAACAGATTGGGTAAAAATAGACAGAACTACACAGGAAAGTAAGGAGACAGTACATGCCTACTATGAAAGGTTGTTGTTGGTTTTCAAACAGTATAGTGGTTACGAGGAGTTGAGTGAAAAGGATATGAGTCATTTTGTATATAGATTTGTGTATGGACTGAAACCAGAGATAAGTGAAATGATTAAACAGCATATGATTAATTGGCAAAACAGCACTGTAGACGAAGTGCTGAGGTATGCTAAGTATTGTAGTGATGATATTGAGAGTAGACAGCGTAAATTGAAAGAGAAAGCAATGTGGGCACAGGTGAAAGTGGCAGAGAAACAGGAAGCTCAATTGAATAATAGTGGGAATGAAACAGGACAGAATAAATCCCGACCTACCATAGGTAAAGGGAAAGGTCAAATGAGTCTAGAAGAAGCAAAGAAGAAATGGCCATGTCATAATTGCGGAAAGATAGGGCATTGGAGAAACGAGTGTAAGTTCCCGCCTAAACCTAATCCAGAAAATCAATCATTAAATCCACAAGTGCAGAATGAGGTAGTTGTTCAACAAGGTCAGGTGCCACAACCACCACTTCCCAACAGTGTTAACCAGCAGAGATACAGTACAGAAACAGGATTCTACGGAGGAGAGCAGGTAACACAGTTGCCGCGGGCAGCTAATATTTCTCAGTATTGGTTGCGTCAGAGTGAGGATGAGTCGGATGAAAGTTTCTGACGGTGCCTAGGAGAGGGAGAAGAGTGCGTACTTGGCGCAACTCTAGAGGTAGATCAGTCTGGTCCCTTTGTGGATGGAGAAGTGAATGGTGCAAATGTAACATTCCTTGTCGATACTGGAGCTACCCGTTCTACTGTTAGGTCAGTGGAAATTCCAAACCTTCATCTCTCAGGTGAATATATCCAAGTAATTGGAGTAGCGAATCAGCAGATTAAAACACCACTTACTGAATTAGTGGAAGTAAAAATTGGTCCTTTCAGTAAAATGCATAAATTTGTAGTTTGCGATTGTAGTCCTGTAAATCTTTTAGGTCGTGACCTTTTGTGTAAGATGAACTGCACAATTTATTGTACGCCAGATGGAATTGGATTTCAGACCCCAGATGAAGATGTATTGTATAAAGTGACATTGATGAATCAGGAACCAGAAATGAATGGTTTGTTTCCTGCATTTGATGCAGAAAAGCTTCCAAAAGAACTAAAAGAGACAGTAAAAGAAAATGTGTGGGATTTTACAGGAGAAGATATTGGATTAATGAAAGAAGTAGATCCCGTAAAAATAACAGTAAAAGAAGGAACAATTTACCCAAATACGCCACAGTATAAATTGACTCCAGAAATAATTGAAGGAATAACTCCTGTGATAAATAAAATGATTGAACAGGGAATTTTAAAACAGATAATGAGCAGTCCATGTAATTCACCTATAATGGGATTGAAAAAGCCAAACGGAACATATAGAATAGTACAGGATTTAAGAAAGATCAATAAAATAGTTGTGCCTTGTTGTCCAATTGTGCCAAATCCTGCAGTAATTCTATACCAAATTCCACATGAAGCTGAGTGGTACACCGTGATAGATTTATGTCACGCATTTTTCTCTATTCCTTTACATCCAGATAGCCAGCCATTATTTGCGTTCCGGTTCGGAGAGCGTATTTTGGCATGGTGCCGAATTCCTCAGGGGTATACAGAAAGCCCCTCAATCTTTAATCAGATTCTAAAGAAATCCCTGGAAGATTTAAAAATGCCAGAAAAATCAGTGATGGTGCAGTATATCGATGACCTGTTGGTGGCATCGAAAACAAAAGAAGCATGTGTCAGTGATACAATTGCTTTACTGAACCATCTAGAGAAAAGAGGACATAAAGTGTCCCCTTCAAAATTGCAATTTTGTCAAAAAGAAGTTCAATATTTAGGGCATAAAATTGAGAAAGGAGTGCGAAAGGTAACGACTGAGAGAATAAAAATGATTCAAGGAATGAGAGCACCAATGACGCAAAGAGAGGTAAGAATGTTTCTGGGAATGGTTGGATATTGCCGACAATGGATAAGTGGTTTTTCATTAATTGCAAAGCCTTTACAAAAGTTAACCAAGAAAGATGTTAAAGACCCTTTTGAATTGAATGATGAACAAATGAAGTCTTTTAAAGAACTAAAAAAGAGACTGTGTGAGGCCCCTGCTTTGGGGATGCCTGATTATGATAAAGATTTTGAATTGTACTACAGTGAAAGAGATGGATGTGCATTTTCAGTTCTGGTACAAAAACATGGAACAATGAAGAGACCAATTGCTTATTTTTCGGCTGTTTTAGACCCTATAGCAAAAGCGTTGCCTGGATGTCTGAAAGCTGTTGCTGCTACTTGCGTGAGTCTGGAACAAAGTGAAGGTATAGTGATGGGGTATCCACTGAGAGTATATGTTCCCCATTCAGTAGAAATTCTTTTGACAAGAACAAAAACACAGTACATGACACATAGTCGGCTGACTAAGTACGAAAAAGTAATCTTGAGTGCAGAAAATGTGACCATAGATAGATGCATGAATGTGAATCCTTCGACATCATTGCCAGATGAAGAGAGTATAATTGAACAAGATGAAGTAGATCATGATTGTCTGAATGTGCTGGAATATTGCACAAAACCAAGAGCTGACATAAAAGATGAGCCTTTAAAAGAATCAGATTATGTCCTGTTTGTGGATGGCTCATGTTTGAGAACAGGAGAAGGAGTTTTGAGCGCAGGATATGCAGTGTGTACAGTGGCGACTGTAATGGAAGCGTCTTGTCTGAAAGGAATAAGGTCTGCCCAAGTTGCAGAACTGATTGCTTTGATTCAAGCATGCAAGTTGGGAAGAAATGTACGAGTTACGATTGTGACAGATAGCTAGTACGGCTTTGGCATAGTGCATGATTTCGGTCAGATTTGGTCACAAAGAGGTTTCTTGACATCTGCAGGAACACCTATCAGAAATGGAGATTTTGTGAAAAAACTGCTTGAGGCGATACAGCTGCCTAGGCAGATAGCTGTAGTGAAATGCAAAGCCCATAAGAGAAATGAAGATTACATAACTGTCGGAAATAATTACGCCGACGAGATAGCAAGATATTGTGCAGAGAACATGGTGTCTCTGAATAAGAATCGAGAAAGGGAGCATATTTCTTCTCCTTTGCTTTTTACTAACACTGTCGAGACATGGGATGCGGTGAGACAGTTACAGGAAGTTGCAAGTGATGAGGAAAAAGATACATGGATAAAAGCAGGATGTAGGAGACATGAAAACAATGGTGTGTGGGTTTACAGAGATGAAAGACCAGTTATGCCTGATAGCATGATTTCAGACATGGCACGGATGTACCATGGACAAGCTCATATTGGGAGAGATGCAATGATCAGACTTTTTAGACAAACATGGTATAACCCAAAATTCAGAGCAATAGCTGAAAGTCTTTGTCAAAGATGTCTTATTTGTCAGCAGTTTAATCCAGGAAGAAAAACAATAGTGAGTCTAGGAACAATAGGACGAGAAGGAGGTCCATTCACTAGAATGCAAATGGACTTCATTGAGATGCCCCCTTGTAACAGACTAAGATATGTTCTAGTGGTCGTCTGTTTGTTTTCTCGTTGGGTGGAGGCATACCCGACAAGAAGGAATGATGGAATAACAGTAGCAAAGCTTATGCTGCGAGAATTCATTCCGAGGTATGGTTTTCCAGTCACGATTGAAACGGATAGAGGAACACATTTTCAAAATGAGCTGATTCAATTAATTTGTGAAGCATTAAGTATTAAACAGAAACTACATTGTGCATACAGACCAGAGGCTTCTGGGGTAGTAGAGCAAATAAATGGAACAATTAAGAACAGGTTAGGAAAAATGTGTCAAGCTACAGGACTCAAATGGCCCGATGCACTGCCCCTTGTCCTGATGACCATCAGAAGTATTCCTGAAAAGAAAACTGGACTTAGTCCTCATGAAGTGATCATGGGACGAGCAATGAGACAAGCACAAGTACCTGTCAACAAGCTACTGACTATAACTGATGATCTAGTACTGGATTATTGCAAAGGATTGGCTGATGTGGTGCGTTCTGTGTTTCATCAGGTTGGACCGGATGCGACCACTCTTGAAAGAAAACCAGCCCACGACTTGAATCCAGGAGACTGGGTCCGCATAAATGTCCACAGGAGAAGAAACTGTCTAGTTCCTCGTTGGGACGAGCCACGACAGGTAATCCTGGTGACGACGACTGCAGTCAAGTGTGCAGGAGTGAAACACTGGGTACACGCCAGTCATACAATAAGAGTTCCAGAACCTGAGGATCGACATGTGAGTCGACATCTGGAAGTGTGGGATGACAGTTCAGCATCTGAGACAGAAAGAAGAAGAAACAGGGTGCCAGAACTTGAAGATCGACCTGTAAGTCGACATCTGGAAAACCCAACTACAAGTACCTCTATAGAAGAAGAAGAAGAAGAAGAAGAAGAAGAAGGAGAAATTGCAGAAATTCCAGAACTTGAAGATCGACCTGTAAGTCGACATCTGGAAATATCTGACACAAGTTCAGGATCTGATGATTCAGTTGAAAACTGTGAAGAATTTCGAAGAAGAACTTGGAAATTTGAAACAATTAGAGAAGAAAATGAACAAGAAAATGATCTAAATGAGCAACCAAGTACAAGTTGTGGTGGAAATCCTTCAAAATTAATATTAATAGACAGAAAAGGGAAAGAGACGAGTAGAAAGCTAGAAAATCGAGAATAACCCCGAGGAGCAATAGGGACAGACAGTAAAATAAAAGAACAGGGAAAACTAGAAGCAGAGAGTGAGACAAACACCAATTCGGAAGAACCTCGAGGAGGGACAGTAATAGGTGAACAAAAGAAGGAGAAAACAGAACCACAAGTAAAAGAAAGTGAGATCATAAGTTTCAAAATAAGAGACAATTTTGAGAAAGTTGAAACAGAATCTGAAGAAAGCGAAGAAGAAGGGAAAAGAAAATCTGAATCAAGAAAAAGAAACTGGAAATCAGAAAGAGGAGAAAAAGAAAGTGAAGCCAAAAGGCCAAGAAAAGGAGACAATTGGCCCAGCAATATAAGAAAATTAAGATATAGAATAATAAGAACAGGTGAAAAGAGTGCAGAACAGGTGAATGAAATAACAAGTCAAAAAGAACAAGGAAAACAAGGTGGAAAAAGATTGCAGAAGTCCAAAAGAATAAAGAAAGTGAATTCAAAATACAGGTCACCTGAGTGGTTGTACATCGCTCTAACTGATTACAAAGAAGAAAGAAACACTCACGAGAACCCGAGACTAAGAAACCGAATGGGTAAAGGTGAAGTGCAACAAACCTGAAGTGAAGACTTAAAGTTCTTCTGCCGGATGTGACAGTTTTACTGGATGTGACAAAGATACTGGATGTGACAAATCACCGGATGTGACAACGAAAGAATTCTGAAAAGAATTAAAAGAAAGTACCAAGCAAAGTCTTTTGAATGCGGAGTGGCATCTAAGTCATTTCTGAGGTGTAGTGACACAATTTTCTGAAACTTAACAAAGCTATAAAAACAAAAATGGAGAATACTAGAGATAGAAGAGATAAATGTGAGTTTCTAAAAAGATGGTGTAAAATGTGCTGCTTTTGTACAGGATTATTAATGACAATATGGATAGTTTTGGCAATCACAATTCCTATTAGTATAGCTGTAGTAGAAGCAAAGAATAATACTAAACCAGAAAAAGAAGCTAATATTCAAGAACCAGTTCTTTTAAGAAGTAGTGCAGAATTACATAAGGATAAGTCAGTAACAGATTTTTCTAAAAATGTTTTTACAAAATTGTTGTACGAGTATGTAGAGACAATGGATGTGAGAGATTGTTATGTTTGTATGCAGTTGCCTGCATCAGTAACAGAAGGTGTGACTTATCATCACCTACCTCTAACTTATGGAATAATATGTAGTGTCATAGCAAGTTTGTTTTATAAAACAGGTAGATTAGAATTTTATTACACTGACGTAGATAAGATTTTTGCAAATGTTCCTGTAGTTTCAGAACTAAACAAAGTAAAACAAGCAAAAGTTTTAGGAGAATTCTTTTTAGAGCATAGAATTTTAACATTAGAAGAAATAGTTAAAAACAACCTTACCTGTGAGTTAAAGAAAGAACAAAGGGTATTTTTAGAAATGGTTGAAGAAAGAAGAGTGAAATTTCAAAGAGAAGCAATAGAAGAGAAAAGAACACATCTATGGACGTTTGAGGAAGAGAATCATGAAGGGAAAAAGATAAATGCAGCAATGACATTAAATTGGCCACAAACAGGAAAGTTGTGTATTAGGAGAAATAAGACAGTCTATGACAATTATTTTGTAGGTTCCAGAATCTGCCATGACAATTACCAAATTTTGGGAGGTTGGGGATTCAAAGGTGGAAGGGATCCAATATTTCCAGGTATCTATTATATTTGTGGGAATAGAGCTTATTACAGGTTACCGGACCATTGGTATGGAACTTGTTATGTAGGCCTGGTCTTTCCTAAAATCTTTCATATCGACAGAGAAGAAAAAGGAACATACAAGATGATCAATAGCTTTACACGTAGAAAGAGGGAAAGTTTTTCAGAAATTGTAGGTGATATTTTTGGAGCATTGATACCAGCAGTGGGAATATCTTTGAATGCATTTAAAATTGGAAATTATCCACAGTAGTAGATCGTTTGTCTACAGATACTGTGGGAGGGTTCTTGATGGTAAATACCGAAATGATTGCCATGAGAGCTATGATGATGCAAAATCGGCTTGCCCTTGACATTCTTTTGGCAAAAGAGGGTGGAGTCTGTGGAATGCTGAAAGTTCAACATTGTTGCACTTACATTCCTGATAAGAGTGAAAATATACAAAAGTATATCACAAATATTACAAATTTGCACAAAGAATTAGTTCCACTGGAGGTTGAAAGTGTCCTTGGAAAACTTGGTAAAGGGTTTTCTTCAGTAGCAAATTGGTTAACAAGAATGAGTAGACTAGTGATAGGGAAAGTTATAATAATAGCAACAGTAGCAATAATATTAGTTATGATACTGAAAATCGTATAAAAAGAAAAAGAAGGCAAAATAAGATAAAAAGAAATAACAGAATAATGAAAGAAAGAGAGAGAGAAATGGGTGAAATTGAGTTAGAGGAAATGAAAGAGAGTATGTACAAAGAGACAAGAAGACAAGATGAGATGGACACAGATGTATAACTAACAAAAAGCAAAAGGATAAAAGACATATGCTGCCTGAAAAAGAAGTATAACTTGGGTTTTATGTGGTGATTTAAAAATCACCAAAGGGGGGAGTTGATGGAGCAGAGTAAATGAAAAAATTTAACCCCTAACAAATTTCATAAATAATTAATAAACATGTTCGTTTTAAATGTATTAATCAACAATGTATGTGAAGGGAAGGGTAACACGCAAGTATATATGCTGAATAATCTATTTACAAATGTCTGTGTGTCTAATTATAACATAATAATAATTGCGTACTAATTAAATAATAAATGCATGATCCGTGCTTCATAGAATAAAAAGGTGACGTTGCAAAAACAATAGTGATGGTGAGTAAGGAACAGCTTAAATGTTGCTTTCTGCTAGGTAATGACTAATTGGGGTACGTAGAAGACGGGAGGGATGGGAGGGAAACGAAAAGGCTATATTTCTCTATTTTAATTATGTTTTGTTTATTTCTAAATAGTGCTTTTAAGTCTAATCGAGTGGCGATATAAAATGGCTGCCGTTTACTAGAGTACGCATACGCTGAAAAAAAAACACATGATGAGGGAGAAAAAGTTGGAGAAACACTGACCACGTGATGATGCTGAAAGGCTAGGATGCAAGAATGGTCAAGGCTGATGTGACCTATTTGAACTGATAATGTGCCGTGGTGATCAGCAGAGAATCGTGGGAACAACTTTAAGAGAAAGGACAATGCCTGCAGAGTTCTCGAATGTATCGAAAGAAGTTACAAATGTATTAATCGAAGCGGATGGAAACATGTCATGAACTGTGAGAAAGGAAATGAACATATGCATTCCAGAAGAACTAGCTGGATCCGGGAGAATTGATTAAAACTGAATAATGAACTGAATTGACCAATGGGAGAAAAGTGCGTTACTAATGTTGCAACAATTTAGTTAGCAAAGCTAGAATTAGGGTATAAGTAGGCCTACTCTTAGTGGGAGGGGTATTCCATTTTATTCCAGATTGATGCTGTAGAAGATGCTGATGGAGTTAGAATTGCTGAGAGACTGTTAGATGAGACGAGTTGCGGTAGCTGATGCTGACGAGCTGAAGTTTCTGTTGCTGTCTTTATTTTCCAGTTGAGTATGAGAATCATATTATTTTCAAACTTTAAACTTAGTTTAGAAATCATTAGGTTAATTTAGGAAGATAGGTAGGTTAATTAGGATTTTCCTCATGACAAAATTCTTTTCTGCAATAAAATTGATCTTGCTTAATAAATATTTGATTTTAATAAATGTATGAATAATTGAATAATAAAGTCTAAATTCCTTTCCATGCCTTTAAAATTATATAAACTTTAAGATTCTTAAACCAAATGACTCAGTGATTATTTACTAAATGTTTGCAAAATTAGTAACAAGTTATTGTGATTTAGCTGGTCTTGATCACTATCAACTAATTTTTACTAGATGATCCATCGACAAAACAATGAGCAGGAATATCTTATGAAATAACTAAGAAAGCGATAGGTTATGGTAAAAGGTATCCCGGCTCCTTCCAGCGGTACAGCATTGTGTTTTTAGTTTTCTTTCTCCTAGGAGTATAATTCGTAAAGTGTAGAGGAAATCCAGGTGAGTGTGTGTGTGTTTTTAGGCGATGTCATGGGCCCCATCGTCATGTGGATGTAAAAATAAGTCGCGCCTGGATGACCGATGATAAGTGACCTGGGAGAAATTGTTTTTATTGTATCCGCAGCAACAGCCCCCATTGAAAAGCCAGTTTTTTCCTAGTCACTTGATATAATGGTTTCAGTATTAGTCCCAAGTGAGGGATATGCTGCCTCCAAAACCCCATCAAGCTAATAAATCGTTGTGTCTCTGATTTTGTTGTAGGAACCTTTAACTGCTGTACCATATCAATCACTTTTTGTGGTATTCATTTTACTGGTCCTGACCAAAATTTGACCTCCTGTGCAGGGCCTTGAACCTTTTTAGGGTTAATGGCCCACCCTCTTTGTTGTAGGTACTCAATTAACCTCTCTAGTGTTTCTGAGACCTGTTCTTTATCGATTGAGAAAAAGGCATTCGCTAAATCGATTACAGCATGCCATTCCACCACTTCTCCCACCGGTTGCCCCTGGGCAGGTCCTAGGAGGGCTGATAAGGCACCTTTCATATGTGGAGGGGCATTTGGAATAAACCGTGCTCTAATCCTTGCAGTTAAAGGTTCAAAGTCAGGTCCTGCAAATTGCTGGGAATATACTGCACTCTGCATTCCCGTTTCTCTTAGTTGCTCATTTTCCTTTGTTATCGTGTGCCAAGAACCACAATTTTCTTCTACATTCATAGCGGTTGGATATAATTGTCTCATTCCCTCTATCAACCAGAACATCAGGGAATATGCTTGTTGTCCATGCACACCTCGTAATCGTTGTCCTGACATGGCATGGGTGGTTACAGACCCTATTTTTAAAAGTTCAGTTGGTGATAAAAATGCACCATCCACTCCGATATTCCACAATCGCGCTAACCATTTAAACAGGGGCTACTCTGGCTTCTGTCTAAACATGCGTGTTATTTCTAACAATTCACTTTGTGTGTAGTCTCTCACCAAACAGGTATGTCGTACCTGTCCTCCACCCACCCCCTTTGATTTGTTTTGCACAAGAGGGTGAGCTTTTAAGGTTCCCTCTTTCTCACTTACATCTTCCCCTATTTCTGCTACACATACTTCCACTTCATCCTCCCAATCCCAATCATCGTCATCAGAAACTGTCCCGTCCCAATATTGGGATTCCAATTTCCTTTGCATACTGGTACCCTCGCTTGCACAGCTGAGGATACTTTAGCCTTCTGCCTACTCTTCTGTTGCACTACTTGCACTGCTAATGTGGTGCACCTTGCCTCCATTTGATTACCATGAGTTACTGCACTCTCTACAGTCTCTCTCATAATTAGTTGCTTCTCTTGCAAGGCTGCAACCTCATTCCACAGTTTTCTTATCTCTGCATCTTGAGTTAATGTTTTCTTATACACTGTACAGAGCGCAGACAGGAAAAGCCATCCCACTTGCCCTGCTGCTTTCAGCTCCAGCTTCGCCCCTTTTAGTTTCGCACTTTCAACTTCGTCTTCCACTAAAAGAGGAGACTCTTTCTCATCTAATGCTTACCATAGAACCGGCGCTGCCCCCCGGCTTAAGATTCCTGCAACGCCAGAAAACGGGTCAGTCGATAACCACCCGGGAATGGATCTGGCTTCTGCCCCTTTCTGCCCTTCACTCTCTGCTTTACTCTTTTTACGTCCCCACAGAGGCATTATTGACTAATATCCCACTTCTGACACCAAGTGACATGGACTGGCAGCTGATACCCAATCCAAACAATCAGATATAAGTCAATAAGGACACTCAATGAGGAGCAATACACCTATAGTGTGCACAAATTAGCTTTAATGAAACAGTAAAGTAAATATATGTGTTAGCACAAAAACAAGATAATTACCTTCATCATGGTTTAATGAATGAAAATAACAATCAAAAGATCAGATTCACTAAATATACTATGATTGCATGCACAAGTATGAAGTACAACAAAATAGCATTTAAAAAGCTGGGCTGCTCAGTATCTAATACCTAATTGGCAACTATGCAACAATTGAATTAGCATAACATTGTTCTTGATTTGCAAAACAACATTAATTGGCTGGCTCTGAAATGCACAATAGCTACTCCATTACATTGGAATATCCAAAGCAATCCCGTAAGTATAGGAGTTAGAATGGAGCATAATACATTTGATCGCAGATGCGACACTGACACTTTAATCAATTAGAATAAAGCAGTGAAATAAAGGCCCTTCATCCCTGGGTGGAACTTAAGATAGAACTTAACTTATCCACAGTGCTAGGAAGCCCTCTCCTTTCTCTCGAGCCTCTCTCTCTCTCTCTCGAGCGTTACAGAAAGAACAGCACAGCCAGGTAGCAGCTACGTGGGCGATGGCAGATTGTACAACTTCATCTGCGAGCTTCAATCCCCCACACGTGCCTCTGTTCTTAAATATCGTAAAGCTTGGCTTGTTTCAGATTCTGTTCCTTTCTCGCAATTTCTAGCTGTGTTATCAGTACGTGTCCTTTGGCTGCCCTGACGCTCACTAATCATCTCTTTGGACATCTTTCCTGAACTCTCTTTCTCAGGGTTAGCACAACCTTCGGCTGCATCTCTCCCACACTTCCTGCTTCTCGTAGCTTCTTAGTGTGTTGTAAATAACATGCCGGCCGCAGATAACTTTGTCTATGGAATGCTGAAAACAAGATTGAAAGTGACAGCATGAACCTTATGCGCTTTTCAGGTTTCATGCATGTATTACCGCTCATCTACACATTCAAACTAATTAACCGTTCGCATCACAATGTCTTCCGCAAACTATCCCTATACTACACACAAGTCTTACTTTGGTCTAAGTGTCCTGCTAAGGGAATGTCATGTGCCAAGGTGAGTAGGAAGCCCCTAAACATCAGAGGTATGACCAACCTCCTGGTGGCACCAGGCTTGGGGTCTCTACCCGCTGAGTACAGGAGTCCCTTGTCCCAATAGATCCTGTGGGATCCACTGACACTCCCAGCAGCCTCATCAGCAGCTTGCTGTCTGAGGGGTTCAAGAGAGAGTCAGGTTTGTTGCTCCAAACTCAAGTCTGCCCTGGAAGGGCCCCCTATCCCCAAGAACTCAACGTGATCAAGCTCCAGTTCATCTGGGACAGTTCCTTCACAGGGACTAAGATCATCTCCCTCAAGAGACCGATCTCCACTCTGAGTCTGGGGGGAAGACACAGCCTTACCCCTTCTGCTCTTTCTCTTGGAAGGCCATTGGTCCATTATTTCAGGATCCAGGGCCTGTTCAGTGTTAGCCAGCTTGACCTGTGACCTGGTCACAGCAAACACATCTGCAGTGATGCCCAGCATTGCTGCATGAGTTCTTAACTCTACCTCAGCCCAGGCAGAAGTTTCCAAATCATTGCCCAAACAAACACTCCACTGGAAGGTCTGAGCTAACCACAACTTTCCTAGGGCTGGTTACTCCTGCCCAGCTGAAATTAACAGCTCAGGAATGATCAGTCCTGACATATTGTTAGCACTGGTCTCTTTGTACATTTCTCCAAGTATGATTTGGTCAGGGCCCACAAGATTCTCTGTCACCATAGTGACACTTGCACCTGTGTCCCTGTATGCCATGGTCTCTTTACCATTGATCAATGACTGTTGTCTGTATTTGCCCAGGTTACTGGGACTGACAAATAAGGTGGCAAGATCAATGCCACCATCACAGACAAGCACAGCCTGAGCTGGAGTTCTGACTAGGCCAGAACCCATCTCAGAGCCCAAGGTTAACCCTACTAATCCCTTGTTCCCTGTACCACCACCTGTACTAGTGCTAGGGGGCACAGTTGCCTTAGGGGCAGTGGTGGTAGGAGGATTGTCCTTGGCTTTTGGACAGTCAGCATCTCTTGTCCAATGTGTTTTCTGGTGGCTCTTGCAGTGTCTCCTCTCACTCACCACTCAACATCAAAACTATTTGCTCCGACCGGTTCATAGAACCAAGTGTTAACCTGAGATCTGTGAACAAGAATAGCCTACTACTGCTCGCCACTTTTCACCTAGAAGCGGTAGCAACTGACTTTCACATCAAATCAATGCTTCTCAACTACAGGTCAGCAGTAAAGCTAGCAGTGGATATTTATGACCTCACTTTGAGACAGGTTCAAACTGCTATGATGTCCTCCTGGGAACACCTAGACATTGAAATCTTGAATAATGGCAAGATAGTTTGTTTGCTCCACATGATAAATCATCCCCAGGTGACAATCTGCTCTTCATCTAGCAAATTATGGAGTCCTTTGCCTCATACTCTGACCAATACGCTAACCATATCTTCTTAAGGGCTTTTAACCTACACTGGAATGACACAAATGATCCCTATTGTGCTCCCTCAAGGCTTTCCTCTTGACCAAAACTTTACCCAGGCCTGCAAGGAACCCACCCACAACAAGGGCTCCACCCTTGATTTAATCATAGCTAAAGATAACATCATACAACTTGATGACATATCATCCTGTGAGTGGTTGGATCATTACCAAATCTCTTTTCACATCCTAGAAAAGGTTCTGGTCAGACAAGTTCACCCGCTCAAAACCAAACAGCTAGCTTGAAATCTGACAGACATCAACATTAATGATCTAACATCCATTAGCAATAATCTACTTCTGCCACCCCCTTACATGATTAACCTCGATAACCTTACGGGTCTTTACATCCAAACCATGATGAATATTTTTGACACAATTGCACCAAAGCAACTCAGAAGGATACTGATCAAACAGTCCAAACCCTGGTTTAATGGCTCACTGATGAGGAACGTTGCAAACTAAGGCTCACTGAGAGACTATGGAGAATTTCACCATCCATTACAAACCTCAAACAGTTAAGGATGACTAGAATTTTAAATAACAAGGATATCCGTAGTGCCAAAACTGATCACCTCAGGTCACAGCTTGTCAGCACCAAAAACAGACTCAAAAAGCTATTTGAAATCATCAGACAACAAGCTAACCACTCAACCAACCAACGCTCTGCACCCAAGCTCTCTTGCCACAGTGGGGAGAACTTCTCAGCACACTTCACTGAAAAGGCAAGAAAAATTGAACTTGAACTGCAATGTGCCTCACCAAATCTGCTGCTTCAGACTTCCCTCTCACCATCATCTTGGTCAACGGTAGCACCTAATTCCTACCCCACAGATTACCCTCCAAAAAACAATGCATAATGGAATTCCTTTTTACTTCCAGATGATACAGAGCTGCTCCAATCTATGACTTATTTAAAACCTTCCAATCACTTCAACGATCCGCTCCCCCTCAAGTTTTTCAAAGAACTCAAATCGGCCATTCTTTCACTCTGGCCCTTGATTATTCATGAATCCCTCGTGCAGGGTAGGATTCCTGATTGCCTCAAGATGGGTCAAGTCTCTCCCATCCCAAAAAAGCCAAATGCAGACTTAGCTGATCCTAACAATTTCCGTTCAATTACTAATATCATGACTTTGGCCAAATTGCGTGAGAAATGCGTTCACACACAGCTCTGCAACCACATTGAGAAGTTTCTGCTCCTTGACCTGTACCAGTCCGGTTTCAGAGCGGGTCACAGTACTGAAACAGCCCTAACACATATCGTTGATGACGCCTTGAGATCTCTTGACCAGAATGTACCCTGTCTACTGATCCTTCTTGATCTGTCCTCAGCGTTTGACATGGTCAAACATGAAAACCTGATTGTTCTTCTACAAAAAAGGATGGGGCTATCAGACCTTCTCTTAAATTTGCCTCGTTTCTAAGAAACAGAATGCAAAGAATCAAAGTTAACTACTCCCTTCCAACCAGTACACCGGTCTCAATTGAAGTGCCTCAAGGCTCTACACTCTTGCCCACGCTTTTCAACCTTTTAATGGAACCACTCTCCGAAATTCTGAACTGCTCCAACATTCAATACCATATGTATGCTAATGACACTCAATTGTATTTGAAAATCTCTTTGCTAGATTACATAAAAACTCCAAAGTGTGAGCTACAAAAACTCATCAATGGTTAACTCATAATCATCTTTTGCTAAATTTTGAAACCTCTGAAATTCAAAAAGAAAAGAACCTACAATCGTGCTTTTTCCAGTCTTGCACCAAGAATATGGAACGCTCTTCCTTCCGAGATCAGATCAAACCCCTCTACCGCCTTATTAAAAAAACAAGTCACATGGTTACTCCTGAATGACCATCTACAGCAATAGTCTTGAAGCCATCTTAACTAACTTTTATTTCCTGTTGACACTGTTTGATACTTCTGATCAAAAGTTTTAATTTTGTCTCTCCACGTGCCCTATAAGATTTGTTGCTCTCTGGTAATTTACATGTCCCACAAGATGTGTTGTTACCTTTGTTCAGCGTTGTAATTTTGTCTTTCCACATGCTCCGTAAGACTTGTTGCTTTTCTGGTATCTCACATGTCCCACAAGATGGGTTGTTGCTCTTGTTTTGTTTTTGTATTTGTGCTTGTTAAGGTCCTTTATGGTGTTGTATTCATGCCTTTACCTCCTTTCGCTTCTGCTCCTTTGTAGAGCACTCTGATACCCGTACGGGTCATGTTCAAGCCTTATAAAAGTTTTCAAATAAATAATATGATACAACTGAGCTTTAAGAGAAATATGTGTATGTTGGGGGATGAAACAGATGAGTGTCTTCCAAAAGTGGCAGGCAAGAATGTGAGGTAATTGCTTCATAAATAACTTGTTAAATACATCTGTAATGGGTAATGTTCAACATGATATGGTAATAGGGAAAACTAAAGGGTATAGGAGGGAACAGAGGAGGTGGGCGGCATTTGATGAATTGGGAGAGTGTAGTGGGGTAAAGATGGATTCATAATATGCTGATTTGGGTTGCGCACAAAGAGAGGCAGTTGAGGAACCAAAAAGTTAGTGAGGAGATTCTAAGGTGGTTTATGAGTTTTAAGGTAGGTCTCTAGGGCTTTCTAAATATGACTGTGTGGGAGGAGGGATTTTGTGGAATGTTTTATGTGTATTCCGCACTAAGTCATGCCCACCATGTATGATAGGATATATTTGCAGCATTTTTATGCTCCAATAAGATTAGCTTGTTGACCACAATTAGCATGAAATTGATTAGAAAAAGGTCTGAGATCTTGAGAGGTGGCATGTTTGTGGAGGCAAAACCCTGAGTGAATCCATCGCTAAATCTATGGTAAACTTAATACTGAACAATTTCTGTATCAAATGTTAGATTTGATTCCAGATAGGGACATTGCATTTACAATGTAGAAGCATTTGAGGTAGGTCCTTTATTTCTGAGTTGCAGTTCCAGCATTGTTGGTACTCGATTAGACCTAGTTTTTCGAGTTTTCTGGGCTTCCAGAACTCATCATTGTCTATGACCCAGAATCTGGTTCGAGCAAGTGTAGATTAGATTTTCCCTTTCCCAGATCTTTGGCCAAGTCATTAACGGGATATTATTGACAATGTTTCCTGAGATGCACGAATTTCCATGACTTTGAAGGTAAAACTGACCATTGTCAGGACTGGAAATAGCTCTTGAGAACTACCTGAAACGAACACTCAAAGGCTTTTTCTCATAGCACTTTGCGATAAAACAGTGTGTGGACTACCAGAGGTACTACTAAGGACTGAGTATTGAGCGCCTGTAAAGGAAGCCAATATAAGCCTATATAATGCCACGCTGGACTCATTCTCATGTCAACACTTGACGGGAATGAAGACAAACTAGTCTCCTCTCCTACTGAAGAGAAACAAAGGCAGCTGCCCTGCCTTCTGCTTGAATATTTGCTAGAGCATGCAGGTGATCCCAGAGTTTGCAAATCAGGCTTCCTGTTTGACTCTTTGGCACAGGGAGGTTTAGAATGTTTTGCTGCCAGGCATACACTGCTTGAAGGATGCCTTCCGAACCCCAGACGTGCCTGATGGATAAAAACTCAGGAAGTAGGGGAGACCTCGGCCCTCACTGAAAAGATCCCTTGTGCTAATCCTTAAGGGGGTTGAAAGAACTATGGACAGATTGAACAAATGTGAATGATCCCACAGATGCAGTCAGTCAGTGGGCAGAAGTTGATAGAACTAGTGCACTAGATTTCACAAAAAATAGGTAGCCAAAATCCTACTAGTACACAATATTAAGTCCTGTCATTGGTACCATTCAAAGGAGATACTCATTTGTACAAATGTGCAAGCTCTAGAATTGTATTTCAGGCCTGTTGATCCGCTCCACATACATTGCAGGACAGCAGGTCTTATCCAAACTCAAGAAAGTCTGCAAAAGCAGTGCTACTAAGGGAACGCACCAATTCCCTCTGACAGCTGCTGAAATGTATATCTTACAGATGTGTTAAGCATAGGAAAATGCCCTAAATGAAATCACATTTCCCTAGATAAAGTTGTTGAGTTTGGGTTTTTGTCATCACTGAAGAATGCCATGTTTCTTGACAAAAGGAAAGCCTTCAGCCTCAGCAAAGTGGACAGATTTTTGTTCATCTCTGAAGACTACAACTTCTTGACTCACCCTAGTTTCTAACTCTAGCAGACCACGTGCACTCGTAAACTAGCTTCACCTGAGCCATTGACCCAGCTGAAGACCCATAGATTCACTCATTGACATCTGTTGAGGAGTTATTTACTGTTACTTTTGTGTAACCTGCAACTCCTATTTTTTCGTGCTTGTGTTACTCAGAAAAATAATGCACCTCTACATATGTATGTCTGGCTGTTCCTTTAGATCAGCTGGGTTTTCTAAAGTTTTTTAGTGCTGGGTATTGAAGTGCGGTCTTGAAACAATTATGGAAAGATCAACTTGGGTACATGGACGCCAATTAGGGGTCCCCAGGAGTAGCAGCTCTACATATAGCTTGCCCATTGGCTGCACCTGGCAGTGCCCTTGCATTCCCTGGACTCAGAGAACGAGAAGGCATAACCAAGAACAGAAGGGAAATGGGGCTTAGATGAGCACTGTTTACTTTCTTTTAATTCATTAGGTTGCGTATCACACTTCAGAATGCTTTCCTTTTGCAGCTACATTTTCTGAAGCGAGTGCAGTGCACACTCAAATGAACTAATGTTTTTAATTTCTGCTGCCAATTTACACACAAATCCAGTGCCTTTCAGGTCTGCAAGCAGCAGCAGAGTATGTTGTTTTTTTTACTTACGCTATTGTTGCTGAAATGCATCTGTGAGGATGCGGAGCCTTATTCTTGATTTAAGGTATTTATTATATGGAGACAGAGCAGTCCATTTGCTTCCAGCATCCCAGTCTCCAGCAACTGACTAAACTAGAACCCCTGCAGATTCTATGTGGCCATGGCTACACAACCACAGTTCTAACCATGACATCACTACATCTTCTCCCTTCTTAACAACAAAAGATATTACAAATAGCAAATGACAAATAATAAAAGAAATAAATCATTAATAAGAGAAATAAATCATTAACATTGTTCAATCAGTCTTTGAGGTTTTTTTTGTATCCTTTCTGTTCTTCTAAGAGGAACACAAATGTTAACACCATCCTCTTCTGTATGAATTTCATTTGAGGGGCTTATAAACTTTTTAAAATGTGCCTTATTTCTTATTATCACTTTATTCCCACTCCGAGCAGTGACAGCTGAACCTTTCACCTTAGTCACTTCCAAAGGAGATGGGTGAAATCTGCTCATAGATTTTCTTGTCTGATTTTGCCTTACCAACACCAGATCTCCTATTTCATAGTTTCCTCTGCGAACATACTTTCTTTGTTCCGCATTCTGCTTGATTTTTTGTTTCATTGTCTCATCTCTCTTTGCAATTTGTGTATGTTCTTTAGGAGGTCTCAAAGGCATTTGTGGCAAACGCGTTTGTCTAGACTGGCCAAACATTAGCTCTGCAGGAGTCTTTCCAGTCAAACCATGAGGTGTATTCCTGTAATCACGTAATACTTGACACACAGCTTGATTTACAGAAATGTCTGTTAGTTTTGCTCTCTGCACACTTTTTTAACGTGGCCATCAGTCTTTCCACTATAGCATTTGCTTGTGACCAAAGTGGGGTAATCTTCCTATGTCTCACACCCATATACCCAAGAAATTTCGTAAATTCTTTTCCATTAAAAGGTGGGCCATTGTCTGTTTTCAAAACATTGGGTATACCCCAAGCTGAAAAAATGTCATCAAGAATAGGCAAAATCACAGATGCAGAAGTAGATGATACTTTTTTTACGATTGAAAATCTAGAATATTCATCAATCAGAACAAAAAAATAACGCCCAGAATCCAGAGGTCCATAAAAATCACATGCCAGATCAGACCAAACAGCATCTGGCAATTTAGACATTTGCAATTCTTCAACAGTTCTTTCTCTTGTAGTGCACTGACAGAAATGACAAGATTGCACAATTTCTTCTACTTGACTATCAAGCCTTGGAAACCACACTTTTTCTCTTAAAATACTTTTTGTTGCTGATATTCCTCTATGACTTTCATGTGCAAGGTTAATAACACGTCTTTGCAGACTGCTTGGAATAACTATCCTGTTCCTCTTATAAGAACACCAGAAGTGGCTATTGTCAATTCTGCTTGAATATTTTGAAAGCAAACATGTCTCTTCTGCATTCTCCTGGTTGAAACTTCGTTGAAACATTGACATGCTTCCATCTATTTAAGTTTATTATTCTTTTCACTTCCACTAAAGTATTGTCTTTATTAGATTCATGAATTAGTTCTTGTTCAGATATCACTTCAGGAACCGTTGACTTAATAATGAAATGTATGTGGTTTTCTGTATCATTCATTTCAATTTTAGCCTCATCTGTTGGATGCCTAGACAAGTAATCAACTGGATTATACTCTTTTCCTGGTTTATGGATTATTTTAAAATTGTAGTCCATTAACCTCAAACCCCTTCTCTCAATCCTAAGGGGTCTTTTCACTTTTGGATTTCCAAAGATAGTCGTAAGAGCTTGGTGATCTGTCACTATCACAAATGTTTTTCCATACAAAAAATCATGATAGTGCTCACATGCCCAGACTACCGCCAAACTTTCTTTTTCCGGTTGAGAATATTTTTTTCTATATCCGTCAGGCTTCGGCTAGCATGTGAGACCAAAAATCTTGGGGCATCTTTTTCTTGTCTATGTTGAAACAGAATAGCACCTAGTCCCACTGGACTTGCATCTACCACAATTTCTGTGCACAAATTCGGATCAAAGTATTTCAAATTTGCTGCTGCTGCTATATCACTCTTTATTTTCTTAAAAGCATCGTTGCATTCCTTACTCCAAAGGAATGTTTTATTCTTTTCGTTAACTCTCTAAGAGATGAACTGATAGTAGCATAATCTTTAATATAACGAGAACAGTAACTGGCCATTCCTAGAAAAGAACATAATTCTGTAATGTCTTTTGGACAAGACATTGCCACTAGAGATGACACTTTCTTTGGGTCCGGTCTCATTCCTTTACTTGAGAATATATGACCAAAAACCGTTAACTCCATATTACCAATTTCACACTTTTCAGAGTTCAGTGTTAATCCAGCTTTCATACGCTCTTGACAAACTTCTCTTACTGCTTGATCATGTTCACTTTTTGTTTTTCCAAACACAAGAATATCATCACTGTAATTCATTGAATTTTTTACTGGTCTGATAACATTTTTTATAATTTCTTGAAAAATCTCTGCAGCTGAGCATATTCCAAAATTGAGTCTTTTATAACGAAATAAACCCATATGTGTTGAAAAAGTCATAATATATCTTGATTTCTCATCGATTTCCAATTGATGATATCCTTTACAGATATCCAATTTCGAGAAAATTGTCGCCCCATTCAAAATACTAATCATGTCGTTGGGGCCCAGGATGTCTCTCTCTCTCTCTCTCTATTGCAGTATTCGGTATCCTCATATCAACACAGATTCTAATCTGGTTCGTGTCCTTTTTTGGCACTACAACAATCGGAGACACCCAAGGTGTTGGACCTGTAGCAGGTTCAATTATGTCTTGTTTGAGTAGAGAATTTATTTCTTCTTCAACTTTACTCTGCATGTGAATTTGAACTCTCCTGTGCATTTGTGCTACTGGTTTCACTTTCTCATTTATGTGCAACGAAATGGTCTTCCCCCTTCAACTTTCCAAGACCTTTTGTCAGAACAGGAAACTCTTTTAAATTATGTTGTTCCGTTGTCATATGAAATGTCATAGCCAACAGTCCCATTAACTGAGCTGTGACATTGCTTAACAAACATGGCCCAGCAGTTTCTCCTTTCAACACATGTATTTCTTCTTTCAGAGATACCTCTCCATACGACAGATTTTCTTCAAATTTCCCTAAACAAGATACAGGTTTTTTTGCACCCCATTGGAAAACTTTTACATTTGATGAAATAAGAGGAGGTTTGTTTTCCATTTTGTCATATTCAGTCGCACACATGATATTACACGTTGCTCCACTGTCTAGCACAAAAATAACTTTTGGGACCCTACTAATATGTCAACAGAAGCTGTTTTTTCAATATCTTCTTTTCTTAACAAATGAATTTTTTCACCCTCATTTCCTTCTGACATTAGATACAGACATTCTTGTTCAAATTCATCAGCAGAAGAATCTTCAAAACTTTCCATTTGTCTGACATATCTCGTATTTCCTTTCCGTTTCCACATTTTCCCACTATCCTTTCTTTTGAATCTATATACAGCAGAGAAGTGATTCATCCTTCCACACTCTTTGCACTGTTGTCCGAAGGCTGGACATGTATTCATATGTGGAAATGGTTGTCCACATCTGTAACATATTCTTTTTCCTTTCTAAAACTTGTTGGCTTTTCCACTTCCTTTATGAAGTTTGTTGGCTTTTCCACTCTGTTATTAGTTTTTTCATCCTTCTTCTTATCTTTTTCTTCACTTTTGTTGTCTTTTTTGTCATTTGGTGAAGTTGTTCTAATGCTTTAACTCTTCCTTGTTCCATGTTATTTGCATGTTTTTTCGCTTGAGCATCAGTACGTGCCATACGTAAAATTGTTTTCAAATCGTAGGTTTTTTCAAGAAGTTTTTCCCGAACTCTATTGAATTACATCCTTGAATGACCCTTAACCTGACAGCTTCTTCATTATTAAATTTATCAAATTCACAAAACATGACAATTTTTTTTAATTTGGTCACAAATTCATCATTGGTTTCATTATCTTGTTGGCACGTCATGTTAAAAGTGTATCTTTCAAAGTCTACGTTTCTTTGTGGGTCAAATCTTTCATTCAAACTTTTCATGATGCCTTCATACGTGCTTTTATATGCGTCTCAATGAATCAATCAATTAGGGAATTGTAAGCGCGCTACTCACCCGTGATGGTCTCAAGGCGCTGAGGGGGGGGGGGATCTGTTTAGCTGAAGATCTGCGCAGATCTGTTTAGCTGAAGAGCCAGGTCTGGAGGGTCTTCCTGAAGGTGTTCAGGGAGGGGGCGCGTCTGATGTCTGACGGTAGCTCGTTCCATGTCTTGGCTGCAATGTGAGAGAAGGATCTTCCGCCTGCTCAGGCTCTGTGGATGCGCGGGGTTTCGGCCAGTGCGAGGTTGGAAGATCGGAGGTTTCTTTTGGGTACATGGAAGTTGATTCTGTCGTTGAGGTATTTGGGTCCGTTGTTGTGTAGGCATTTGTAGGCGTGAGTGAGGATTTTGAAAGTGACTCTTTTCTCCATGGGGAGCCAGTAGGTGTTGGCTGATGTGTTCGTGTCGAGGGATGCCGAGGACGAGTCTGGCGGCGGTGTTCTGTACTGTCTGGAGTTTGCGGAGTAGAGACTTGTTGATGCCGGCGTAGAGTGCGTTTCCATAGTCCAGTCTGCTGGTGATGAGTGCGTGGGTGACTGTCTTCCTTGAGGGGGATCCACTTGTAGGTCTTGTGGAGGATGCGGAGGGAATGTAACAATAATATCTTCTACTTCATCACCCACTAAATTGAGTAGTAGATCTTTTTCTTGCTCATCAGTATACTTTTTGCATGTTGCCTTAAGAAAATGTTCAAATCGTCTTGTCCATTTTTCCCATCTTTGAGCAATTGTTTGCTCATCTGTAACATCAAATGGTAATGGTCTTCTATAAATAGTACTAGACGCACTTTCCTCTTCTTGTTCATCCATGTGTCTGTGTGTTGACACACTGTTTGAATTTTCACCTTCTTCTACTAATATGGTATCCATTTTATGTTGTTTAATTGTTTATTCCTGTTTGATTTGCTTAACACTGAGTTAAACTGATTTTTTGCCTGACCTTAATATGGAGTTATATAGTATTTAATTACAATGTCCCAAAACTTGCCTGACTCCAAGATGGCCGCCAAAATTTCTAAAGTCTCACGTTATTCCCTTTTTGCCTGAATCCAAGATGGCCGCCGATTATGACACATCAGGCGAAATCGGGTTGCTACTCGCGCTGTACCGGTAAGCAGTCCTCTTTCATTAAATTTATTTCAAAGCGCGATTGCGCGACATTTACTCAGCGCTTTACACAGGCATATCACAGGCATATCATTGACCACGCCGATTTCCTATTTTAAACAATTTCAGCAAGCGCTCTTACCGTCATCATAAGAGCGAGATGCCAAGTTGAGGCAGACGTGGGTTAGCATCAGCTCGTCGCCAATCTGTGATGATGCAGAGCCTTAATCTTGATTTAAGGTATTTATTATATGGACACAGAGCAGTCCATTTGCTTCCAGCATCCCAGTCTCCAGCAACTGACTAAACTAGAACCCCTGCAGATTCTATGTGGCCATGGCTACACAACCACAGTAACCATGACATCACTACAGCCTCTATGTCTGGCAAAGCCTCTCACCCCTGGTATGAGAGAAGAAACCACATGCAGCAGTAATGTGCTTGCGGACAGAATGCTCCATCTAAACAGCTGCCAGTACACTCTGCCCCGTGCAATTGTTGCCCAGGATGGTGTTGGTGTAAACTAAGACACTAGTGCAAGGGTTTGATCGGAGTATGGATTTTGATCACTCCAGAACACACCCATTTCTAAGTGTGGCCAACAAGGAGACAGCACAGAGCCACAGGTCCATAAGTCATGGGATACATTTATCCAATTTGACACCACGTTTAAACTCATATTTTTAAGGCAGCAGTAATTTCCAAGAGTTCATAATTCTCCAGACAACCTAGCTAAAATACACATGGTAAGAAAAATTGTAATTAAGATTCCTCTTTAATGGAAAGTCGGATTTTAAATTAAAATTTTGAAAATGCCTCTGTAAGAAAGTTGGAATTTTCCTGTCTTTAGCCATTTGGTGACTGCAGTCTCCCCTTGGTCAAATGACTTGGTATAACTGGCAGTTAGACTTTGTGTCTGAATGATCCCTCTGCTGGCAGGATGGGGGGGTGGAGCTGGGCAAGGTCCCACTTGCAACTAAATAGGCTGTGCTCTGTCTTCACACAAAGGGGTTGTTTCCTCCACACTGCTTCTAAAGTCAGCTTGGAGCCAGAGCAGGGGAGTCAGAAAATTCTAAGCACTTCACAAAAAAACTCTAGAAACTTCTCCCAACTTCAAAGGAGGCACCAAGTAAAAGAAAATAGGGCCCTAAGACCCACTGTTCAGTTCACTTTCTGGACCTGCAGAAGTACTATCAGAGGACTGTCTGCTGCTGTGTACCCTACAAGACTGCTTTGCGGCACCTGGAAGAGCTGCTTTGCTGTCTGGAGCCTGCCTTGAACCCTCAGGGGCATGTCCTGCTGTTTCAGCCCTGCATCTTCACCTGAACCCAGGACTACCAGAGTGACTCAAAGGGATAGTTTGTTGGCCTTCCATTCGGAGCAACAGGGACATATAGGTCTCCCACAATCTTGGACCTGCACCTGGACCCAGTGAGTCCTGAACCCCTAAGTGGTGTCCCATCACTCCTGGACTCTTGGTTGTGGTGCTAAAGGTGCCCAGATAGCTAAGATCCAAAACTGCTCTGAGAACTGAGGGAAGACCAGGACCAACCTGCCGGTCGGCCTGACTTCATGGCTGCTCCTGCTGCATTCCTCTTCAAAGCAGTGAATCCTATTCAGTGATCTTTCGCTGAAGGGGTATCTGGCTTCCTGGAACACTCTTCGGCTACCATCTCATTTTTGGCTTCCAAAAAAGTGACTATTCCAAATGTAGAAATCTTCACCGCAACTTTATCCAGTGGCTCCCGCCAATGAAGATGCTGCTTCCTCATATACCACCTGCAGCCTTGACCCACTGAACGTTACCTTCTCAGAACCTTTTTCTTGAAAATTCTTCTAAGTCCTAAGGCAACGGCTGACCGGGCTCTATCTTCTTCTTCTATTGGACCTGTACGCCATCGCCATATTTATAACTTTAACCGGGTTGCACGTGACTAGATGTCCATCGTTGGAGCTTTGATCTTTTAGGTGTTAGTTTTTACAAAAATCATTAAAAATTCATAACTCTGATTCTATGGATTGGAGTTTTGTCATTTTGGTGTCAAATAATTTATTAATATGTAATCTATTTTTTAAAATTGGCGTGGGATTTTTCTTTTGTTGTGTGTTTATTTTATTACTGTTTGAGTGCTGCATAAATACCTTATACATTGCCTCTAAGTAAAGTCTGACTGTTTTTTGTACCAAGCTACCCAGTGTTAAGCACTGTTAATTTAGGGACATTTTGTGGTTCATACTACCAGGGATTGTGGTTGTCGCTTGACCAGGGCTCAGATCCCAGGTAACCAACAACCCAATTTCTCACAGAAGACACATTTGAATTGATAAAAATGTTACATAGCATACTTTAAGCAATTTCCCAAAACAAGTGAGGTTGAGGAATGGGTTTAAGTGGGTGCTAGGGGGAAGGAGAGACAATAAAGATTTCATCAGGGTTTTCAGCTATTTTGAAGTTCAGATTGGAGGTGTCATGCTTTGGCAATGGCCTTAATGATGTGGGGTGAGGTGGTAGCTTCCAAGCCACCTCAAACTGAGTTCCAGTGAAATCATTAAAAAAACAGAAGGATGTGCTAGATATGTCAGAGAGGTGCATGTATAAATGTATGCATGAGTAACTTGTATAGTGCAAACTTAGCCGAAACCAGTAGCATACTGTACATGGTCACGAGCAAAGGTACAGTCAATTAGTGATAGGAGAGGGTAGCTGAATTATGAGAGCGGAAGTGGATTGTTACTCTGTACTGATGTGTTGATTAATTAGGTGTCCTTCACATCTTTCTGAAATTTGAGCATGGTAAGGTGGGCAAGACGGCCACTGCAAGGGACACATACCCACTTTTGAATCCTTGGCCAAGGTGGAGGAAGTTACTTTATATTAGTACCTCCCCACCCTAGGCAAGTCAGTTAGGCGCAATGGCCCTGCTCTACTCTGCCATTTGGGAATGCTTGGGTGCGAAACAAGACTTAGCCCTTCCACCAATGCCACTTTGTCTTGAATTTTTTTTAAAGTTTGCAAACATTGGGAGAGATAAAAAATAATAGCACCCTTCTTTCCTTAGGAAAGGCAGAGGGGGAAATAAAATAACTCACCTCATTGTGGCAAAGCAGGGAAATTGTTTTTCTAAGAAATAGCAATTACTGCAGAAATACCATGCTTCATATCAAAATTCAGAGAAAGTTATAGTGGGGAAAGGTTTCAAAGGGTCCTAGGCAGAGCCAGAAGAGCTGGAAGACAGAAAGAGAGACAAGAAACAGAGGACTGGACATATGGACACAGAGAGGGGAACAGAGCAAAGACAGAGGGATAGATGGACTGAGATATCAGGGTATGCTGAAAGGAACAGGGGCAGATGGACATAGACAGGGACATGGTCGAAGAAAAAGCAAGAGAGAGAGGGATAGAGAAAATTTGCATACAGGAACATCATAGGGCATGTCTGAATAGGGATGTTGCATACTCTTTAGTGTCACACCAATACACTGCAGGAATGAATGAGGTCAATTTCAAATTCCATGCGATTGATCTAGTGTTACACAATTGGAGAGGAGGAGATAGAGAACTGTTCCTCCAGCAGTTAGTAGTAAAGTGGATCGGTGAACTGAAATCAGTAAATAAGGGACTCAACCTAGATAATATAGTAAAGGGTTTGCAAAATATGCAGGGCCTACTGATTTTGGAATGAAAACATATGGTCGGAACGCATGATGAGACCAAGACTCACCCCAAATTATATAATAATGAGAGGGAGTCCTTTTAGCAATGAGTTTTAGATGCTGGTCCATTGCAGGTAAAATGGATAAGGTTACTCTCCTTTTGAGAGAATATGTATATGTGCATGATTGGTGTTTGAGGTCCTACAACATTTTTTTTTTGTGAGGCCTTGATTGTTGTTGTCTTTCTGCTAATGGTGTTACTTGGATTAGAAATGTAGTTCGGAAGATTGGACATTTTTTCAAGAAATCTGAAATATTTTATTTGGGTAAGAAAGTAGGATTAATGGATTTAGTAAATGAATACAAGCATTCTGATTGAAATTGATTGATTAAAGAATAGTTAGGCTTGGGACAAAGCATACATAATATTTTAATGAACAGTAATGGATAATATGCAGATTATAAAAGTACAATAGACGGAAATATCAGCGGCTTAATAGCTGGGGTCTGGAAGCATCGGTATGTGCCCGTGCGAGTAATGTGCTGGGATTACATGGGAATTGCACCACGCAGCTGTAGCACCCATGGGAATCGTAACATGAAACAGGCCAACAATTCAGTTGGTGTTTGTTGCATGTGACGTCTGGGTACGCAGGCGCAACAGTTGAAAGGGTCAGCAGTTCAGTGTTTGAGATTCGGGAGCAGCGGTATGCATCCCTGCGTGAAATGTGTCGGGATCTCAAGGGAAGTGTATCACGCAGCCGTAAATCTCATGGGAGCCGTATCACACAGCCGTAAATGAACACTCAGTTGAAGGTCTAGTTGCTTCTTTCTCACATGGTATCTGGGTACTTAAGGTGGCTCCGATCGCTTCTTTCTCACATGGTATCTGGGTACTTAAGGTGGCTCCGATCGCAATGGTGTCTTGACTAAACTTTGAAAAACACCGAACACGTGCAATGCTGAATGGTCGAACACGGGTGAGTGATTAGGGAGTCTTAGGAATTTGTGTCGAATGGGCATTAGCCCTAGTGACTTGGAAGTAATTTTTGGTGATCATTGTGCCTCATATACTGTTGCAGGGATTCTGCACAAAAACAGAACTATGTGCAGGATTATAGGACCTTGGTTTATATGGACTGGGTCCTCCTACCACCTTAGTACCTATGAGCCCAGGACTGACTAGCTAAAGTATCTCACTTGGTCTCCTACTCACTCACAGAGAAACAAATGATTAGACACCCCAGAACACAACACTCCCAAATCTCTCAGGAATCACGGTAACAAGACTCACCCTTTCGCTCGCACTCTTGTACTTGTCCACAATAAGATCTGACAGAGACACTAAACAGTTTAAAATATTTATTTTAACTAACGTGCTCTAACATGCAGTATACTAGACAAAACAAGCAGAAAAATGCATAGTACAAATACAGTCAAAATAGCAGCTAGTCCATAAATCATGAAGGGAGATGTCATCATGGAAAGACAATAGAGCCTAACCTCACTCTCCTTGCTAAGAAGCAGTATTATTATATATTAGAAGATCTCTGGGCTTTGTCAGCAGACCCCATACCTTAGCCTATAGAGAGTAGGTCTACATCATAGGTGCTGTCTCCCTCGTCTCCCTGGATAGGTCCCTCACCAAGTGTGTCCCACCTATTCGTGTATCCCAATAAAACTAAAGTACGTTGTCCAAAGAACAGCTGCATCAGTATGTTTTGTCTAGGTGCTAAAGCCTGGCCAGAACAAAATAACAAGGGGCATTGTTGTTCAACCTTGCTCATAATGTTCAGTCAAAATCCTAGGAATATGCAGAGAGTGAACACATCAATGAGTTCTCATGTGAAAACAACCATAGAAAATATTGCAAAAAATAAAGATGTGTATTAACTTGCGCAAAGCTGCAGGCAAGCTGCAGCGAGCTCATGCTAACCTAGTGAAGACGACAATGTCCCTATGGGCCACGTGACAATACTTTTTGTACATATATTTGCTATTATACTGTTAGGTGATAGTTAAAATGGATTGGGGACACGGGAGTATTTATACGCAAACTATTTATAACATTCAAGTGCTGTGATATGCACACTTAACAAAATGCAGTTTTGGGTTCTTCTTTCAAATCTATTAATGTATGGCTAAAATGCATAGACTGAGATCACCAAAAATGCCATTGTCTAATGATAATGGTACAATACTATAACATGACCAGTACACAGGTATTTATTATCAATGTGTAGATTAGTATCAAGTATCATACTGCAGTGTTCAAGCATGTGGGGCAAACGTTCCTTTCCCCTTTCTTGCTTCTGTATAGCCTCAGATATAAGAAGGAACTGAGAGAAACCAATCTCATGATATTACAATTATGAAAGAAACATTGTGCAGCCCCGAAAAACATTTTTGAGGTATGGATACCTTTTACGTACACCAGGGTGACTTCTGGAGTTTTTTTCTCACTGCATGATGCATGACATGTAGTTTGGTTTTTAAATTAATGGCTGTTTTGAATTTGGGGTGCCTGTGTATATTGTTGAACCTAGAGTCTTTCTGCTGGCTTACTGCTCTTCCTTTTCTTATGTCTAGCAACGGAAATTACGATGGTGTGAATCAAATGGTGAACAAGAATAAGAATCTTTATATTATACTTTGTGATAAAGCAAAGAATCTAGCAGACACTGTGTTGCAAAGTCATCCTTTGCCCTGGGCACCCCCCAACTTTTTGCTGACTGATACTGGTGGTAACTGACTGACTGACCCTGGGCTCTGCCTAACCAGGCCCAGGGCCAGTGCTATGCTGAAAGAGACACATTAGAATACAGTTAAAACACCTACATACACTAGGGTACACAATGGTATGGTGGGGTACCCCTGTGATTGGCATAGCCTACCCTATAAGCCCCTAGTATATAATAGGGCAGGGGGATTGAAACTACCTAGAAGTCCCTTGTACCCTAGGGCATGGCAGTTTAGAGGCCAGCAGCTCTTTTTGCACTTGTATGTGTGCACTGCTGAAGCCTGAGGTCAGTTTAAAAGCAGCCCTGGGTGCCAGGACTGCTTTTAAAAAGTAAATTGTGCCCAAACTCGACTTTGGGGTTTGGGGCACTTAAAAATGGATAACCTACAATGGTTTGGCATATTAGGGACCCCCAGGGTCTCCCCTAGGTATCCCAGGGGTGGGGGTCAGGTATTTATAAGGTACACCCTTATAAAAAGAGTTTTTATATGCCTGGGTAAAGTGAAATTTCACATTTCACTCCCCCCCATTGTGGTAAAGTGCTGCTCAAATTCAACTTTGATGCTAGGAGCACTGTGGAGGGAGGATCTGCAATATTTCTACAGATTCAGAACCCCTAAAGTCTCCCCTAGTTGCACATGGGGTGGGGTCCTGTAGATATAAGACAAGTACTTATAAAATATGTTTTTGTAAGTCTTGGTGCTGGAAAAATGGCCCAAGTCATTTTTCCCATTGCAAATCCCCTGTTACATAGGTTAACATGGTAGGAAGTTATTGATTAATAACTCTTGATAGGAGAGGGCTAGAAATGCCATTCAAAGACTTCCCAGAATGGTATTAATAAATCCAACAATATCATGCTGTTGAATTTCTCCTAAAGTGTACATAAAAGAAGTTATAAGACTTTCTTGTTTGTAAGTCCAAATTCAGCCTTCCAGTGGTCTGCCCTGATTGGTCAGAGTTAAGTGGATTAGCCAGGCTGCCTTGAAGAGGTGATAAAGAGCCCCTGGGGTTAATCAGCTCTGCTGGCAGGGCAGTGTGCTGTTCCATAGGAATGCCGGGCCAGGGGGAGGAGTCGTAAACTATGTTCTTCAAAGAGAAGAGCAGAGAACAGTGTCAATTACAACTCTGAACTTCCCACCTTAGGCAGATGGTAGGATTAAGGAAGGTATGAGCAGATGCGGGGGGAGAGTCTAAGTAAATTAGCCATCCTAGGGGTGTGTTTAGCCAGCTCTTGCCTCCTTGCTGGAAAATCTGCCATTATGGATTTGGAAGATTTGATGCACTCTGGGACAGAATAATGCCACAGTCTACAGGAAGTGGTCATATGTTTGAGGAGTTACCCTGCTCCCATTGGTCAGAAGTGACCTCCTGTCTGACCCAGAGAACATGGAATAAGTTTCTGAGAGGGGCAGAGCCCTCCAGATCTGCTGCTTGAAACTTACTGAAGCAAGACATTGCCAAGCTGAGAAGTTTTGCTGTGCAAAGATTTCTAAGGCCTGACCTCTGAAAACTGCACCATCTGAAACTACAGCCCTGTGGATTATCTTGCTGAAAAGGAACTAAAGAGTGGACTCCCTGAAAGCTACAGGTTAAAAGAGCTCATCTGGAACATCACCAACTAAATCTGCACCTTGGAGAACTACCAGTGGATTTGTAAGGGTGACGTCCAAGTGGATTGTGGGAACTGAAGTCCTCAACTTTCTAGGACCATCTTGGAGCTTCCAGACCCTTGGAGTGAGTTTGAGACACTTTGGGACCCCTTGAGGAACTTCAGGAAGAAGTTCAAGAAGTTTGGAGAACTTTGGAGCAACTTTGGAAAAAAGCTCCATAGAGGGACAGACTCAACCTGGCCAGCCAGGCCGCCTGCCTTCAACCGCGAGCCGGCCAAGCCAACCAGGTTTGTCCCGCTAAAAGCTCCATCGGTCCAACTTCCAGAGTTTGACCGGGACTAGAAGAAATCTGAAGCCGGTGAACCCTCACCGGATCCGGCTACATAAAGAGCATCGAGAGACCCCGCTTAGAAAAGTTTCTAAGTCCGCTCGTAGAAAAGGTGACTGGGAGCAACCGCGAGAGCCAAGCCGCCTGCCTTCCATCGCGTGTCGGCCTGGGCTCCTGGGTTGCCCCGCTGAAGCGCTAAAGAAAAAGTTTCTAAGTCCGCTCCAGGGACGTTGACCGGGAGCTCGTCGAAAGGCAATTGGGCAAACCCTCTCCAAATCCGGACTGGTTGGGAGCTTCGAGGGACCTCGCAGAGAAAAGCTCCAGAAACGTTTCTAAGTGTGAAGGTAGAAACTGAGACCGGGACCTACCGCGAGCTGTAGCCGACCAGGGCTCCATCGCGGTCGGCCTGAAACTTTGACTTTGACCCGGTCTATCGCAAGCAGGTATCCCAATATGGTGCTATAATCTTCTAAGTGCTATATTTTGCTAAATCTTTTCAAATTCATATCTCCGGTTCCCTACATTGGATTTTTGTCGTTTTGGTGTCATTTTAAAGATAAAAATATTTCCTATTTTTATAAATTGGTATTGGATTTTTATTATGTGTTGTGTCTTAATTATTTACTGAATTGGTGTTTTTAAATGCTTTACATACCTGTCTTTGAAGTTAAGCCTGTCTGCTCGCAGCCACGTTACCAAGGGTTGAGCATGGGAATAATTTTCTAAGACCTATGCTGAGTCCTATCATGTGTTGGTGGCCTTGTTGCCAGTGGCAGACCTACATTTGCCCCTACCAATAATCCACTTTCCAACACACTGCGTACCCACTCTGGTTATTTATTGTAGATTCTTGCCCTCTGTGGCCCACAGAAATGTGCATACCAGAGTTATGTATGGACCTGGACAAATTGTGGAACATATCCTTTGGGAATTGCGAATAACTATCTGAACTCTATTTGTGTAAGTTTGAAGGGATTCTCAAGTTGTCTAGTAGAACTATTGGTTATAGGCTTGAAGGTGTAAAATGAACAATTTTGGATTTTTCGGTATTACCGTCCCCTGTTTCACAAATCCTTTTCTTTTCTCCCCTGTCCTCTTTCAAAAGTGGCATAGGTGTCACCGCCTCTAATCTCCCATTGTTTTTGCATTTTGTTTTTTATCTCCCTTACGTAATGGTATAATGGGTGAATTTGGTGCTGTCTGTATTGGTAAAATGCATTTCACTGGTATAAACCTTACTATCAAAGACATACAGAAAAAAACAAAGCTTTCATCCTAATGGACATGGGTATATCGAGTAAAAAATGAATAATATGCTGTAGTCTTTCTCTGAGTCATTGATAAAGGAAAATATGCAACACTTTCTGAAATACTGGTCTACTTCACACCCCAATGATATTATGTGGCTAATCAATTAATTTTGTTTTTCAATAAGACAGGCGGCAAAAATGATAATATAAAGGGGCCGATTACGATGTCGGGTGGAAACTTTCCACCCAACACCGTCTCGGATTCGGGACTGACTGACTCGCGGTCGAACATTCCGCCCACCCGATTATGATGTGATCGAACACTGTTAGGTCGGAGTCCCATTGTTCTCTATGGGAGCCCGTGTTCCGCCCGATAACCGGCCGTAACACACGGCTCCTATAGGGAAATGGGGGGTTTGTGTAAAACCCTGGACCCTGTCGCAGGCACCCCCATTGTGCCTGCCACACAGTGCAGGGTTTTACAGGGGGATCCCTTAGGTAACCCCTCGGCTCCCAACAGGAGGACGCAGGATAAAGGATGCCCTGCTAGGGGCCCCGAAAGTCACTTTCTGACAGCCTTTTCATGTCAGACAGGCTGACTCGGAAAGGCTGTGGGACATCGACATCGTAATCGCGAGGTCAGAAACGCTGTCCATAGAGGTACACAATACGGTTCCGACCAACACGAATACTCCGAGAGCCAGTCGGGACCGATTCAGAATGATCGCGCGGTTTACTTTCTGACTGCAAACATTGTAATCGGCCGAGTCGGTCGGAAGGGTTCCGACACGATCGAGGAGATTCCGACTGTTGGGTAGAGACTTTCTGTCCGACATCGTAATCGGCCCCAAAATCTTGTATCATAGGATGATCTAGGATACCGCCTTAGTAATGTAAATTGATTTTATGTATTTTGCGATAGATTCTACATGAAGGAAATATGAAATGCAATGCACAAGGTAATATAGTGCAAATTGATTGATTCTATGGTTTTATAAAATGCTGTTCCGCCACAATTGGTGTACCTTACCTTTATGTGTTGTATTGTATTGTTGTATGTAATGATTGAATGTAAATCATCATTTTGCACTGGAGAGTAATGTTAGTCATGTTTGTATGTGTTTGCAGCCCTGAAGCAGCCCATAACTGTGAGAAACGTGTTGGCTGCGCGGAACTGTTCTTTCTCAGTCAAGAAGACTTTGAATAAAGAATTATAATAATCAAGGAAAAGACCTCTCGACTCATCCATTTTTGGTGTTAATGCAGGAATGTGCCTGTACTTATGCATTCTCTGAAGTTGCCTCTCTACTTTTTTTTGTTGAAAAAATTGAATAATGAATGGCTTAATTTGGTGGCTAGCCATTTGAGGTGGGCAATTATTAACTGTGCATCTATAAAAGTGATAACTCACGTGATGGTGCGGCAAATGGGTCCCCTTGCTGCCTATACTTGTTCAGTCTCTTAAAAGTCTGGGAATGTACCAAACACCATGGGGGGGATGCATGGGAATGCCCATACTCCACCCATGGAATGCCTTCCAAGCTGAAATGTAACATAACGTAGCACAAGCAGCTGTGTTGCTACAGTTCTTTGTAAAGCCATCTGAGTTTCAATGAACTGAGACTTCAAGTTCATAAAATCTGATTATGTGTTTGTGACAAATATATTTTAAAATGAACTTTGATTGAGGTGAGGATTTCCAATCTCCCTTTTCTCCTCACATTTTGAAATACTTACTTGATTTGGAATCCCAAGGTGCAATGCAAACGCATCCATATTTATTCAGGTAGTCTAAATATTTATTTTAAGAAAGTGGACTATTAATTGGGGTGGGCAACTGCCTATCTCAAGGAGTCATAGCATTTCTTGTCAGGGTGAACCCTCAAGGTCACTAAATTAAATTGAGCTAAACCCCCTGGTTGCTGTGGCACAGAGGACACAGACATATCTTACGGCAATATATATAGCATTGCAAAGAGAATTAGAAAAATAAAGTAAAATGTAATAAACAACATTTTACCAAAATGACAAAAATGCAATAAGGGTAACCAGAGATATTATTGTTTTAAGTAAACATAGCACCAAAAAGAACTGAGCACAATTGGTGGTCTTTGGAAGCAATGGACCAGAACTTAGGTGCAATATGAGGCTGACTGCAATGGAGCTTTTGTTGGATACACCAAGTGGAATGGTCTTGAGGAATGTCTGGAAATCAAAAGGTTTTAGAAAGTTTCTGAATCCAACTAGGAAGGGACTTTGTCATTTTTTTAAAGAAAAGTGTTGAGATGTCTTCTAAGTCCCAGTGTAAAATGGGAATTTGTTCCTTTTTGAGAAGAAAAATCCTCCCCACTGAAATTAAAGCTGCTGCTGTGAAGCTGAATGACAGATGCCGGCAACAGGTTGGTCCCACTAGAGCTTTAGAGATTTTTCACTGAAAACTTTCTACGTCCTAATGCAGAAGGAGAATTAGTAGTTTTTTGAGGGGTGCTGTGACTTCTGAGTGAGACAAATCTGACTCTGAAGAAATGGCAGTCAGATTCTTTTTCAGGCAGGTCCCACTGAAGCTCTGGGGCCCTGGAGGAAAAGTGTTCAGAAGTTTCATATAGCAGCCATAGAAGCCCAAGAGTACACATCCAAGGACCTCAGGAGAAGGAAGAGACTCTCAGGGTGTCAGGTCGAGGTCAACAGCAAAACCCAGTCCAGGTCCATTTGCCACCAGTCAGCTGTGCCCTTCAAGGAAAAGGCAACTTGCAGCTTGTTGTGTCCTCTAGCCACACAGATGGTCAGCCTGCTGCCCCTTGAAGTACAATTCTATTTCCTAGGGACATCACGGAGCAGGTTCAGAACTTTCAGGCTCCTCACAAGTCACTAACAGCAGGTTCAGTCCTCTTCTGATCTTCTGCAGATCCAGTAAGTGTTCTAAGGTTACCACATTTATGCCTGGCACTATTGAATGGATGTTGGTGACTCATTGGTACTCCCTAGACAACGTGGTAAAGTTTCCCACAGGCAGCCCTACACACCTTTGCTAAATGTCCTGTTTGCCCTACTGCAAACTATCACACACTGCACCTCATTCCCAAAATCAAAGATGGGGAAACTCTTCTCCTCTTCTGCAGAGACTGAATGCTCTCCCAGATTTATGGCCATGGTAATGTGAAGTCCCTTCCTTTGTGGTCACTCCAAAAAGATTCTGGGGGTTGCTTTCCTCCTATTGAATTTGGTGCCAGCCCAATTATTGGGACAGAGGCTGGGCCTTTAAAGGTATCCCTTAGCATTTGTTGTTCCTGGGCCCATCTCAACTGGTGTACCTGCCAGGGAAAGAAATAGACCTCCTCACACCCAGGACATTGTTCCTGCTAAGAGGGTGTTTTCACACTTCTTCCACACCTTATTCGGGCTAGGTACATTTTGCACAGTGAATGGAAACCTAATGCAAGTTATCCTCCAGCTGCTTCAGGCAGGGTAATTTCAATTTTCTAAAAGTTACATTTCCAATATATTTAATACAAATATAAAAATAAGCCTTTGAATGGAATCTACAGTGGGTACAGGTAGATTTAAGTGTATAATCTATACGTTTACTTTTCCTGTGTGCCAGTTACTGTATAGCCAGTGACAATGCCATTTCTAAAGTCACATATGTGCCTCTCTTAAATATTATGCACCCACCTTTGTGGGTATAAAGGTGTGCTTATGGGTGATTTATTTTTTTAAAATATCTTACCTGTCTAAAAGTTTTCTGCAGCAGTGTTCAAGCTGCTGCCTTCAGGCAACACTGGGTCAGCCTGAAGCCATGTTTTCACTGCTATTGAAGTGAATGACACAAGGGATGCTGCAGCCTACAGATGGGATTTAACTTTCCATGTCATGGGTGTATTTCTGCCCCATATACAATGGCCTTATAGGAATGTAAGTTGTGCCAATCAATGTTACATGTTTAAAAGGGGATCACATGCACTGCACACCTATTTAGTAGGGGTAAAGTGCACAGAGTTCAAAGCCAGCCAACCAAATGAAAATTGGAGGGGAAACCATGTGAAAAGATGGTCATACTCTGCACCTATGTTCTAACTACACATATCTTTTCTTCATTAGATAAGCAAACATTTTCATGATATTAGCATTCTGTGTTACAGGAGAGTAATCAGAATTTGCACGTATCCACAGGTGCAGAGTGTAACTCAGTCATGAAATGTATATTATATGCTATGCTCTAAGAGTTCCGGTCTGTAGATTATTATGTAAGTGTTATTATTTACAGTTCTTCAGGACTCAGGTGTATGAGATGAATCCATGACTAGTCCAAGAGAGGGTTCTATTCAGTGACATGTTTTTTCCCAATTTTCCTTTCCTGCTGTGGCTTCAGCAGTGCTATTCTGGGATGACGTAGACTACAAGGTTAGACAGACCAGCATTGAAGTTCAGACATCCCTGCAGTAGAACTATGAGTCTGGCATATTAGAAAGTAATGTGACAGTTAAAGCTTACACAAAAATGCAATTTAGTAAACTTCAACAAAACAGATTCATACAAATTAAAATAAATTCTAATGAGCTTTACCCATGTCTGTCATCCTTTTGGAGCTGTGTTTTTTCTACTGAACAATTCATGAGATCTCCTCAAATTTTTTACGTCTAACTTCGCTGGTGAAAGCACGTGGACTCAGTGTAGGATTTGTTGTATACACGAGCGCGGCATCCCTATGTCGCGCTCGTGCCTTGCCATGCACCAGGTGTTATTGTTTGAGGTAGACATAAGCATGAACCATGTCTCACGCTCATGTCCACTTTTAGATAACGCGGTGGAGGTTGATGTACTGTGGAGCGTGTGAGGCCATCTTTTGTATATATATGGCGGGGAATGACAGTTGGTCATTCATGAGTAGGTCTTACTTCTGTCATCATGCTGCGCTGAAATAAAGTTTGATCTTCATCAATTACTGGAGCTTCCTTCTTTGGCGTTTTCCCCGTTATTTACACTGGTGACGATTAGGTACTAAACTACGGGTGAGGAAGTACCTCTTCGCCGATGTGATTGGAGCTCTTCGGGTTTGTCAGTTTCTATTGGCAAAAGTATAGGCATGGACACTCCCCCCTAGGATTTCCCATTGGCATTTCTGGTGAATGGACACGCCTCTTTTGACAGGAGAATTGAGATTTATTGGCTGTACTTCAAAGGTGGATTGCCATTGGTTCCTGTGCTAGTGGTGGATGCAGCCAGGGAGTGGATATAATTTTACCCTCTAGTCTGGAGTTTGATTTGTGCGGAGCTTAGTTTCATGTTCTGTTTGGCATCTTCGACCCTCCGTGGAGCTTTGCACACGATGTTGCAGCATCTAAACTGCAGCTAGGGAATTGGGAGTTCCTAGTTTCTTAACCAAGATGCTGTCATCTCATTGGAAAATAAGTTGGTGTAAGCTCTTCTGGATACAAGTGCCACATGCACGTCTCATTGTAGTAGGGTGTATTCCTTTTGCATTTTCTCCATATCTAGACTACGATGACTACTTTTATTATTTTCAAGTTTTTTTTTATTGTGCTTGACTTGATAAGAACGGTGGGGTTTGTTTATTGGCGTGTAAGACAGCAGTGACTAATGTATTTGTTTTCTTGGATTCTTTCTGGTCATTTGGTTAATAATCAGCTTTCGCTAGAATCTGTTTAACATAATGGTAGGAATTGTGCTGCCCCCTTCTTTTCTTTCAACTCTGGAAAGCCATTGATGGAGTAGGAAACATGGGAGGGGGTATTTTAAGCATATATAGAAGGTTTGGAAGGGGAAGACTGTGAACCAGAGAGGAAAGTATTGCTATTGAAGCATTGTCTGAGGGGGATAAGGTTGAAAGAATTCAGGAATCTTCCTGCATTGGTAAATCCTGGAAATATTGATGCTTATCAATATGCGTCAAAACAATTACCTTTAAGATACAGTAAGAAAAGGAATGTAATCGTGGAAAGATTCATATTTTATTCTAGAAAA
This sequence comes from Calotriton arnoldi, assembly GCA_963921515.1. Lineage (NCBI taxonomy): Eukaryota > Metazoa > Chordata > Amphibia > Caudata > Salamandridae > Calotriton > Calotriton arnoldi. Next base: position 1,614,943 of record CAWUFW010003864.1, on the reverse strand, counting down.
CATCAGGCTAATGAGTCGATTGATAGTCTTGTGTCCACGCTCAGGTCATTGGCAGCAACTTGAGATTTTGAGCATAGTACATATGAACAAGTTTTAAGGTGCCAAATACTCATGAGAACTAATAACAAGAAAAACCAGGAGAGATTGTTGGCCACGGCAGATATGTCATTAAACACTGCCATCGAGATAGCTAAGGCTATTGAACATTCAGAAAAATCTGTACCAGAGATAAGAGGGAGAGAGAAAAGTGAGGTACACATTGTTGCGAAAGAGGGAGATAAACTAAAGAAATCCATTAGTCAGAAAAAAATGAGGTAACACCAAATCCTACTTGGCAGACTAAGTGGCAAAGACCTGAGGGAAAGAAAAGTTTTGCTTCGTGTTTTAGATGTAATAGTGTTTCCATTTGGGAACTCTAAAATGTGTCCCACTTTTGATAAAAATTGTTCTAGCTGCAAACAAAAAAGGACATTTTGAAAAGGTGTGAAGGAACTCTTGCTTCTGTGTTTAACGTGAGAGTCTCATATAGATGCATTGTTGAACTTAGCACAACCAACCTAGGACTATGGGCAACCAGTAAACCATGACACCACACACTGCACCTAAGACAAGGTATAATGTGCAATCAAAGCAGGGGCAACTGCCCTTTAACCATACATTATAATTTTAAGGTAGCCAAATTTCACAAGAGAGTAGCATCAGTATACTTTGAAATGCTGACATTTGTAGCAACTATGATAGATGATCTTAACTAGTGCCCCAATTCCAACTAGAGACATGGGGCTAATATAGATTTGCCTCGCCAATGTTGTGGTTCACCTGCCTCAATTACAGGAGGGCAAACAGAGATTTTTTACCAACAGAAACCTTGACCTAGCCACCCACTCACCTATTTAGGGTGTGACAGCCATCACTAGATCTCCCTTCCCAGGACCACTAGTCTCACATAGATCATGAAGCTCAGGGAGAAAAAGGCTGCAAGCTCAGGCCATTGATTGTTTCAAACAAACTCATGCTCTGAGAGCTTCTCCATGTAAAACAAGTAGAAATGAACTGAAAGCAACACGTTGCCCCACAGCCTTTTACTGAGACTAGAACGGAACCCCCAGTGTGGCAGATCCAATGTAGGCTTAATGATCCTTAATGATCCTTTCTTCTGTGATTTGGTGGGAAACCAATATGTGTGATATAAAATATTGGAGGATCTTTTGTTCTTATGTTTTACATCTAGAATCTAGATTATTCTTAGACTTCAAATAAGAAGCCCCAGTCTATTTGAAATTTCTCCTGCATTTTGTATCTGGGATTGCTTTCATCCCACGTTATGTTTTTTCTCGGAATGATTGTTAGACCTGTCAATTATAGGGCGGTCTTCCCCCAAATGTTTTGCCCTTTCCTCCACGTTTTGCTGAAATTAATTTTGTAGACCTTAGGACTCTGTGCACATTACTGCTGATAACCAGTGCTAAAGTGCTTGTGCTCTCTCCCGTAAACCAGGTAAAATTGCCTTACACTTGATTGCCATATTTCATTTAGTTATTAGTCCCTTCAAGAGTGGTATACCATATACTCGGGGCCAGTAAATTAAATGCTGCTAGTGGGCCTGCAGCACTTAATTTGACACCCACTTAAGTAGCCCCTTAAAAGGTGCCCCAGGCCTGCCATTGCAGCCTGAATAAAGTTTTAAACTGCCAATTCAACTTGGCAATATAACCCCCATGCCAAACCTTAAATTCTTGTTTTATTACACATGTCACCCCTAAGGTAGGCCATAGATATCCCAAAGGGCAGAGATAATTGTGATGAAAAGGTTGGACATGTACTTTTAAGTTTTACATTTCATGGTAGTGAAAAACTATTAAATTCGTTTTTCACTACTGTGAGGCCTACGTCTCTGATAACCTAACATTGGGCTGCTGTATTACATTTAATAAGTGCTAACATTTAATGGGAACAGGTGAGCATTTCATGTGTGGTGTCTGAGACATTGCAATTAAAAATCCTCTTTAATGGTAAAGTTAGATTTTCTGTTACAGTTTTGAAAATGGCACATTTAAAAAGTTGGCATTTTCCTACTCCAAACCATTTGGTGTCTGCAGCCTCTCCTGGGTCGCACAACTGAGTTTAGTTCGCAGTTGGACTTTGTTTATGTGTCATCAACTGGCAGGATATGGGGAAGAGCTAGGCACAGCCCCAAACAAAAATGAGCAGGCTATGCTCTACCTTCTCACAAAGGACTTGTCACACTTGCCTTATTCATGTGGTCAGCTTGGAGCCAGAGCAGAGAAGTCAGGAAACTTCAGGCGCTTCAAAGGGAATTCTCAAGAAACATCTTCTACTTCAAAGAAAGGGACTGTGTGTGAAACATCTGTGTGTCTTTTGCTTTCTTGCCCTAAGTGTGCCAGGTATGCACAGACGTGGGTCCTGGGCTCACCGTGCCACTGGATTCAAGCTAACCTGGCTGATGAGGGGTGATGCCCCGAAACCGGTCCCAGGATGCTTGTTTCCGGTCCAGGGAGAACCAGGCTTGGCAGTTCGGTCTGGACTGTTCCCATGAAGCACAGGGTAAAGACTGATTTGATTATGGCTGGGTCTAAACTGGGGTGGCATGGTGAGCAGAAGAATGATGGATTTCACCCAGGTCTTTTGAGTGGGGGGAATGTTTGATTTGCTCTGCATTCCATCCATCATCTGTGTGTCTTTTGCATTCTTGACCTAAGTGCGCCGGGTATACCCAGACGTGGGTCCCGGGCTCACTGTGCCACTGGATTCAAGCTAGCCTGGCTGATGAGGGGTGATGCCCTGAAACTGGTCCCAGGATGCTTGTTTCCAGTCCAGGGAGGACCTGGTTTGGCAGTTAGGTCATCAAGATATGGCACATTCCTGCCCTCTCCTTTTGCTGATGTACCTGTGGCCGTCGAGCACAAACGTAGGCACCCTTGCACCATGGTGCAAGGGTGCCTGCATTGCAGGCAGGAATGTTTTGGGCAGGAAGGGGCACCTTCCTTCTCAAAAACAATCCTTTGAGGCATTTTCCTCTTTCTGTGTGTGATGAAGAATGTAGCACATGTAAAAAGAGGAAACAGCAAGGAAAAGTAAAGATATTTCTCCTTGTTATATCTTTCCCAGATCTACTACTCTTTGTAAATCTGGAAATGCACAAGAATCCATGAGTGGATGCATGGGAACACCCAAGCTCCACCCATGGAGCGCCTCCCTAGGGCAGAGTAACGCAAGTCAGCGATTTGCACTGCCTTGTGTTACTTCAGACTTACCAAGCAACGCAGGGCCTTGCAAGTTGGCATTGCGTGGCTTGGTAAATCTTATTCTAGGTTTTGCCTTGCCCTGCGCCCCCTTGCATGGCACGAGAGTGACGTAAAACCTTTGATAAATATGGCCCTATGTGTCTGGTGAAAGTTTCACCCCAAAAATTATGTCATACAATTTAGCAAAAACTTTTTTTGTTATGCAGATGGTTGTGGATTGATTCATTCCAAAGTACTGCAAATACTATTATGTGATTAATGTGTAAACAAAATGCCCGGGACACAGTATGGTAATAAACACATTCCATTGGTCCTAGGGAACAAGCAATGTATGTTACTGTCATGGGCTTGCAATGGGCACAAACATTTATTTTATTTTCTCTTTCCTCAGAAAATTCTGATGCTCCTACTGGAGGCCTCGTCTAACCAGTACCAGCAGTAGATTGAAGTTTGGCTTCCAGAAGATGAAGGCCATAGCTGTGGCTTACTTTTGACTGGTCATTTTGCAGGAGGGGGCAGCAGAAGTGCTCCCTCCAAGATCTTCAGTTTAAGATAGACGATGTCGAAAACATAGCCCGACGTACCAATCTAAGACCTGTAGGTGTACCAGAAGATTGCTAGACATGACAGTTCATAATAAAATGGGTCTCGGACTTGATTTCTAAATACGTGTTGCCTGATAAGCCGCCAGAATGGGGAGATTTGACCATCGTTCAGACCCATAGGGTACCTGTAGTGCGACCCCCAAATGCCAGATACCCCTGCACTATTCTGGTTAACTTTGAAGATGTTGGAATAAAAGAGGAGATTTTATCCCAGGCTATTAAGAAAAAGACTTTTGATACAGTAGAGAATTTCTCCTTCTAAATATTCTCGGACATGTCAAATCTGGCGGCGAGATGACAAAGGGAATTTGTTGGGCTGATCAATGAGTTTAAACACTTTGGAGCCTCGGCGATCATCAACCAACTGTCAAAACTTAAAGTGTTTAGCAAGGGTCAGACTTTCAATCTGTGGATTGGCCAAAGGACTTTTTGGCTCTACTAAAAAAAGAAGGTGGCCACAGAGGCAGTAATGGTGGCAGATAAAGACTGGGGAAAGGACAGGAGGGAAGAGGGAGAAGATGAGCCCCTTGATGTTTAGTAATAGGCCATCGAAATGGTAGGAGGGTGAGGGAATTTGAAATAGTAGAGTAATATGTATGGAGCACTTTGTAGTACAAAATTCCATCATCTTGTAGCTACGTTCTGGGACTCAGTTAGAGAGAGGGGGGTAGGGGAGGGACAAAGGGTGGAGGACAAGCAGGGAAGTGAGCCTGAGGCGGGCATGGCTATAGGAAGGGTGGGGAGGAAAGGCGGAGGGGTACTAGGGGCACTGCAGGTACATTTTTAGTGAGATTGTTTAATAGTATTATGAGGGGAGAGGTGATTCCAACCTCTTTCACAGAAGCAGTTATTGTAAGTTTAATTAAAAAGGGTAAACCGGAACAGGATGTAAATTCATATTGTCCAATTGGCCTTTTAAATCATGATTACAAATTATTCACAAAGATATTGGCAAATTGTTTGCCTTTCATCGCACTGACAATTATTCATGGGGACCAAAATGGTTCTTGGACAGACAGATGGCAGACAATATACACTATCTAACACAGGCAATAGATTATTATTCTACACAGGACATCAAAGTGGCAGTGATAATGCTGGACGCAGAGAAAGCATTTGACCGCGTCCAGTGGAATGTCCTGTTCACAATCCTGGAAAGATTTGCTTTCCCAGCCATGCTCATCTCAATTGTGAAAAATGTATACGCAGGAGCAAAGGTTAGTAAAATTATCAATGAAAAAACAGCGGGACATATTACTATTAAGTGCGGGATACTCCATGATTGTTCCCTGTCAACAATCCTCTTTGCGCTGTTCATTGAACCACTCGAAGGCGCCATACGTCAGGACCCCTATATTAGGGCCCCCTTACCCGAGGCCTCAAAATGAAAGTTGTTTGTGGATGATATGGTGCTGTATTTAAAAGATGATAAAGCTAATCTTTTGAATGCAATGAACAAATTGGGGACTTCTCTAAATTGGGAGGGCATAAGATAAACCATGCAAAATCTTAAGCTCTCCTTTTTAACTGCACAGTAGATGTTTCACCTTTTTACTATGAAATTGCATTATTCTCCAGATAGACCCATAAGATATTTGGGGATATTTGTCACTGCTAATATAGGAGACTTGTTTAGGCTAAATTATATATCTACCCTAGACAAGATTTGTAGGCTGTTGGGCAGATGGCAGAATGTTTCTATGACAAATATGGGGCGAGTGGCCTTGGTGAAAATGAGTATTTTACCATTGTTATTATTTGTGTTTACTAATATTCTGACCATAGTCCCTCAGTCTTTTTTATATTCTGACCATAGTCCCTCAGTCCTTTTTTTGGTCAATCGATTCGCCCATCCGACATTTTATTAGGCAGGCCAAAAAAACAAGATTAAATCTAGAGGCCGTCGAGTTGGATTATGAGGACGGAGGGCTAGCACTGCCTAACATAAAGTGTTATTACCAGGCACCATTTATGAACTGGTCAGTGAGGTCTAGTTCCAATGTTCCTAGTGTTGCGAAATTTTGCTGAAGGTATCAGAAATCGATCTACCCTCTTTCCTACTAATGCCAAGGTATAAGACTTGCACCATTTTAGACAGATTTAACAGGCTATGGGAAAGCTGGGAAATACCAAGGCTACATCCATTTTTGAAAATAGCTGAATGTAGGTTATTAGGACTGCAACTATCCACCAGTATGTGTAGTAAGCGGTATAAGATGGGATACAGGAGGATGCGAGATTTATTTTGTAATAATGAATTTATGACTTGGCAGCAATTGTCTAATCTGAATCCTGATATTAGTCCTTCGCTCTTTTTAGTTTTCTTTCAATTAAAAAATTCTGTGAGGGTTCTATAATGGAGGTGGGGGTTTCTACAGAGCCCTCAGCTCAGCTTATTTTTTGTCTAAATTAGTGGGTATAGGAAATTGGTACAAACTGTTGCATCCTAAAGGCAAGGATAGTATGTGTTAGAAATGGGGGTCTCTAGTTGGCCATGGCTGGCGCCAATGCCCAAATAGGGACCCTTCTTCCTAAGTCAGGGCAAGTGGGCTACCCCCTTTGATAACACCTGCTCAACCCTGTTGTAACGTAGCACGAGCAGTTAGGCCTATCTCAGAGGCAGTGTGTGAAGCATTTATGACCATGCACAATAAGGCAGTAACGACACCACAAAAAGACACAACTTAAGTAGGTATAGAAAAATAGTATCTTTATCTAAGCTTTAGCACGGGACTCTCAAAAGTGTTTTAACCAGTCACAATGCACGTAAATCAGTAGGGACTTAAAAAGGCAATAACGTATTCACCAGAACGTGACACTGACTGAGTTCAAGGCCTGGGTCTACGCGACCCGTTGCGCACCAGATACCTGCCGTTGGACGGGGACACAGCACGTAGCTTCTCGAAGAAGCGGAGACGGTGACAGGCGGACTCCCAGCGACCACAGTTCTCGACTGCAGTGGTCCGCAACGTGCACTGACATCGATTCGGGCACTCAGGGACAGGTGGGCTCCCAGCGGCAGCAGCACGCGGCTGCGGCGGCCCGGGCTGGTGGTGGCAATGACTCTCGTCGTGCAGCTCCGTGGTGGGCTCACAGCGGCAGCAGCTCTCTCCTAGCTGCGGCGGCCCACGGGACGACTCACGATGATGCAAAGTTGGCAAAGATGCGGGCACTCAGCGGCAGCAGCTCCCTCTTAGCTGCGGGGGCCCACAGGACAAATCACAATGGTGCAAAGTTGGCAAAGGTGCGAGCACTCAGCGGCAGCAGCTCTCTCTTAGCTGCGGCGGCCCACAGGACAAATCACAATGATGCAAAGTTGGCAAAGGGGCGAGCACTCAGCGGCAGCAACTCTCTCTTAGCTGCGGCAGCCCACAGGACAAATCACGATGAGGCAAAGTTGACACATATGCGGGCACTCAGCGGCAGCAGCTCTCCCTTAGCTGCGGCTGCCCACAGGACAAATCACGATGATGCCGAGTTGGCAAAGGTGCGGGCACTCAGCGGCAGCAGCTCTCTCTTAGCTGCGGCGGCCCACAGGACAAAGGATGATCTTGACCAGGCTGGCACAACGGCGGGCACTCAGCGGCTACAGCTCTCTCTTAGCTGCGGCGGCCCACACAGATTCAGCGAAGGTTCTGAAGGTTCAAATTAAGGCGTGCGCTCAGCGGCTACAGCTCTCTCTTAGCTGCGGCGGCCCACACAGATTCAGCGAAGGTTCTGAAGGTTCAAATGAAGGCGGGCACTCAGTGGCGGCAGCTCTCTCTTAGCTGCGGCGGCCCACACAGATTCAGCGAAGGTTCTGAAGGTTCAAATTAAGGCGGGCACTCAGTGGCGGCAGCTCTCTCTTAGCTGCGGCGGCCCACACAGATTCAGCGAAGGTTCTGAAGGTTCAAATTAAGGCGGGCACTCAGCGGCGGCAGCTCAACTCTTAGCTGCGGCGGCCCACACAGATTCAGCGAAGTTTACCAGTCCGCGTTCCTCACAGTAGAACTAGAGGTTCCGGATTACTCGACGGAGGCCTCACCTGCAAGTAGAATCCCCAGCACAGGAATTCAGACGGCTGACGGGGTGAAGTCTAATGTCCCTGAGACTTCAGCAGGAGGCGCTCTCAATTCAGGCCCTCGGGTAGTTTCTTCAGCAAGCTTGGTGAAAGTTTCAAAGTCCTTTCCTCTGTCCACTCGGACAGAGTTTCGTCTTGACATCCAGAAGGAACACACTTGAAAAAGGTTTCAGCGCAGCGTTTTATACCTAAAAAGTATTTGTTCTCTGCAGTCGCAAATCACTGTATCCAGCCAGAACCAGTTCGGTGGGGTCGGGGAGCACTTGGTTTACGAGGCTACATCCTGCCCTTTGAGAATCTGGGGGTCTGCTATCAGACGCCCAGTGGGAGGTGGAGCCATCATTCACCTTGCCAGGCACGGCCCTGCTCAGATCAAAGAGTCACCCCTCTCCATACTCTAAATGCCGATCTCTCTCTCCAGCCAGGTCTGACCCAGCTGGCCCTGCTGCTCCAAAACCAGACGGCCAATACACACGCTAGCAAAGCCTACAGGACAGCTTAGGCCAGAAAATAGCGCGTTTCTAGTAGAGGCATTTTCGAATACGGGCTACGCTAATAATCTTTACTAAAATATGTATCTCAATGTTCTGAGCTTAAACCTATCAAATTCGACGTGCCTATCAAGTTCCTGGGGGCAGGTAGGATTAGGGCATGTAATACTCAGCCTGCCCATTCTGGCCTATGAGAACGGATAGCCTCACAATAGTAAATAGTGAAATGGAGGGTAACTCGCTATTAGAACACGCTACACCGACATACTTTAAAAGCTGCTTCGGTGGGTAGCGCAAATCAGCGCTGCAGGCCCACGAGCAGTATTTGGTCTACCAGCCCTGGGCACACACAGTGCACTGATACTAGGGGCTGACAGGTAAACCAAACGAGCCAATTATGGTTATCCCAATTCATACAGGTATCTTTACACAGGGAGCATTCGTGCTGTGTCACTGATTGGCAGTGGCACAGCGCCCAGAGCATCTAAATCCAGCCAACATAAAAGGTCAGAAGCGAAAAGAGGAAGGGAGACCCGCGCCAATGATGCCAGGTCTAACACGCGTCCCCTCCAGCTGAAATGTGGGGAGAACTAACCATTTCCTTGGGAGTTCTCATCACTAAGGTGGAAAAACCTGGACAGACCGTCAGCATTGGCGTGTTCTGTACCAGGGCGGTGTTCCACCGTGAAATCCATACCCTGTAGGGAAATGGACCACCTCAACAACTTGGGATTCTCACCCCTCATATGCATCAACCATCTAAGGGGCCTGTGGTCTGTCTGAACCCGGAAGTGAGTCCCAAACAGATATGGTCTCAGCTTCTTCAGCGCTCAGACCACAGCAAATGCCTCACGCTCAATTGCACTCCATCTCTGTTCCCGGGAAGTAACCTCCTGCTTAGGAAGGCTACCGGTTGGTCTAGTCCCTCCTCATTGATCTGCGACAGAACAGCCCCTATACCATGCTCTGAGGCGTCTGTCTGGACAACGAATTCCTTTGAAAAGTCGGGCGCCTGAAGCACGGGTGCGGTGCACATGGCAGTCTTCAGGGTGTCAAAAGCGTTCTGACAGGTGTCAGTCCAGTTTACCTTCTTTGGCTGCTTCTTAGAAGTCAGCTCAGTCAAGGGTGCAACAATGTTGCCATATCCCTTGACAAACCTCCTGTAGTACCCCGTGAGTCCTAAGAAGGCTCTCACCTGCGTCTGAGTCTTGGGGGGTTCCCACACCAGGATAGTTTCAATTTTGGGTTGAAGGGGCGCCACCTGGCCGCTCCCCACCTGGTGCCCCAAATACACTACAGAACCCTGCCCAATCTGGCACTTACTGGCTTTGATTGTGAGGCCTGCCTTCCGCAGTGCCATGAATACCTCCCAGAGGTGGCGCAGGTGGTCCTCCCAAGAGGAGCTAAACATCGCATTGTCATCCAGGTAGGCAGCACTGAAGTCTTCCAGCCCAACCAACACCCTGTTGACCAGCCTCTGAAAGGTGGTAGGAGCATTCTTCATTCCAAAGGGCATCACCCGGAACTGGTAGTGCCCATCGGGTGTGGAGAAGGCTGACCTCTCCTTTGCTCCCTCGGTCAAGGCGATCTGCCAATACCCAGATGTCAAATCAAATGTGCTGAGGTATTTTGCAGCCCCTAACCGATCTATGAGCTCATCAGCTCTGGGGATGGGGTGCGCGTCAGTCTTCGTGACTGAATTGAGGCCCCGATAGTCCACGCAGAACTGAAGTTCTGGGGTGGTACCAGGCGCTGCAGCATTTGGTACCAGGACCACTGGGCTGGCCCAAGTGCTGCTAGAGGACTCAATCACCCCAAGGGCAAACATTTTGGTAACCTCATCCTTAATGTAGGCCCTTACCCGGTCAGTCACTCGGTAAGCCTTGTGCTTAATGGGAGGACTGTCCCCGGTGTCCACGTCATGGACACACCAATCAATGACACTAGGTACCAGGGAGAACAGATCACTGAATTGCCCCAACAGTTGGTGACAATCACCCTGCTGCTCAGGGGTCAGTGTGGTGGAGAGGACCACACCCTCCACTGACCCATCTCGCTCCCCTGCACACAGGAGGTCAGGAAGGGGTTCGCTCTCCTCCTCCATCCCAGCATCTGTGGCCAGAAGCATGCCCACTTCAGACCTCTCAAAGTGGGGCTTCAGGCGGTTAACATGCAGGACCCGCAAGGGGTTCCTGGGAGACTGCAAGTCCACCACGTAGGTAACAGGACTCTTGCGCTCCATCACCTCAAAGGGGCCGGTCCACCTATCCTGAAGCGCACAGGGCTCCACCGGGGCCATGACCCAAACCTTTTGTCCAGGCTGTAACTCGATCAGAGTGGCATTCTGATCATGCCAGCGTTTCATCTCTTCCTGGCTGGCTTCCAGGTTTGCCTCAGCAAGTTTCCTGAAACGCCGAGTCTGGTTCCTGAAGGCCAGCATGTAACTAAACACATCCTGGGGAGGTTTCCTGGGAGATTGCTCCCAGCCTTCGATGACCAGACTCAGAGGCCCTCTTACCGGGGGACCATAGAGCAGCTCAAAGGGACTGAACCCTAAGGACTTCTGTGGCACCTCACGGTAAGCAAACAACAGGCATGGCAAGAGGACATCCCACTTACGCCTCATGGGCTCACCTAGGCCCATAATCATGCCCTTGAGGGTCCGGTTGAATCTCTCAACCAGCCCATTACCCTGGGGGTGGTGAGGAGTGGTGAACTTATACGTTAACAACAACAAAAAATCTGCGGGTCTCAAAGAGAAATATATAGAGACAAGCGTTTCAGCAGTACACGCAACAGGAGAATAAAACAAGAAAGAGGGGGGATCTCAATTACGAGGACGGATTCCCATCACCCACCGAAGTGGCATGCTTCATCATTTGGGGATCTCCTCTCGGCTGCACACTAGTGCAACCGAGGAGCTACAACTCCTTGCTAGTGTAAAGGAGGAGCTTGCGGATGTTTTAAATGTAATCCAGGACTAGATCACCTAAGATCAATGAAGCATAAGGCAGTGTGGTGAGTATATGGTGCAGTGTGAAGGAAAAAGTGAAATAAAATTGACTACCAGGAGAGAATAAATTTATTAAGTATCCCGTGGTGTCAATGGTTAAAAAGCAGTGAGAGCGCAATCTGAATATATTTGCGAGCGCGCTAGTGAGGAGGTCTACATGTTTCAGCCACTACCGATCTTACTATGATCAAGGCTTTCTTCAGGACCTAGTTGTAACTACTGCACTATAAATGTGAGACAAAATTATACATAAACTGTAAAGAACGATACAACCATATACCTGTGTACGTAAATATGTTGGCACTATAGGCATTGGTGTAATACTCCTGTTGAAAGAAATGAAAAGTTTAAATTTATATGTACATGCTGGTAGTAGGTCTGTATCAATATATAAAGAACACATTATATTACAATGTGGACATACTAAAAGTCCTCAAAATAATTCAATGAGAACTCTGTAACGGAACGCCTTACCCGTATCAAATTGGGAGGGAAACCCACCGCTCCTGGCAACCGCTCAGGGTGTGAGGCAACGCTCTGTGAATTGAAAAAAAAGGGAGAAAAAACTAAGCCCACAGGAGATGGGGTTTTAATGTAAAAAGTGGTAGGCCAACAATGCACCACCACTGTAAATACAATTAAAATCATGCAGGTTTATCAAGAGTTGTCGGAAGCACCATCATAAGTATAATGCCAGTTACTGTTAGATGTTATGGGAGATAAGCAGTCCGATATACACTGCCCTACTCTGCGAAGAAAACAAATTCATGCAGTTTAAAGATCTATAGAGATTTCATGTACTTGGAGATGAAGTTAGTTCCCCTTTCGGACACCACCTCTCTGGGGAATCCCACACGGGAGAAAATCCCCATCAGTGCCCGTCCCACCACGGGGGCCGTCACTGTCCTGAGCGGGATGTCCTCAGGGTACCGGGTGGCATGGTCCACCAAGACCAGGATGAACCTGTTGCCCATGGCTGTCTTGGGATCCAGAGGCCCCACAATATCAATGCCCACTCTCTCGAATGGGGTGCTCACAACGTGGAAGGGCTGTAGTGGGGCCTTAATCTTCCCCCCACTCTTCCCACTTGCCTGGCAAGTCTCACACGTCCTGCAGTGAGCATCTGAGCTCCTGCGCATCTGGGGCCAATAGAAGTGGGTGACCAGCCTCTCAAAGGTCTTGGTCTGCCCCAGATGTCCGGCCAGTGGCACATCATGGGCCAACCCCAGTAGGAAGGTCCTGAAGCGCTGGGGTACCACCAGCACACGGGCTGACCCAGGCTCAGCAACCTTAGGCTCGCTGTAAAGGAGGTCGTTCTCCCAATAGATCCAATGTGACCCTGTCTGGTCACCTGCTGCCTGGGCGGCGGCCTGCCGCCGCACCCCTCAAGAGAAGGGCAGGTTCTCTGTTGCTCGCAAAATTCCTCCCTGGAGGGCCCCCTTCCTGCTGCCAATGGGTCAGCTCCGGTAGGTCCCCCAGTTCGGCCACTTGTTCCCCTGTAGGTTCCAGGGCATCCCCTCAAGGTCTGCTCCCTCCGGGACCGTGGGAAGCGCGGGGGCTGGTTACCCGTGCCCCCTACCCCTTCTCTTTGAGGCAGGGGCCTGGGCCATACTTTCAGGCTCCAGACCCTTCTGAGCTGTCATGGACCGAGTGGTCACACACGCCCACTCAGGCAGACCCAACATTTCCAAATGAGACTTTCTCTCCACCGTAGCCCACGGGGAGTTCTCTAGATCATTGCCCAACAGACAGTCTACAGGCATGGCGGGCCTCACAACCACTTGAAGAGTTCCTGAGAACCCCCCCACTCGAAGGGAACCTGAGCCACTTCACACTGGCTCTCTGAGTTGTCCGCTGACACTACAGGGCAGAATGCATGGGGGACAACCTGCTCTTTGGACACCAACCGGGAGCTGACAGCAGTCACACTAGCTCCGGTGTCCCTGAAAGCCTCCACCCTATGGCCATTGATGGTCACCCACTGCCGGTACTTCTGAGTGTTATTCGGCAGTGTGGGGTTAGGAACCTTCTCAAAGTCTCCTAGCGAGACAAGGGTTAACTCTACAGGATCCCACCCACCTTGGACCTCTACCTCCTCCCCCCCAGGGCTACACTGGCAATCTGGCGGGATGGTGCACGGGGTGGTGCACGAGGGATGCATTGGGGTCCCTCTGGGGACACTGGGGATCATAATACCGGTGGCCCACTTGACCACACTTGAAACAAGTGAGTGGCCCCCTCTGAACAGGCCTACCTGTCGGGGACACTGGCTTCTTCTCAGGGGGAGGCTGGGACACCACTGCTTCGTTCCCTTGGGAATTACTTTGGGGCCCTCTCTGGAACTCCCTCGGCTTACCCTTGTCCCTCCCACTTCTCTGCTGGGGACCCTGCCCACCTCTGGCGAAGTCTCCCACAAAACCTTTGCGGACCCGGGTGTTCACCCAGCGGTCCGCCTCCTCAGCAAGCTTCCTAGGGTTAGTCAGCTTGCTATCAATCAGGTGCTGGCGTAGCTCTGGATAACAGTTACTAGAAAAATACTCCCACGCAAACAAATCATACAATTGCTCGAATGTTTCCACTTTGCTACCCTTTACCCAGCAATCCATTGCTCTAAAGAAAAAAGACACATATTCAACCCACGTGGTACCGTCTAACTTCTTACAGGTCCTAAGCCTCTGCCTGTACATTTCTGGGGTCAAACCATAACGGGTCATCAAAGCTTCTTTCATATGGGCATACACCATCCTGCTCTCCTCAGGCAGGTCCAACAGGGTATCCCTACCATCACTCACAAAGCGCCCCCACAATCCCGCTCCCCAATCCTGCTCAGGGACCCGGTGGGACACCATTGCTATCTCATATGCGGCAAACCATTGCCCAATATCCTCACTCTTGTGAAAATCCTTAATGACATCCTTAGGAATATAAACTCTACTCTCAGGAGTTACTAAAGGTATGCTGCCACCAGAGGGGGAGACCGGGACACTCCTCGCCCAGATCTCTATCGCCCTCAACATTCTCTCATGTTCCATTCTCATTTTCTCAAGTTCAATTCACAATCGATTCTTCTCAATGTCTAACTTCTTACTCTCAAGGTCCTTCTGACCTTCCAATTTAGCCATCTCCAAACTATGCCTCCTATCTCTCTCCCTGTCCTCCAGCTCTTCTGGGGTCAGGCTCCTTTGGGATACACTAGTACCTGGATTGGAGGGTGTTCTATCTCCCCCTCTACTGCATCATCCTGCTGCCCTCCAGCATTCTCTTCCTCATCCCCAGCGGACTCTCTCGCTTCCCACCAGGCCTTCAGCGCCTTGTGGTACTCCTCCTTCCTAGAGAGACCTATCACGGGGACTGCGAATTGCTTACAAAATGACTTCAGCTGTTTGGCAGTATAGGTATCTAATCTTTCCTCCTCAAAGGCGAGATCCTCCGAAGCATTGGATGTTGGCCTTCCCATATTAGCAGTACTCATGGCTGCGATCAACAATTCAATACTAAAACAAGCAACCCAAAAAAAAAAAAAAAAATTCGAAGAGGGAAAAAAATCAGTGCGTGTCTGCGCTTTGGTCTGTACTCACTAGTGGTGTCTACCAGTTATTGTACGTGGATCATAAATGCAAATCCTGATCCTCACCGCTGACCGCCAATGTTAGAAATGGGGGTCTCTAGTTGGCCATGGCTGGCGCCAATGCCCAAATAGGGACCCTTCTTCCTAAGTCAGGGCAAGTGGGCTACCCCCTTTGATAACCCCTGCTCAACCCTGTGGTAACTTAGCACGAGCAGTTAGGCCTATCTCAGAGGCAGTGTGTGAAGCATTTATGACCATGCACAATAAGGTAGTAACGACACCACAAAAGGACACAACACAAGTAGGTATAGAAAAATAGTATCTTTATCTAAGGTTTAGCACGAGACTCTCAAAAGCGTTTTAACCAGTCACAATGCACGTAAATCAGTAGGGACTTAAAAAGGCAATAACGTATTCACCAGAACGTGGCACTGACTGAGTTAAAGGCCTGGGTCTACGCGACCCGTTTCGCACCAGATACCTGCCGTTGGACGGGGACACAGCACGTAGCTTCTCGAAGAAGCAGAGACAGTGACAGGCGGACTCCCAGCGACCACAGTTCTCGACTGCAGTGGCCCGCAACGTGCACTGACAATGATTCGCGGCAGCGGGGGCCCGGGCTGGTGGTGGCGATGACTCTCGTCGTGCAGCTCCGTGGTGGGCTCACAGCGGCAGCAGCTCTCTCCTAGCTGCGGCGGCCCACGGGACGACTCCTGATCATGCAAAGTTGGCAAAGATGCGGGCACTCAGCGGCAGCAGCTCTCTCTTAGCTGCGGCGGCCCACAGGACAAATCACAATGATGCAAAGTTGGCAAAGGGGCGAGCACTCAGCGGCAGCAGCTCTCTCTTAGCTGTGGCAGCCCACTGGACAAATCACGATGAGGCAAAGTTGACACAGATGCGGGCACTCAGCGGCAGCAGCTCTCTCTTAGCTGCGGCTGCCCACAGGACAAATCACGATGATGCCGAGTTGGCAAAGGTGCGGGCACTCAGTGGCAGCAGCTCTCTCTTAGCTGCGGCGGCCCACAGGACAAAGGATGATCTCGACCAGGCTGGCACAACGGCGGGCACTCAGTGGCTACAGCTCTCTCTTAGCTGCGGCGGCCCACACAGATTCAGCGAAGGTTCCAAAGGTTCAAATTAAGGCGGGCGCTCAGCGGCGGCAGCTCTCTCTTAGCTGCGGCGGCCCACACAGATTCAGCGAACGTTCCGAAGCTTCAAATTAAGGCGGGCGCTCAGCGGGGGCAGCTCTCTCTTAGCTGCGGCGGCCCACACAGATTCAGCGAAGGTTCCGAAGGTTCAAATTAAGGCGGGCACTCAGTGGCGGCAGCTCTCTCTTAGCTGCGGCGGCCCACACAGATTCAGCGAAGGTTCTGAAGGTTCAAATTAAGGCGGGCACTCAGCGGCGGCAGCTCTCTCTTAGCTGCGGCGGCCCACACAGATTCAGCGAAGGTTCTGAAGGTTCAAATTAAGGTGGGCACTTAGCGGCGGCAGCTCTCTCTTAGCTGCGGCGGCCCACAGAGATTCAGCGAAGGTTACCAGTCTGTGTTCCTCACAGTAGTACTAGAGGTTCCGGATTACTCGACGGAGGCCTCACCTGCAAGTAGAATCCCTAGCACAGGAATTCAGACGGCTGACGGGGAGAAGTCTAATGTCCCTGAGACTTCAGCAGGAGGCGCTCTCAATTCAGGCCCTCGGGTAGTTTCTTCAGCAAGCTTGGTGAAAGTTTCAAAGTCCTTTCCTCTGTCCACTCGGACAGAGTTTCGTCTTGACATCCAGAAGGAACACACTTGAAAAAGGTTTCAGCGCAGCGTTTTATACCTAAAAAGTCTTTGTTCTCTGCAGTCACAAATCACTGCATCCAGCCAGAACCAGTTCGGTGGGGTCGGGAGCACTTGGTTTACGAGGCGACATCCTGCCCTTTGAGAATCTGGGGGTCTGCTATCAGACGCCCAGTGGGAGGTGGAGCCATCATTCACCTTGCCAGGCACGGCCCTGCTCAGATCAAAGAGTCACCCCTCTCCATACTCAAAATGCCGATCTCTCTCTCCAGCCAGGTCTGACCCAGCTGGCCCTGCTGCTCCAAACCCAGACGGCCAATACACACGCTAGCAAAGCCTACAGGACAGCTTAGGCCAGAAAATACCATGTTTCTAGTAGAGGCATTTTCGAACACGGGCTACGCTAATAATCCTTACTAAAAGATGTATCTCAATGTTCTGAGCTTAAACCTATCAAATTCGACGTTCCTATCAGGTTCCTGGGTGCAGGTAGGATTAGGGCATGTAATACTCAGCCTGCCCATTCTGGCCTATGAGAACGGATAGCCTCACAATAGTAAACAGTGAAATGGAGGGTAACTCGCTATTAGAACATGCTACACCGACATACTTTAAAAGCTGCTTCGGTGGGTAGCGCAAATCAGCGCTGCAGGCCCACCAGCAGTATTTGGTCTACCAGCCCTGAGCACACACAGTGCACTGATACGAGGGGCTGACAGGTAAACCAAACAAGCCAATTATGGTTATCCCAATTCATACAGGTATCTTTACACAGGGAGCATTCGCGCTGTGTCACTGATTGGCAGTGGCACAGCGCCCAGAGCATCTAAATCCAGCCAACATAAAAGGTCAGAAGCGAAAAGAGGAAGGGAGACCCGCGCCAATGATGCCAGGTCTAACAGTACGGTATTAGAGATATTTCATCAAATTGAATCCTCTACCGGGTGCAAAGTGGATATTACACAGTGGACGTTTATTAATCACGTCAGCGCCAAGGCGGTTCGAGACACTAATCTAAGACGAATGTCATTCTATAGCAAATGGCTGCTGTATCATAGTCCAGCTAAATTGCATACATTTTATTCCGAGGTGAAGCCAAATTGCTTTAGATTCAACAGCAGGAATGGGGACTGGCTCCATATTATATTCACATGTAGCAATCTAAGGGAATATTGGCAAGACATTTTCTTGGAAATTAGTTCGAGAATCAGAGTTAATATCCCAGCAGATGCACATGGAGCCCTTTTTGGACTAGTAGTCAGCGAAGGAGGCTTATCTATTAGACAGCAACAGTTCATTTTTATCTCAATGCTGGTGGCTAGATCATTGGTCTTAGCTAATTGGAAATCGGATAAGGTCCCTGCATATTCACAGTGGATGAACAAGATGCACAAAGTACACACTTACGAAGTGCTATACGGAAAACGAACAGGGTCTCTACAAGACATAGTAAAAATCTGCAAAACCTGGGAGGCATCAATATTATAAGTACACAAGGGTTGTGAGTAAAATATGGGGGGGGAGATGTAAGGATTCTGGGGACATTTAGTTTTTTATTGTTTATACTTTATATGCTTTATCTATTTATTTATTTACTTTCTTTTTTTAACTCTGTACACCATTTCTAAAAATGTATATATTTATTGGACTATGCGGTATCAATATAAATAAAGATAAAAAAACAAACATCAATGCAGCTACTGCAGTTGTCTGAGTGCATGTTTCATACATCAGTCCCTTTTCCCTCCACCCTCACCACAGGAGCACTCGTCCTGGAGGTGGTAAATGGCTTAGGGTAAGTAAAAGAAGCACCGAGGGGCATTATACAAAGAGCTGAACTTTTGGAGACATAATTTGGGGAAGGGTTACATTTTTAATTATTATGGTGGGTCCCTTATGTTTAGGGGCTGGAGCAGCTGGGGAAGGGATTGGAATTTAAGATTCATATTTTTATAGTTATAGAGAGGAGTGGGTGTTTGTTTTTTGTTTAGAAATAAATACTTTTTAGTTCAACATGTGAGTAATAATAATAATAATAATCATCATCATCACATTTATAGATTAATTGCTCTAACAGGCCTAAGCAGGCAAGATATCACAGGAATAGCAAGGTTCTTCTGATTCAGAATGAATCATGAAGGCAGCAAACAAGATTTATTCTCATTCTTCAACATGAAACTAAAAGAAAAGACAGAGTGAGGAATAATTCCAAAGATAGAGACTAGCATATATCAACACAATGTAGAGTCATCTACTAAAATAGGTTTAATGAACATTCATGGCTTTGGAGGTGGTCACTTTTGCAGAATCATCAGGAGCATTGTGGGGTGTAGATTGTGGATAAAAGTGCACATAACCTATTCTTTACCTACTGTTGCTATAATTCATTTTCTGTACTATGATCTCCCTTTCTTGCTATGATGAGGAGAGTGATATGAGTAAATTTGTATTTTTTAACCTGCCCCTTGATTAGTTTGTGTTTGCTTGCTTCACATCTGCCCCTCCCAGTATGACATCAGTTGATGGTGAAAATAGATAAGAGCACAATAGATGGCACAATGAGGGGGCTAAGGCTTTATGAATGGATATTCAACAAATTAGGTAGAAGTTATGAGAGAAACAAATATTGCAGCCAGTAGCTCCATAATCATTTCACATCATTCATGGAAAAAGGATGACATAACTTAAGCTATTCCAACAGTCTTTAACAGCCCAAAGACTCCCACATTAGTCAATAGTTACCAAGGCTGAAATGCAAAATGGAGAGGACATGCGCAGTTTAAAAATATTCATAGTAAAACTAAATACAAATCATACTTTATGATAATATACAAATGCTGCAACTGCATTTTTCTGACATTGTCCATCTTGGGAACAGGGCTGAATCACAGAGCAGGAGCGCCATGGAGGTTCATTGTAGAAGACAAATCCTGTGGATTGATGAAAGAAAATGAAATGATTTGAGAGTCAAAGTAGGCATGGTGTGTCAGGAGTCAAAAAGAGCTGATCACCAGCTGGAGTACCGTGAACCTACGGCAAATCTAGTAATGATCCCAGGGAGTTCTCCAAATTGTTGCTGACAGCCGAGCAAGGGAATGAAGGTAAAAGCATCGGGGCAGGCATCTTGTTTTTTCGGGAAACGGAGGCATGCATTGCAGACTATGACTCTACTGCTCATTGTAAAAACTGTGGGTAATCCTAAGGTATAATGAATGTTCTGTCTTTGTCACCATTAAACATAGAGGGCCCGATTCACAAAGGTAGAATTAGTTCAAAAGCCTAACTTAGACCAAAAGTCTAGCTTTGCTACTTTTCGGTATTCAAAAAGGTAAGTTACAACTAGTAACTTTACTACTAATAATTTTACTAGTAGTAAAGTTACTAGTAATAAGTTACACACCTTTGTGAATATCGAAAAGTAGTAAAGTTAGACTTTTTGTCTAAGTTATAATTTTGCTCTATCTTTACCTTTGTGAATAGGGCCCTCAGCATCCAGACCAATATGGTTGTGTCCTCCCTTACTGTCTATCTATGCCATGAACATTAATCCATTCAAGTTTATTTACATTAACTGTACATCAAATAAAAAAAATTAAACTTATGTTTTTTTTTTTTTTTTATAAAGCAGACATTTTTGTTTTTTAATTGCTACTTTTGTCTAATCTGGAAAGGAGAGTTCATATTCAAATTCAGGAAGGCTATCTGGAAGATGATCAAAAATATCACTTGTGACATCCCTCATAGTTTTTGGAAGTGAAATGATTATTTATTTTAAATATTTTCAGTCTGTCCATGCTTCGAAGACAGAGGCTGGTTCTTCTTACCATGACAATTGCCCAAGCTGCGCTTAACTCCCACACCAAGGAAATACTGTCTACAAAACACATAACTTCAATTATTGGCAGTCTTTTGAGTTCTGCCCATTGTTCCTTTTTCCCATTATTTTATTAGGTCAATGATTGTTGATCCAAATACACTTCCATTTGGTCATCCAAGTAGTTTTGCATCATTGCCACTATCATCATAGATATTACAATTTACTGATTCTTCATTTTCTATGCACTAGTTTTTACTTTTGGAGCATACATCATAAACCAGTTGAAAGTGAGAGTGATGCTATTGGTGTTGTTGATTTAGAAGCAGGTGTGTCTTCTCTAAGTGGTAATTTTTGTGCTACCATTGGTAACTCAAAAATGCTTCTGGACTCGGAGCATTTTAATATTAAATTCATTTTATTTATATGTTTATATATATTTATATTTGTAACTATTGAAAAAAATTATTTAACAACATTTCCTACTAATTTTTATTTTAATGCCCTACCTTTATTATTTCCTATTCGAGTGTGTTGAATTGCCAGCGCTGGACTTACTTCAGCTCTGAGTTGAAGTATGTTTACTACTGTTTTGGGTCCTTTTAGCTGTAGTAACGTTAGTAGTGTAGTTGTTTATTAGGAATGAGCTTTTGTGAGTGAGTGCACACCCTTCCTTTAACCCCTTCCTACCCTTTCCTTAATCCCCCCTTATTCTTCCCTTAACCCCTCCCCTTTAGCAGTAATTATTCACAATTTTCCAGCCAATCCCCTCTGTTCATCCCACATTTTCTACTAAAACATATACTTCTATGTGATGAGACTCTGCAGTCGGGGTAGAAATCATTGCACAGAAGAAAATAGGAGAGGAGGAGGCAGAACCTCCAAATGTCTGTTTGTGAATAGCATTTTGCAGTACATTAGTAAGCAATATTGCAGTACTATTAAATGTGCTACAAAAAAATGCAGTTTGTGTATTGACCATATAGTTTGTAGCTCGAAAACAGGTCCACATATCTGTTGTGAGGTGGACGTATTGATCAGCCTGTTGAAGAGTAGACTTAGCTTGGAACCATCCTTTTGGACAGATGCATCTCCCCAAGTTCCAGATACCCATCTCCTTTGACCAAAAAGAGAGGAAATCAATCACAAAAATTTCGGCCTGCTTTCAATATATATATGGACTTGCTCATGGGCTCAGTGGTTTGGCAACTCTTTGCTAAACATTAACTTAATAGTTATTTGTTGTGTTTGTGAGAATCTCATCTCAAGTGACTGATGGGAACAGGCAGACTGATTGGACTTTGCATTGACTGTATCCCTCTTTTCCTTGTGCCTTGCTGAGGTTTCTGTGGATGATGACTGTACAGTAAGAGTTTAGAGCTTCGTCCCTTGATGATGACATCTTCTTCCTCATCACCAACTCTTTCTATGTATTCCATTTCTTCTCCTCTGTTGGTAGCAGCTATCCTTTTAATATCCTCGCCACACAAATGTATGTTGGGTTTTCCAATGGGCAGTTGGTCCACAGTACTGTAATGTCCACCTGGCTTCTCACGACACATTGGTTTGTGGCAAATTGGGCAATCTGCAATGTGGGTCTCATGTGGCCTAAGTGTAAAAAAGTTCAAAACTGAGAGTAGAGCTTCCTTGTAGAGCAAGAATAACTTATTTTAGTTGAGCTAGGCAGTTGTGTTTGCTTTTCCATAGGGTGGGGTGTAACTGAATTAGGGATGGAACTTGGTGCAGGTTTTTGGGTTTTGAAGAAGATGGAAGCAGATGGAGTTGGTTGTTTTACTTGTCTCAGAGCAGATAAAAAAGAATTGTCTGTAGTTCCTCTGTGCTACTCTCTACATTAACATCTGATTTATCTTCCTCTCCTCAATCTAGTCTTTCAGAAAGCTTGTTTTTCCCTTGTCCCCCATGGCAAGAGTCCGTGTGTCCAGACATCTGATGGAGGTTTGGAGAAAATGGAGAATGCTCGTCCTTTTCTTCATAGGAGATAGTTAACACAATATGTCCAATGGAAGAGCAATCACAACATCCTGCTGTGCGGGATGTATAACTTCCTCTTCCAATATTATCTCTGGAAGATCAGTACCACACTTTAGTTGCTGCTGAAATTCTTGTGAATAGTTGGTTTGCTGTTGCAGGAAAGTCATCATTGGACTCACTGCTCTTAGACATGACTGCAGTCACTGCCGTGCTCTGAGACATGTGTTTTGATTTTGGTGGTGTAGGTATTGTTGTTGATTTACAGCTGATCCTGTTTTCTGCCCAGAAGAGGTTGCAGCAGGTCTGCTGCTTTGCCAGAAAAAGGATGAGCACTTGATGCTAGTGTTGTCAACATACTCATCCTTGCTGGCGACTTTCCTGGCAGGAGTCTCCTTCTATAGGGCTTTCGTATTTACTTCTTATATCATTGGTCAGCAGATCTAGGAAGCATCCACAGGAAGGTCTTTGGACAGCTAATTCACAGACTTCTCTCCTTCTGAATATCATCTTGTGCACATACAGGCAATGAAAAATATGAAGAACGAAAGTGAGACTTAGCAGTTCTAATCAAGGCAATACAAGTCATCATCATCATCATACCAACATAATGTTCTAATATAAAAACTAACTTTTTTTGTTAGACTGTATGTTACTTACAATCAGGAAACTTTTTAACTAACCTTTCCTCCATCTAGGGCCTGTGTGGGAGTACATTGTGTTCATCCAGAATCCAAGGGACCGTTATGGAAATGGGGGGAGGGATTAAATTAATAGAAACCCTTTTTGTTTCTCTTTTAGCAATAGGAGGTGCACCGAACACAACACAAATAGTCCGTTGTTATTTCATCAATTTCTTCTTTTATTTCAAAAATAGTTCATAAAAACAGCCAACGCGTTTTGTTCCCCAAAGATACAACCTTTTAGAACTTCATCAGGGCTTATACTGCAAATTGGGAAATTCGAGATATATTAGAAAATGCTGTTCTGGGTTTAAAGATCCACAAAAATTGTAATATGGTAATGATTCTCACCTTTTCAAATGGATTAATATCAGAACACCAAATAATGGAAAGCAATAGTCCTTTTGCATAGATTAAGTTTGTTCAGATTTTGATAGAAAATATAACTACCATTATGTCGGATTGAAATTAAATATCAAAGGAAATGGCTCGGACACAATAATCCTTTTGATAAGGGGTAAGAGATTCAACCACCGTAATACGTGGCCTTGTCTTCTTCCCAAGTCGCCAAAAGGGTCTGCCTCCCACCGTTCACCTCAGAGCCCAAGAAGATCATCTGCAGGGTCCCCCAAGGATCGTCCCTCAGCCCGACCCTCTTCAACACCTACATGACCCCCCTGGCCACAACCGCAGATCACACAGACTCAACATCATCTCCTATGCCAATGACACACAGCTAATCCTCTCACTGTCCTAAGATCCCTCCAGCACTAAAGCTAAATTCCATAGATGCATGATGAACATCTCGGACTGGAAAAAGACCAACTGTCTCAAACTGAACACAAAAAACCCGAAGTCCTCATGTTTGGGAACAAAACTTCGACATGGACAGAAGCATGGTGGCCCGTGGAGCTTGGCACCCCCCGCCCCAACAGACCACTCCCGCAACCTCAGCATCATCCTGGATAGCAAACTATCCATGGAGAAGCAAGTCAACGTAGTCTCAGCTGCCTGCTTCCAAACCCTTCAGATGCTCTTCAAGATCTTCAGGTGGCTCCCAGCAGACACCAGAAGGACCGTCATGCAGGCCCTCATCACCAGCAGACTGGACTACGGAAACACGCTCTTCCCGATTCAGAAGAGATGCCAGATCAAGATGCTGACCCACGCCTACAATGCCCTGCACAATGAAGGACTCTCCACCAACTGACCAGACACCTTCGATCAGCTTCCCTCTCCCTCGAACACACCCCAGAGATCTGTCAAGCCAACAGTGAAGGACGCTGCTTCTCGCACCTGGCAGGCAAGGTTTGGAACAACCTCCCCGTGCACCTCAGGACCGCACCTTTGCTCCAGCAATTCAGAAGAGAACTAAAGACCTGGATATTTGAATGATCAAACCACCACACAGCAGCAAAGAGCTCCAGTGCCTAGAGACCCTCACAGGTGATTTGCTGCACTCTATAAATGTTTGATTGATTGAAGGATGAAACAGACGAAAAATCGATAAAAACATGGATGTACTGCTAAGGCCAATTAGACCCCTAAGGGAGCTGAGGGGCAGAAAAATGATGATTTAATTAATATATAAATACATTGTGTCCCTCCAGGGCCCATGAGGCCTCTGTGGAGGACTACATGGGGCAGGAAATAAACGATTACATTATCGAAAATACATTGTATTCCTCCAGGTCCTGTGTAACTCCTATGAGAGTCAGTGGGCAGTTAAGGTAGACTAAATCATATGTATTAGCAATCATGTCATAATGACTACTTTAATCTGCCACAAGCACATATAAGTATACTAGGATACATATATATAAAGAAAACAAAAAGATTAACAAAAATAACATGGGCTCCCAAAGGGCCATAACAATCAATGAATGCTCCTAAGCAAAACCCTTATAAAATGGCATAAAATGATTACTAATCAGACAGATACACTGGCTCATAAAATGGTGATCACCCACATGGTACCCAGAGGGAGCAATTGAGAAAAAAGACATAATGCAACATCCATGAAACATACACACTCAAACACTCACACACATACACCTACACTGTCTCTACAAAATGGTGGTCACCCACATTGCCTGCAAAGAAGAAAGTTTGGAGAACATAGCTGTCCTGTTCTGTTGAAGCTCCTTCTCACCCTAACAAAAACTAATGGCATTGCAGTCAAAGTTTTGCCAAATATACAGACAAAATGTGATTGGCCGTATCTGAGTACCTTAAGCCACCACCAATCGAGCAGGAACAATAATTTAAACAAATACACTTCAACTAAAACAAAAAAAATAATTATAGCACATCAACACAGACAATCTAAGGATTAACACACTAAATATAAACAGCAAAAAAATCACTGCAAAAGATTATTAAAAATTACAGAAAAAGGCATTCATCAACCATTTTACCCAACTCTCAAACAAAGTGGTGGTCAAACATAAAGTGTAAAGATAACAAAGGAAAATTCCTGGCTTCCTGGGCTTTGACTCCAGGAGTCATCCCATACTAGCCACCAACAGGCACATGCAGACAAAATAAAACCTAAATTTGGCATGAATTGAAAGCCTTCCTCAAGCAATTAGATAATAATGTATTATTTTTCCACAGCAGTAGTAAGAAAGTGAAAAATACATTAAAATCATATCAATTGCTTATAGGAGAGTAGCCCCTAAACAGTAAACTGTCGCAGTGTAAAGATGTATAATGACAAATCGGAACAACATTTAAAAAACATAAGAAAAAACAGTGGCCTCCACCATCTCAAAATGTCTATTGCCCTTACATGATTTAGCCAACCCCTTGCTGCTGCCCCTACACCAAACTGCAGGCCATCTAACAGCAAATAAATAAGATGAAAAAAATACCAAAATAGGGAGTAAAAATAGTTGTGCATGGCCTCCCTCAAACAACGAACAAGTACCGCATTGAACTTAATTGATTTTCCCCGCACAAAAGTACAGATTTCATAGCTGGATGATGCAGCAGAAATTGGAGGTAAGGGATGAGTGATGTGTTTCCACCATAATTTAACTTCAAAATGACCAAGGACCATATGTATCAAAAAGAGTTTTGCGATTCTCAAATTGCGATTTTTAGCGAATCGCAATTAGAGAATCGCAAAATGCAATGTATGTAGGATTTGCTAAAAATGTTACGAATCCTACATATTCTTTATTTGCGAATCGCAAATTGAGATTCGCAAATAAGGAATACCTTCCCATTCCTTCCTATGGGCTAGGAGGCCCATAGGAATGAATGGGAAGACATTCTCAATTTGCGATTACCAATTAGAGAATCGCAAATTGAGAATGCAATTTAAAGGTTGCAAGGGTGCCAAAAGGACACCCTGTTGCACCCCTGAAATATGCCTGTGTGCACATTTTGCGCACATACATGCCCTAAGGGCATGTATGTGCACCAAATGGCACTTTAAAAAAAGCAAAAAAGTGCTTTTTCTAATAAATCGCAAATTGCCACCAACTTGAAGTTGGTGGTAATTTGCGATTCCTTAAGGCCAAATAGCAAATTTCTGGTGCTTCCAGAATTGCATTTAAGGAATCGTAATTTGCAATTCCTTAATTGCATTCGCAAAATAGAGAATCGCAAATTCTGCGATTCTCTATTTTGCGATGGCCTTTTGGGATGATACATCCTAAAAAGGCTTTTTCCCATTCGCAAATGGGCAGATTCTGAGAATCGGCCCGTTTGCGAACGGGAAAAAGGCTTGATACATATGGCCCCAAGTGCTGAACAAAGAACGAGGAGGAGAGTTCAGGACATGAAGAGAAAGTCGATACTATTTAAAAATTAGCCTCAGAGTCTCTATGGCACATCCTCCTATAACCGTAATAAAAACATTTTAAAAAATGAATTTTGTACTTAGAAATTACCTGAATGGTCCAATCAGGTATAAGAAACAGCACAAAATGATTTTTCAAGCTAATTTTAGCTATATTCTCATGAAATGACTGCTGCTCACGTTCAAATTGATCATTTTGTTCCTTTACACCTGCATCTCCTTTGCATGACATGGTGTAATGACATATTTTTAGGCAATACAGATCCCAAACAACGAACAAGTACCGCATTGAACTTAATTGATTTTCCCCGCACAAAAGTACAGATTTCATAGCTGGATGATGCAGCAGAAATTGGAGGTAAGGGATGAGTGATGTGTTTCCACCATAATTTAACTTCAAAATGACCAAGGACCATATGTATCAAAAAAGAGTTTTGCGATTCTCAAATTGCGATTTTTAGCGAATCGCAATTAGAGAATCGCAAAATGCAATGTATGTAGGATTTGCTAAAAATGTTGCGAATCCTACATATTCCTTATTTGCGAATCGCAAATTGAGATTCGCAAATAAGGAATACCTTCCCATTCCTTCCTATGGGCTAGGAGGCCCATAGGAATGAATGGGAAGACATTCTCAATTTGCGATTACCAATTAGAGAATCGCAAATTGAGAATGCAATTTAAAGGTTGCAAGGGTGCCAAAAGGACACCCTGTTGCACCCCTGAAATATGCCTGTGTGCACATTTTGCGCACATACATGCCCTAAGGGCACTTTAAAAAAAGCAAAAAGTGCTTTTTCTAATAAATCGTAAATTGCCACCAACTTGAAGTTGGTGGTAATTTGCGATTCCTTAAGGCCAAATAGCAAATTTCTGGTGCTTCCAGAATTGCATTTAAGGAATCGTAATTTGCAATTCCTTAATTGCATTCGCAAAATAGAGAATCGCAAATTCTGCGATTCTCTATTTTGCGATGGCCTTTTGGGATGATACATCCTAAAAGGCTTTTTCCCATTCGCAAATGGGCAGATTCTGAGAATCGGCCCGTTTGCGAACGGGAAAAAGGCTTGATACATATGGCCCCAAGTGCTGAACAAAGAACGAGGAGGAGAGTTCAGGACATGAAGAGAAAGTCGATACTATTTAAAAATTAGCCTCAGAGTCTCTATGGCACATCCTCCTATAACCGTAATAAAAACATTTAAAAAAAATGAATTTTGTACTTAGAAATTACCTGAATGGTCCAATCAGGTATAAGAAACAGCACAAAATGATTTTTCAAGCTAATTTTAGCTATATTCTCATGAAATGACTGCTGCTCACGTTCAAATTGATCATTTTGTTCCTTTACACCTGCATCTCCTTTGCATGACATGGTGTAATGACATATTTTTAGGCAATACAGATCCCAAATGTAAAGGAAAATGCTTGAGGTTATGCAACATTATGCCAATGTAAACAAATTAACACCTGGGCCTAGAAATGTGTTCATAAGCTGAAGGAGGGTCAGTCTGTAATTTTCAGGCAGCTCCCCATCAGTACCTGGCATCTTCCCTCCTTGCATTGCCCCTGGGCGTCCTTCAATTCCTCCTCTGCAAATGGTAGTTCCATTCCCTCTCTTGCATCAGGTGTTAGCCACAGGAGCCTTGCCCCTCATAGGTAGGCATGTCCTGCATCTAAAGTTTCTACTTGAGGATAGGATTTTGTAAGTAATTCTGAAATATGGCATTTATAGCTCAATTGTCATAAGTCTCTGTCAGAATATTCTTTCTGCTTGATTTTCTCTGCCAGCATTCTTCCAAATATGCCCCCTTCTTTGACACTACAATTTGTATGAATATGTATCCAGTCTATTGTATCGGTAGCCTGTAGTTGTCAGCGGTCATCTGGGTCTTGAGATGCACTGTGTTCTAATTCTTTCGCTATTTCCGCCCAAAGCTACCCCCAACCCAAACTAGTGTGGCTACAGCAATCACTACCCTTGTTTTTTGACCTAATCAGTGGTTCTTTAATGTTTTGTTCTTCCATTCATTTCAAAGCAATTTGTAATTGCATTATAATGTATCGTGTCAGACTCTGGGATACAATCTATTAACAACTTACACTGAGTTTTTGCTACAAAGCTGACAGAAACTAGCAAAAAACTGAGATTTAGGGATTTACTTTCCAGATCAAAACATGGAAAGTAGCCTCCAAGTAGCACTATGCACTACTTTTCACTATTTTGCCTCTAGGTAAACAGGAATTTGCACCTAAAATGTATGCCTTCTTGTGGAAGGTGCAATGTTGAAAAATGTTTTCTTTCTACAAAACGTTCTGCTTTGCATGTGTAGCCTACTGTACAGCACACGTATAAAGTTATAAAAGTCTTACACTATGTCAAAGCACAGTATTTTGTACTGGAAGTTTTCCTTTCCAGCAAAACCTATTGATGACTTCAGGAGCACACCATTATCTCTAGTGCACAAGTGTCTGGATTGGAGCAAGGCAGCCTAAAGTGTGCCAACACAAGGAGAGATAAACACAACACCATTCCTTAGTAGCTATAGTGCTATTCTAGTTGTTTTTGTGCATTGATTGCCTGAAGTCTTTTTGAATTTGCCCCCATGTGTCTGATAAAGCCTTCGATCTCATACACTATATTGGGATTCTTACCCTCCTTTGACACTGGGGTGCTTCTTTATGAGAGCCCTGCATCACTTTTGCACCACAAGAAGTGGTACATGTGTGACGCAGGACTCTCAATTCGATTAATGAAGCCACACAAAGCCACCCTGCGTGTCTTTGAGTGGCCTCATAAATCATGAGTAAGGTGATGCCGGTCAAATTGCTGCGCCGCCTTACTCTGCGCCTGGCAGGTGTTCATTGGATATTTCAGTGGGTTTTCTCATGCAACACCCATGGAATTTGATGCTGCCCCAGATTTACAAAATTAAGTTACCCTGGTGAAGCACCGAATCCGTACGGCTCCCGAGGTGAGGCATAATGAGGAGAAATATGTTTATTTCTCCTTGCTGCATCCTGCAGCACACACAGACAGAGGAAAACAATCCTGTGTGCACTGAAGGCACCCTTGCACCGCGGTGCAAGGGTGCCTACGTTGGCGCCAGTGCAGGGATATAATACAGGAGTGCACCGTATTGATTAAATACAGTGCATTCCTGACTTTTCACTTTGGTGTAGGGCAGCGCAGCATGGTGCCTTGCTGTGTTGCCCTATTCCAGAATCCCCTGGGTTTATGATGAGAGTCGGCCATTAGGACTCTGCCTATCTACACAATACCAATTCATTCCACTTGTAGCTGCCAACAGGTAAAAACTAGTCAATCCTACTATAGAATTTGTAATGGGGTGAATATTAGAAGTAAACAAAACACCTGGGTATGTTGCTCTTCATGTGTCTAACTAGTGTAATTATTATATGATGTCTATTAGTTGTAGAGTGAGTCTATTTTGAAGCCTCTGTTTAGGAAGATGCTTTCCTGCACTGAGGATATCAAGCAATTAAAGTCCCCCGCCCAGATCATTGGGGTCCTCACGGAGGGTAACATCAAATCCAATATTTTAGAAACTAAAAACATATCCCCCATGTTAGGGGCATGAACATTCAACAATCACACCTAGCATCTGTTCAGTGTGCCTTTCTTCATGATATGTCTTCTGTCAGGATCCTGTTGAATCTGTATGGGCTCAAATAGAACTCACCCATCTATCTTTTTGAATATTGTCCATGAATAAAGTGAGTAAGTGGCTGAATATATTTCTTCTCACTATTTGGCTCCCTAGCCAGTATTTTCCTGTGATGTGAGATGGTTGTATTATCCTAACATTTTGTCTTTTCTTAAAGAGTGTAATTTATAAAACCTCTCATGTTTCATATAAGCATCTTGATTGAATTCATATAAAGAAATATTCGAAAGCAAAGGCTTCATTTATTTTGCTCTCAAACATTTAGAACCAGCCTGTCTAATCCACCACAGCCATTCTCTGTTCACCACACATGTGCTTATTGTGTTGCCTCTTCTGCTGTGCATGTATGACTGTCCAATCAAACCAAAATCCCAACCCACCCACAGGCTCAACAACAAATCACAATCTACAAAGTTATTCTAAGTGTATCTCTTTACACACAAAGCTTGAACTTTTCTATGTATGCAGATGACTCATGTTTGATCTTACCTCCTGCTTCTATTGTATTCCCATTATATTTCCCAGCCCACTTCTCCTTCCCAAAAGTCACAATAACATGTTATAAAAAAAACATCATCAACTTTAATCTCGTCTGTTTAGAGGAGGACCTTACCAATCCATACCCCCTGTAATGCCCTACTGACATCACTGGCCCCCATTAGGTTGGGTCAAAGTTTGGCATTCACTTGATTAAGAGATGAGGGATAGCTCTTTTACAATGGTCCCCCTTTCTTTCCCTTATGTTGTGCCATTGCCTTCTACACCACTGTTAGTTCATTTGTGTTTCATTTTCAGATTTTTCACTCTGGAAACTCTAGCTCTCTCCATGTTGGCCACTGACCTCACTTTTAGCAGCCATTGTTATTTTACTCTGAGCATCCCATCTGAGTCTACTACCACACTTTGTGGTGTGATCTCTGTTTCTTTCTGTTTGGGTCTTCTTTTGTTGCTCATCTTTTCCATCTCTGAATGGGAAATCCCAGTTTGCTTGATCCTCCAATGTCCCCCTCATCTGTCCAGCTAACACCACACCATCTCTGGGGAATCAAAGAAGTTGCTTTTGTAGTCCTTAATCACCTTTAGTTTGGCATGAGGCGCTCTTTCCGCAGATGCTACTTCACTGCCTAAAAGATTTTTCTGTCACCTTAAACTTGGCTCTTATTATTGGGATAGATGTGAATCACCATGCCTGCATATTGTTTTGTCTCTTTTCATCTGGAGCATTGCTGAATGGCATGCCTGTCTTGGTAGTTCAGAAATCGGGCCACTAAGGCTTGTGGTGGAGCTCTACGCATTGATGATTTGATGGTGGGGCCTGGGTTATATGTACTCTCTCAAAAGCGAAGAGGGTTGTCAGCCCTTCAGCTTCCATTATGTTCAATATCCGAGCCTACAAAAAACGTTCAACTGAGGGTCCTTCTGTCCTCTCTGGGAACATAGGAAGCACAGATTGTTTTGCTGCAATCTTCCCTCTGCATCTTGCACACTTTCTTCTAACACTGAGGCAGTCTCTGGAAGTTTGACCTTGGTGGACCATAGATGGTAGACATCTGTTGTGTGCAGTTAAATCATTTTCTGAGGTCTGCCCTTATGAGTGTCATTTCAATGTAGTCTGTGTCAATTTTATGTTAAAGTACTTGGCAAGAACCGATGGCTTCAATGACTTTTGAATCTGTGGGAAGGGGTGGTCCACACCCACAGTGCCTGGCCTAGTTGTCTTTTGAACTATTTTATTCATTTGTGATGTTTTCCATGTCCTATATTTCACCATGTTTATCGGTGACCTATTGGGCCACTTGCTTTTGCAGCTTCGATGGTTTGCTCACAGCAAGCACTAGTTGTTGTGGCTTATCCTGTCTTTTTTTTAGTTCAGTGCAATAGAGGTGCCGGTCCTACTCCCAGTGGCAGCTTAGTACACTCAGTTATTCAGGTTTTCTGTCTTGTGACACATTCCTAGAGTTCCTATTGTGTTCAATGCAATTTTCATAAGGGGGCACCACAGAATAACAAGCCTTTTCATAAAATGATAGTATTAATCCATCGAAGGCCGTTTCCAAGCCACGAGCCTTGCCAAGGCCCCAGCCTGGCCTATCTAGCTTTTCAGTTCTTTCCCAAGGGGCCTTTTTATCTCAGCAGCAATGCTCAGAAACAGGGCCTGTGCTCCCACTCAATACATGCCGAGTTATCTGTGTCTGCTGGGAGCCCCCAAACCCCTTCTTGAAGACAGGAGGATGTAGCTCAACTTTTCAAGGTGCTCTTGTTTTCTCTAGAGGCTGATCAATGATCTGTGCTCTTTTTGTCCCTTAACCGTGTCCTCCTGGGGGCCAGTATCATCCAGGGGTCGACAGTCTCTGCTGAGGCTGCCTCAGTTTTCAATTCAGGCTTTGGCACTTCCATGGAGGCTTCAGTTCCTTGTTCTTTGGGGAACAGACTGCATTTCAGCTTGCTGTCCAGTGGGGAGAACTGCACCGCCAACAGCTTCCGGGAGCTGTTTTCTAGTGCCGGCTGTCTCCTCAGTGTTTCTACTCAACTTTTACCTCTCCTGTGACTTTGCTAAAGGAGGTCAAGAACCTATACACACTCAGGGCTGGGTGCTGGACCCTCTTGCCAAAAAAGCGCCACTGCCCTTGGGCCTCCCCTTCGCTGGTGGACTCTTCACTCACTCATTCAGGTACCAAATGCAGGCCTGCTCACAGACTTCCTGGGTGCCATAGTCAGCTCGGTGCTATAGCTGTTCACAGACCACCAGACTCGATTCTCACTGTCAGCCAATCCCAGCCCCTTCGATAGACCCTGTCCATCCTTCAGCACTTCTATGGGAAGGGTCTCTGCCCACCACCAAGGCCTCTCCTCCCCATCTGAGCTGAGTGCAGCAACTGCCTTGTTGTGATTGCCCAAGCATATCCAAAAAATATGACCAGCATGGGAGGGTCAAGCAGCTCAAGGATTAATGCCTCTGTGGCAACCACTGACAGGCAACGTGTTCCAATGTTTTGTAAATCTGGATGGCTAAACATCACCAGGATTATGCAAGGATATTTTCAATGTCATGGTATAGTCACAAGGACTGAAGTACTTCCAACCACTTTGACGGCAAACTTAAAATATTTTTTGCATATTTTTCAAGAATACTACATTTTAATAATTTTCCCTATACTTTCCCCTAGATCGATCTCTGCCACAGTGGCAGAAATCTTCACAAACATGTGCAACATTACTATAAAAACAAGAAAAAAGAATTATAAATTATCTGTAGAGACCTATGTGACAGATATACTTAAAGTGTTAAGTAAAAATGCCACAGGTTTGGCTGGAAACCAAGCAGCAGAGTTAGATAACAATTTGATGCTGACAAAGATTTTCTTAAAAAGACATTTGATTTTCCATAAGTCACACTATGCTGTGACTGGCATGTATCGCTTTTGTTTCATTATGTCTCATCCTTTGCAAAAGAAGCATGTGTGATAGTAATATTGCTTTTTTGATTGCCAATTTTAAACTACCTTAGTAATCTGGTATGCCTCAGTCAGAGGTAAGACTCTGGTTAGCATTTACTTATCGCAGTAGTTATTCTTGGTCTCTTGGCAGCTCAAGGCTTCAGCTGCTCCAGCCTTTATGGCTGCCTCTGTGGCCCTGGTAGCTAAATGGAAGCACCTTTCCTATTCCAGGGCGGTTGCCCTCAGCCAGTTGCCATCATCTGGAATCTGCAACTAGCCATCTTGGTTGTTTGCTACTTCTTCTCTAGTTACTGCCAATATTAGGGGTCTTTTTTTGGTGCCAACAATGTATTTTTTTTTTCCCATCATTGCAAGAATCTTTTTGAGAGACCCGGTCTTTTCTTCTAAAAAATTGCAGATAACCACATTCTCAGTCTCCAGCTAAACCTCTTCCCAATCCAAGATTTATTGTTTCTGACCTTTATGTCTGTGTGTTTTGAATGCATGTTTTGGTATTTCTAAAACATGAACATAGCAAGCTAGCAATGGAGCACATACTGGGGCATGCAGGAGGATATATTTCTGTTCTTGAGGCCAGCAAGGTTTGTGCCCTGGGTTACTGAGGCATTGACAATGTGGAAAATCAGTGTGAGGTTTTCTCCTTGCAATGACTTGATGATGGAGGAGAGAGTGAGTCTAGAATGTCACAGAGGTCTTTGTGGGAGATTGTATCGAAAGATGGCCATTTTGATATTTTCCATTCTTTCTCCTTCCATAGTATGGTGTACTTGTTTTTGGTACATTTTTGGGGTGTATGAGTGTGTTGATCCGTTAGGCTCAAAGGAGTGAGTTTTCAGAGGAGCATAGCATTGTACATGATTCTTCAGAATAGTTTTGTAGCTGTTGAGAAGGATGTTGACATCTGTTGAGGGCTGGAAGTATTTCAGAAGGTTGATTATTTTTTCTTGGATGTATTTAGGTGGATGCCCTTCAAGGTTTCGAATGTAACTTTCTCCTTGTTCTGCTTCCTATCATGTGGAGGATTAGCAAGTGTGATGGGCAAGGAGGCAGGACATTGTGGCAGTGAATATTGGGGCATAACTAGCGGATAAAGTTCAGGGTGGTGCATTTAAAATGGCTTTGGTTAGTGATGTGGTGTTTTATTTCTAGGGAATTTTGAGCAGAGAGATTTGAAAGAGGTGATGAGATCTGATAATTCTTCTACGAAATTCTTGTGAGTTCAGGGTGGTCTGTAGATGAGATGAAAGGAGGTTAATTTGCATAAGGCTGAGAAAAGAAAGTGTTGGCAAGGAGCTCAAATTACTTTTCTTATTT
Organism: Calotriton arnoldi; assembly: GCA_963921515.1. NCBI lineage: Eukaryota > Metazoa > Chordata > Amphibia > Caudata > Salamandridae > Calotriton > Calotriton arnoldi. The sequence goes on along the minus strand of CAWUFW010003864.1, from coordinate 1,579,404 downwards.
TTTCATACTAAAGGCAGCAAGAAGTGGGGAAGTATGTGACACTATACATTCAGGATACGCTTTTCAACACCTTCCTCACCACTTAATATTGTTTTTATCCACCATTGATTTCTTCAAGGACTTGTCTGAGTTCTCCACAGCAATTTCAGTCTTCAGTATAAAGTCTGTCACTCGATACAGTCCTATTATTTTTTCAGGTAAGTCAATATTTGGCCACGCTTTAGTCTTCTCATCTTTGTGGCTCCAGCTTGGAAGATTTTATTAATCCTTTTAGGCTTTTTCCTCCAATTGTGATCTACTCTTTGAAATATGAGTCGATCAGTGAGCTACTAGCAAGTATAGGAACCATCATGGCTCCAGGAGAGAGTTGCTGTTTCCTCGGTCAATCCAGATTCAAGAAAAAAGAAGGAACTGTACAATAGTATGGATACTGTGTTTTCAAAGGCTCTTTGCAACTTGACAACTACACTCATTCATTACAACACTCTCATAATTGTTGTTATTAGTATAAATGGTGTTTCATTAAGATAAATATTAGTAACATTTATTGTTGCAATATATTTTTTATTCAAAATAGGTTATTTAATGATAAATTGTACTATTTTTATATTAATTTATATTTATGTATATTTTTAACTTTTTAAAATAATTTACCTTAAATTTATTTCCTATGAGGTTTTATTTTAAGTCCCAACCTCTATTATTTTTATGGAGGGTGTTGCATTACCAGTGGTTGACCATGTGTAGAGCTAGACTTACTACAAAAGTGTAAGTTACTACAAAACTTAAGTTACTACAAAAGTGCAGTTTGTGAATACGAAAAAGTGTAAGCTTACTCAAAAGTATAAGCTTACTCAAATGTGCAGTCTGTTAATCAGGTTCATCATAGTTTATCCATAAGATGCATGCAACGTGGATACCTGCAGATTTCGGGCCTTAGTCCAGCTCCCACCCAGGAAAAATGTGTACTCAGACATTTCTGAACACTAGACACCCATGGCTGCCAAGGATGGTGCGACTTGTTTGGATGTAACAAGGGTTTTTCTTCCAATAAGTCCTTGTAAACCTCAAAATGTGCCTAAAAACACAAATTTTCCTCATATTTCTGTGAAGGCAAGTTCTGGAATCTGCGGGGATCCACAAATTTCCTATCACCCACATTTCCCAATAAAAATGGTACCTCATTTGTGTGGGTGGCCCTTCCTCCTGCAAAAGGAACACTCTTCTGTAATATTGGTTGCTGTGGAATTTAGGCCTTGGCTAGCCGGCACACAGGGAAATATTACATTTCTGAAAACTAGATACCAGGGTGAATCTAGGGTGCACTTGTGTGGCTCTCAATAGGTTTTGTTACCCAGAAACTCATGCAAACCTCAAACTTTGGCTAAAACACATATTTTCCTTACATTTCTGTGATGGAAAGTTCAAGAATCTGTGGAGGATCACACATTTGCCACCACCCAGTGTTGCACCATGTCTCCCTGTGAAAATTGTACCTTATTTGTGTGAATGGGCCTATACCGCTTGAGAGGAAAGGGCCGAAAATTAAATGGATCAAACATACCAGTTGTGAGCATTAGCCCCAGCCACACAAGTGGGCAGCATTTTCATTGGGACAAGTGGGGTGCAATAATAACTTTGTGGATTGTGAATTTTGTAGACTCATGATGATTCTGGAAGTTTCCATCACATAAATGTGAGTAAATTGCATGATTTTAGACAAGGATTGAGATTGTGGCTATGAAAAGGGTGTGGAATCTACTCAAGGCACATAGCCCTATAATCCCCTGGGTGTCTACTTTTCAAAAAGGCCTGAAGCTGTTAGGTTCTCACAGGTGGCGGCTAAGCCTGGAAAATCTCGGACTCAAATACGACAGCTGCCCTATCGCTGATCTCTTCACATGCCATTTTAGGGCATTGTGTGTTGTGACCTCTTCACCCACTCACACAAGTCAGTTAGTGTAGTTATCAGGAGAGTTGGAGGAATGCTGGGTGGTAGGAAGTTAGTGGATCTCCACAGACTCCTCTACAGAAATGTAAGGAAAAATGTGTTTTTACCCACATTTTTAGGTTTTAACAGCTTCTGGGAAAGAAAACCCTGTGAGATCTATACCCTAGTCTCCCCTGGTTGTCTAGTTTTCAGAAATGTACAGGTTTGGGAGGTTTCTTTGGGTAGCACCCAGACAACCACCAAAATCCACAGTTACCCACCACATTGTGAAAACAGGGTTGGATTATGTGGAAACATTAAATATGTCCATGTCACATTTTCTGCCATTTCCTGGTGCAGGTGCTACTCTCACCTACACAAGTGAGATCCCATTTTTATTAAAAGTGGTGGGGGGACACTAGGTCATAGGACATTTGTGCCTCCCTGAAATCCTAGAAGTTTTTTTCAAAGAAATGTGATAAAATGTGCATTTTAGCAAATGTTTATGACTTCCAAGGGCTTCTTAATAGAGGTTCGCCCATGTCCTACCACCATGGTCTCCCCAGGGCATCTAGTTTTCAGACTTGTCTGTGTTTGATAATTGTCCCTAGCTAGTAGCAGATTACAGGCTCAAGATCCCTTGGTTTTGTATGGGAAAATTCTACTCCCACCTACAAGAATTTGATTTCGTGCTGGGTGGTTGGCAACTTGTGGATCACCACAGATTCCAGAATTTTCCATCATAAATTGTAAATAATATGACCTTGGTCATTTACGCAAAGTTTAAAGTTTGCAGGACATTGTGGGAAAGTGAGAGAGGTTAATTGAAATGACACCACTCTGGATACCTTCAGGTGTTTAGTTCTCAAAAATGTGAGGAGTTGTTACTGTTTCACCACTTACAGAGGTTGGTTTTGACACCTCCGGAATTTCTGGTTTCAAAGATCAAATACTGATAACAGTATCAGAATACTGAAGCCCATGACTCCTGGAGGTGAGCCGCAAAGCTATGTAAAGGCACCAACCACTTTACAGTCTATTCACACTCCTTTCATGTACTGCACACAACCAATAGCCAGGGGCCCAGTCCAAGACATCAGTGCACTCACATCAGCATTCTTCCAGCATACAATGGTCTGTTGCAAATGCCACAGGCTGGTGGGGATTTGTGACATCAGTGCACCTCGCAGCACGATGATTTCACAAATGGGCTGAAGCAGAAAGGATTCTGCTCGAAGCCCACCATTGGGATTTAAAAAAGGAAACTTGCAGTGCAAACACTAGAGGTTGTTTAGCACACAGCTATGGCCATCAGCTGCATTGGAGAGGTGATGGGGGCATTAACTGATGCCTGCACTAAACGGGTCTCCTCTATGAAGAAAGGAAAAGTCTAAGAATCCTGGAGAAATCATGGAGACACCCACCATCTGTTATCAATCTTTCCCATTTTCTGAACTGCAAAATCACACTACCAAAAATATATCTTTAGTGAAAAACCAAATCACTTTAGAACCATCCTCGATTCCGCTAAGAGCAGGCCAAAGAAACTCTTTGACATAATCAAAACCACCAGCAACTCTGACCTCCGCAACCATCAAATTTGATGACCCAATTAAGAAAGCAGAAGAAATGTACAATTATTTGATACTAAAGTCAAATTCCTCCGTGATCACGATACACATCCAACCTATATGAAGTAAGCAAATGCAAAGGCTCTTGGCATAGCTTTGATATCATCGCTGAAGATGCTCTCCTCAAAAACATCCTGAAAACCAAACCTTCTAACTACTCTTTAGACCCTATCCCAAGCAACATTGCAATAGACCTATTAACACACATGCTTCCTTACTGGACATATCTAACTAACCCTTTTCGCAGCCAAGGGTCCTTTCCAGATGTCCTCAAATCTGGTCAGGAGACCACACTACTAAAGAAACCCTCAGCTGACATGGGTGATCTCAACATCTTCCGCCCTATCACCAACCTCCCTTTTGTCACCAAAATCACTGAAAGATGTGTAGCAGAACAATTCACACAACACATAAAGGACAATAATCTTCTTGATGAATTTCAATCTGGCTTCAGTCAAGGCTGCAGCACTGATACCACATTGTGTTGTTGACGATGCCCATTGAGTACTAGACTCAGGCGGCCCCTGCCTCCTGATCCTTTTGTACCTCTCTTCACTGATAACCATCACATACTTCTGAATACATTAAAACATAGTATAGGAATTGAAGGAGTAGTTCTCAAATGGTTTGAGTCTTACCTTACGGGGAGATCTCAGATGATTACAATTGAGAACTAACTGTCTCTCAACTCCAAGGGCTGTAGATCAAGGTGTCACTCATGGCTCTATCCTTGCTCCAACCCTATTTAATCTATACATTGAACCACTTGAAATCCTTTTAAAAGAAGCTGAGATCCTTTACCACCGATATGCTGATGATACCCAACTCTACTTCAAGGTATCCTCCGCACATGACATCTCGTTTCTTGCCACCACGCTTAACTCCTTCCAAGAATGGATATCATCTCATCACCTAAAACTTCATCCCGCTAGAACTGAATTCCTTCTTATCTCTACCTTAAACTCACCACCTCCTATTAAATCTTGGATGAATAATCTAAACATCCTCAACAGCAAACCCATCATTGTTGACAGTGCCAAATCCCTAGGTGTCGTCCTGGACAAAAGACTCAACCTCAAATCACAAATCAACACCATAGCTAAGAATGCACATTTCTAACTATGACTTTTCTGGGGTATTCAGTGTTACATTCCTGAACAAGATCTGAAAGATCTTGTCCAATCTTTGGTACTCTCCAGACCGGATTACTGCAATTCTCTTCTTGCAGGCCTCTATATCACCCACTTATCCCCTTTAAAATCCCTCCTCCTCTCAGCTGCGTGCTTGGTCTATGGGGCCAAAAGAAATAACCCTATCACTCCTTTGTTGACAACTCTTCACTGGCTTCCTATTGAAGCCAGGACAATATATAAGACTGGTTGCATCACCTATAAAGCTGCGTGCTTGGTCTATGGGGCCAAAAGAAATAACCCTATCACTCCTTTGTTGACAACTCTTCACTGGCTTCCTATTGAAGCCAGGACAATATATAAGACTGGTTGCATCACCTATAAAGCCATTCACACCTCTACCCCTCGCTACCTAGCAAACAAACTCACGTTATTCGGTGGCTCTAGACCCTCCCAAAATGCTAAGAATCTGCTGCTTGAACCTCTAACTTTCAAAGAGAAGGACTTATGGTGCAATCCTTCTTAGGAAATGCAACTAGAATTTGGAACTCATTCTCTCCAAACCTGAACACCACCACCTCTTTCCTGATCTTCAAAACGGACCTCAAAACTCTTCACTTCCAAAGACAATTTTCACGATAACACTCATCTTTAAGCTCCCCACCAGCATATGAAGGATGGGGCCCTCTAGGGCCAACCGGGTACTTATGACCACCTGCTATGCCTTCCCAAAATGAAGAGTCGATCAGACAGTAGAGAATGGAAACTTACATATGTATTTTTATTCTCTGCAGAGGAGTCCAGTCAGACCATCACTATGAGTTGTTCGTCGAGGGGACTGACTCCCCAACATTCGCTAATAGATGATAAACCCTTCAGGAGACTTCGGCCACGCCTCTGGTGGAAAAGTACCGGTCTGAGCCGGGCACGAACAAAGGAGGCACAGAGAGATGAACTAACACCTGCCAGATGGACGTGCTATCAGCGGCCCAAGGCCACTATGCAGAGTCTCAGCATCTCCTAACGTGGGAGCAGAGCTACATGTATACAATGGAATGCAAAAGCAGAATAATTGTCTTGTTTAGCAAGTTGAGTTGCAACCATGGACAGAGAAAAGAAATATAACGAAATACCGTATTCTGCTGAGGCAAGCTATTATGAATTCTAAGGCCTAACACGGGCTCAGCAGAGGCAGTCTAATAAGGATTACGAAATACAAAATGGAGTCACGCTGGCTAAAGGAAGCTTGCATGTTACCGGGATAACCCAGCGGGTTGTATAACGTGAGCATCATTACATGTACTTTAGTCACACATTGCTAACCTAATATAACATGCTGAATACGATATGAGAATGGGGAATTTTAAATCTAACAGACCCTCCTTTTAGCATGTGTGGCTAAAGCCTTTATTGCTTTCCGGTAGGGTCTTTACAATTCTAGTGGGGAGGAGACAGTACATAATCATCTATTGATCAAAGCAAGATAGGAACATGGCAAGCATTTCAGTAATCAAACAGACCTTCATCAATGAGCATAATTGACTGAACTTCTTGCAACATCCTGTTGGAGACTTTATTATCGTAACCAGAAAGTCTAGGAGTTGGGGTAAGCTTAGTAACACAGTAAGTACAGCATACTGGGAGGCAGTGGATGCACAGGCAACAAGTAAAGATGATACTTGCAATACCTATTAAGACAAGCAGAATCTTCCAACCCCAGGACGCTAACAGACCCCAGAGCCATCCTGTGAGGGACCATGAACCATTATCCTCATGTATTTCTGAGGCAAGTTTGTGTAATTTCTGTATGGCGGAATAGACAGTCGGGGCGCTATCTGGTATATATACACAACAACTGCTCCCTATGATGCGACAGGCTCCGCCCTGATCGGCTAAGATAACATCTAAAACCATTCTATTTTGAAGCGAGACGAGTCTCGTAGCCTGGAGCTCAACTGTAATATTGGTCAGTATACCTGCGGTAGTATTAATGACTCAACTACTCTTGCAAGGCGAGAATGTTGCGGTTATTGAACATGGGGCCCCAGAACGGTACAATACCCTTCATTATATCAGTGAATTGTTGTAAGGAGGTATCTGTTTGATCAATATCATCCGGATTAACAACTCTCTTAACTCGATGCACATGGAGATCCCTACGATGCAACTTATGATCTTTATGATAGTTGGACGGTGCAATATAAACGGGAGGCAGGAGGAAGGAGAGATACTGGCCAGACCACCCCCTAGGAAGCCAAGTGTAAGCTTGTTCCCCACAGATGAAATATACGTTTGGGGGTGTCAGCAAAGGTGGACTACTGGTAATATTCAATCGATAAGTATAGTTACAATGACTCTGTCCTACTGAAACATTCCCCGACCCTTGAACATAAAAACTAGCTGTTGCATTTATCACGGGGATGGGCATAGCTTTATCTTCAGTGATATTGCGCTCCTGGAAACATTTAAAATATTCAGTAACATTGAATCCTTGGAAGTCTAGTACTTCATTCTGTAACCAAGTGACATTTTCATGAGTTGTAAATACATGCGTCAGGATGCAGGGTACCCTCCTTTCCATCTGCCCCAGGCGTACATCCCTGATGTACCACTATATAATCTAGAACCGCCTCATAATCAGCCTGTTTCATTTTCATCGCATCTGCATAGTAATGCATGTATACTATAAAGAGCAGTTGAAACCAGGCTTCACAGCTACCTAAATATGATAAGGGCAATGACACCAGTAAATCATTTTTATGCATAACTGAAGGGAGTAGCCCACACACCCAACACTTCGTGGCATTAGTGGTGCTGTGTACCTGATGGAGCACCTGGATAAATGCATTCTGGGTATACGTTTGTCTATGTCTTTCTTTATGTGCGGCCAATGTAATAAACGAATGCTCAGCGGGAGCCGTGGTAGTCCCTAGCAGAGTATGCACAGGGTGTTGTTCCTCTAAGTACCAGACTACCCCAAACAGTGTTATCATCACCAAGAGAATAAACACCACCACCACTACCCTACTTCCAGTAGACCAACTGGACCACCCAGGACCATTCTGCTGCATTGGAGAAGCCACTAGAGGCTGCTCCACCCTCATGATTGCACGACCAAACAGGTACATAGAAAGTACTTTAGGAATTGGAGCCACTATACAACCAGCCAGAAGGGTATTCTTCTTTCCTGTGTCCTTCAAGAGCCTCACAGGCAGGCTCCTATCGTTCATCGTACGTTGTCTTTCCCACGGTGGAGCTGCACAATGGCAACCCGACTGAAAACAATTGCGGCCCTTACAAGAAACAATCCTTCTTCTTTCAGGATAGGGCAACCTCCCTCCAGGGCAAATGCCCTCAACGATCCTGTCCAGTGTCCTGGGCAGTGCACCAGTGTTCTTCACTCTAATCTAAAACAAGCACCAGAGGCACAGCACCTGCACCCTAAACTCAAGTCCTTCCCTAACTCCTGCGTTGCCCTGCTGGGGCACTGTCCTTCCGTCGGGCCGCAAATTGTACCTTGTGTGCCCAGGCACTTCTTCATCAACAAACAAAGGTAAGAGCTCACCTTTAGTTGGGGATCGAGACTCGGGTGTCTGTGCTCCAGGAGCTGGGGTATCCGGGCGGCCCTTATCTCAGGGGGAATTGCCTCAAATAAGGCCTCGTCACTCTCCATGTCGGTCTGCGCCCCTCTCAGCCGGGCATCGGAGAAGGGAACGAAGCGGGGTACCAGCTCCCCTTCCTGGTCAGCCATCCCGTCCTTCACCCAGGAATCGTATGGAAGCGGAAGAGGCACCCTCTTTACATGCGAAGCATGCACCCAGTGCTTCCGACCATCCACTCTTACGACTGTCCGAGTGGCCAGGAGCACCTGGGTAGGGCCTCTCCACCTCGGCTCCAAACAGGATTTGCGCTGGAACTGTCGGATGAGCACAAAGTCTCCAGGCTGGATCGGATGTCCGGGACCCAGTGCAATGGTTGTAGGGCGGCAGATATCTGTTGCTGAACAGAACGCAGATCTTTAGACAAGGCATACAAATAGTCAATCAAAAGAGGATATTCAACTTTCAGAGAAGCGCTTAGGTCTTGGGACGCCCCATACATTAGCAGGGTGCCCGAAGACCACCTCATAGGGTGACAATCCGGTCCTAGAATGTGCAGTCACCCTTGAAGACATTAATGCTAGGGGCAACGCATCTGGCCATTGCAATCCTGTGCTTTCATGTATTTTTGCTAGTTTCAGCTTGAGAATGCCATTATACTTCTCAACAAGGCCGGCTGATTGAGGATGGTTTGCCGCATGAAATTTCTGCGTAATTTGCAAGCCCTTGCACACCAAATCAATGACTTTGGCATTGAAGTGGCTCCCATTGTCACTCCAGATCACACGTGGCAATCCATAGCGTGGGAAGTACTCCTTTAAAAGTGCCTTTGCTGTTGCTATAGCCGTATTCTTTTTAGTTGGGTAGGCTTCAACCCACTTACTAAATGTACAAACTACTACTAGTACATACTTCAAGTTATTCACTCGTTCCTTTTCGATGAAATCCATCTGGAGAACCTCGAAAGGGAAGGAAGGTGGTGCAAAATTACCAGCAGGTGTAGGGGTGCCTTTTCCAGGATTATGCTTAACACAAATGATACAGTGTCTCACCAAGTGTGCTGCAACTTTAGGGATGTTCTCATTTTGCCATACTGGGTCTAACAGCTTACAAATACCTTTAGCACTAATGTGCACCGGGCCATGTGCCATGGTGACTACAGGAAAAACATATGAGTTTGGCAACAACCACCTTTGTTTGCCTGACAAATCAGTGCAACACCCTTCCTCGTCTAAGGGTCCTGTTCTCTCCTCCCACATTGCCAATTCGTCTGCGGTTGCCTCTCTTTGTATTTCTCGTACATTTTCCACAGTGTCTGAAACCCATCTAGCAGGACCCGTCGCAAACATTTTACTCATCTTTGACCTGGCTGTCTCCTTAGCTGTCTGGTCCGCAAATGTATTCCCCCTCCCCACATCGTCTACAACAGCTTTGTGTGCACTGCACTTTATTATAGCCAGTTTGTCAGGGAGTGTCAGTGCTGATAACAATCTGAGTATTACGGGGCCGTGCTGTATTTTCTGTCCATGAGATGTCAGAGGCACCCAAAATTATGTGTGACGCCGAAGGCATACTGGCTGTCAGTGTAGACATTAACAGCCAGCCCTTCACTCAATTCACAGGCCCTCAGGAGGGCAACCAATTCTGCAGCTTGGGTCGACTGATATGGGACACGGGATGTCTCAACTACAGTATGTAGTGTGGTGATTGCATAGGCTGCAGTAGTAGTACCATCCGATAATTTGAAACAAGAGCCATCGACATATAGTTCCACTTGGGGGTCAGATAAGGGAACATCAGTCAGGTCTACCCGTCCCTTCGTTTCTTCTTTGGTCCGGAATAGACAATCATGGACATCATTGTCCTTTTCTTCCGAAGGGAGGGGTAGTAACGTGGCTGGGTTCAAGGTAGCGCATCTTTTTATGGTAATGTGCGGAGCAAATAGAGTACAATAAGACGTGCCCCAGTGAGGTGCTGTGTCTTTGTCTTGTTCAATAGCGTGTCCACAGCGTGAGGTACCATCACTGTGAGGTCAGTATCAAGGACGAGCCCTGCCGATTGTCTGATCGATACCGCTGCCGCAGCAGCAGCTCTCAGACAGCTCGGGAGCGCTCTGGCGACATTATCCAAGATGGCTGAAAAGTTGGCGCAGGGTCTCTGCTTACCACCAAAACCCTGTGTTAGTACAGAAAGCGCGCAACCGTCGGCCTCGTGTACATAGAGCACAAAAGGCTTTTGGTAGTCAGGAGTACCAAGTACAGGAGCAGAGCAAAGCGCAGTCTTTAATTGTTCAAAAGCTTGCTGGCATGCGGGTGTCCAAGGCAAGGGCTCATGCACTTCTTTGGTGGTGAGGTAAAGAAGGGGCTTCGTTAGTAGGGAGAAGTTAGTGATCCATTGCTGGCAATACGAAGTAATCCCCAGGAACGCGCGTACCTCGCGTTGGGTCTTAGGGACGGATATGTTAGTTATGGCAGCTATGCGCTCTGGTGTTAGTCTGCGACCCTCCTTTGACAGTAGGTGACCTAAGTAGGTGACCTCCTGTGACAATACTGAAATTTCGATAGGGACACTTTGTGTCCATGATGTGCCAAATGGAGCAGCAATTTAACTGTGGCCTCTTTACAGCCCTGTTCAGTATCTGAGGCCACCAGAAGATCGTCAACATATTGTAGCAATACATTATCAGGTGGAAGTTCCAGTGTTTCCAATTGTGCTTTTAAAGCCTGACTGTAAATACTAGGGCTTTCGTTATAGCTTTGTGGAGCACGACAGAATCTAAAACTCCGGCCGGCTATCGCAAATCCGAAAAGATGACGGCTATCGGGATGGATGGGAATGCTAAAGAAAGCATTTTTTAAGTCAATGACTGAGAAAAATTAAGCAGTCGGGGGAATCATAGTCAAAATCGCTGTGATGTCGGGCACCACAGGATATTGGGGCACCACAATTTTGTTTACCTCTCGCAAATCTATCACGAAACGGTAAACATCAGGAGTAGTGTCGGGACATTCCAAAGGGGCCTTTTTAAGAATAGGAAGGATGGGGCTATTGCACACATTTGCTGTTGTCTCCTCAACCACACCAGACTTAATCAAATCCTGAATTATTTGCAATAAAGCCTTTTCTCCTGCCTGGGATATCTTGTACTGGGGTGTTCTGGGCCACCTGGCATTGTCTTTCACCTGTATAGAAACAGGGGATATCTGAAGCAGCCCGACATCTGTATCACCAGTGTCCCACAACGAGCGTGGCATGTCGTGGAACTTGGGAGGGAGGGGGTCATCCTTTGCAAAGCATTGCTTGGCATGGGTAACTCGCGGGCCTACAGTCATGTGAACACCATCCGGGGAGCGATATATGGTCGCATGCAACCTTTTTAACAAGTCCAGTCCCAGTAAGTTCTCTCCACAATTCGATGTCAGTAGGAATGGTGAATCGACTGTAAAAGGTCCAATAGTCAGAGCAATAGGCTTAGAAATAGGGCTAATGACCGGCACGCCTGAGAAACCTACCAAAATATTATTTTGGCCAGACAGAGCTGCCCCCGGGACCAGTGAACGGGAAACAGAGCTATTCATAGCCCCTGTATTGACTAGGAATTTCTCAGTGGAGCCTTGTAAATCCGCAGTAACGTATGGTCCTCGCTGATCTACAGGCAAAGGAACTGGTCCCTCGCCCTGCCCTTGGCTGTCCTAACTGTGGGACAACCCCGTCACTTCATCCATATCATAGTCGTCATGATAGTACTGTCGGCTTCGGGGGTCACCGTAATAATTCCCGCTCTGCCTATTGTTAGTCGTGTTCTCTGACTGCGTCTCACCTCGGCCTCCCCCTCCACGTCCCCTGAACCCTCTTCCTCTAGGAGCTCCATCTCTCTGCAACAATTCTAGACACTCATTCCGCCAATGTCCCTCCTTTCTACAGTATACACATTGGTTGGGTCCTACTGGCGTACCTGATGCGCCACCCCTATTGGACCTGGGGCCCCGCGGACCTGACCCCGAACCACGTCCTCTACCACCTCCTCTTGCAACCTGCTGCATCAACACTCTTGTTTTCAAATCCTTCGTCGTCTTCTCCACTTTTGCCTTGTCCTCATTCTCTCTATGCTCATTATACTGAGCCATACTTAATATGACTGATGGGGAGGATGTGGTCCAAGTACTCACCGAGGCCTGCAGTCAAGCTGCAATCTCAGGGAGTAAATTAGTAACAAACCTGTTCACAAACAAACGAACGCCACCCTCCTGTGACAAATCCTGACCACTAAAATCTATGAACATCCCTTCAAATCTGGTAAAGAAATCCGACACACTCTCATCCTTCTTCTGATGACACGCAGTCAACTTATCCCAATCCACTTTCTTCGGTGGCATAAGGGAGTGCATGTAGGCAATAATTCGTCCAGGCAGGGCCATTAGCTCTGCCTTTGGTTTCTCCCCAGGCTTGTGCTCCTTATCCCATGCTCTGATCTCCTCCCATGTGCCACCCAGTTCCAGTGCATGGTCCTGTGTATGGGCTTGTCTCCATATATCTACCGGTACCAACAATCCGAAGAATAACTAACTCTATGTCAGCTAACGTCATCACTGTGGAGGAGGCCGCTCCTTTTCCAAGGGGTATAGATCCATTGTTCCTGAAACCGAGCGTCGACTCGCTGTCATATTACAGTATTTGTAGAGTTGCGCAATTCTGGTATTTCGGGATGGTAAATAGGATGAACTTCCCTCATGGGGTGTTGCGCCCCCGGTGACGGAACCTTCTGGAGTAATCTGCCTCGATAACCCACTAAGTGGACAAATTACTAAAAACCTCATTCGGAGCCATGTCCGCAACATATACTCGGTCTCGTATGTCATAGATAATCTGAGGAGCAGTACCCTGAAAACACTGTTCCCATAATTGTATCAGAGTGGCTGACGTGTTTAAGGGCATGTTGCTGTATGTAAGGCTCATAATCTTTCATCACACTCCACACATCCTCCACAGTATAAATCAGGTGCTGAGCCCACTGAGCTGCCTGGTGCGCTACCATCTGTTTCTCCTCAGTGCCTACAGCAGAGCGCACTAACACTTTATTCATGCGGTCCTGCACTGCCGCTCAATTGGTGTCAGGAAGTCCATGTGTGGGCGTCTCAGTGTGTAACGGTGTTTGGGGCGTAGCACCCACAGAGGAAATCATAGATGCTGAAATGGGTACCATCCCATAGGGGATCAGAGTGGGGGTTGTAAGGGGGTGGATGGTGGACGAGGCGGGACTAGGAGACAAGACAGGAGAGGGAAGGGACAACACAGGGGAAGCGACGGTGTTTGTTCCTGTTACCTGTTGGGATGCGCGGGAAGCAAGCGGGCTGGGGCTGGGGCTGATACAACAGTTCCGGGAATATCGGAGGGAGCAGTCCCAGAAGCTGGGGCTGGGAAGTGGGTACCGCAGGGTATATCCGCTGCGGGGCATAGGGCGGAGGGGGACGAGAACACAGAAGCTCCTCAACCAACTCGTCTCCATCCTTCCTAGCAACATAACTTTTATCAGTCTGCAGTCAAAACTTTCTATCTTCGCGCTCTATACCTTTCTCTATTTTTTCCCTATCATAGGCTACTACCTTCTGTGTAATCGTTTGTGTCTCTTTCCTTCTAGCCACCTTCTCTGCTCTCATGCGCCGCTGCTTCGCTTCCTTCTGCCACACTCTCAAAGAGTCAAACATGGACTGTCTATTCCTCCTAGCGAACAATTTATCCTGCAGGAAATTAATTTTCTGTTCACCGAACGAACCAGTAAGTGGCCACTACAGCTCAGTATTGTCCCTCGTATACTTATGCCACAAAGTGCTAAACATAATAGGGCCAATACAGTGTTTGACATATATGTCAAAATTCGGGGTACCTTCCGGGGGGCGGGCTGGCTCTCCTCCAACCACGCATCTTTAGAACAGCATCAGCATCCGAAACATCCAAACTTACTGAAACAAGGCATCTTACATAATATACATACACTGTCCCTAACGGACAAACAACACCCACAATTATAATACAAATTAAATAGAAGAACAAATATCATTCACAAACCAAGAGCACTGCCCGGAAAGCACAGCCGCTACTCACTCAAACAAGCATTGCACAAGCACCACCACCGACGTCGGTCCACAAACCTCATAACACTCAAGCACAACGATCAAACCACAAGTCAGCTCGGAGACTGCATCAGAACAAAACAGTCCATAAGACCGCACCAAGACAAGTAGACAGCCCAGAGACTGTACCAAGTTCAAGAAGACAGGCTCTAGCCCCAGACCTTTTGCAAACATAGACCAAATTTCCAGTTGACCCGGCAGATTGTTTGCAAACAGTCCCAGACCTTTTCGAGCACAGGCCAAATTTCCAGTTGGCCTGGTAGACTGTTCACGAACACTCTGTATCTTTACCAAGGGTCCGCAGACCCGCCAAGTACAAACCAAGACGGTATTAAACCGCACCAAGACACAGTCCGTCGACTTCTGTCGTTCAAGCAAGGCAGTTCGCAAACTGCACCCAAGACAGCCCAGAGACTGTACCAATACAAGAGGACAGGACTCAGCCCCAGACCTTTTCAAAAGCAAATCCAATTACCAGTTGGTCTGGCAGATTACCTGTGAACAGTCCCGGACCTTTTCGCAAAGAGTCCAATTACCAGTTGGCCCGGTAGACTGCTCTCAAGCGCTCTGTGTCCCTCAAGGGTCCGCAGACCCACCAAGTCCAAGACCAAACAGTCCTCAGACTGTACCAGGACACACAACCCATCGGCTTGTGCTGTTCAAACAAGACAGTCAGAGACTGTACCAGGACACACAACCCGTCGGCTTGTGTCGTTCAAGCAAGACAGTCAGAGACTGTACCAGGACACACAGCCTGTCGGCTTGTGTCACCCAAGCAAGGCGCCAATTTCCAAGAATCAAGTCACTCACCTGGTGCAAACAGGTCAAGCAAGTTATTCTCCACTGCCGACTCTTCAGACCAAACGGTCAGCTCCAAGGTTTCACCTTCTCAGGACCCCAGCCAAGGGCCACTAGCCGAAGATCCGCTGATCGGGAGGGCGGGGCAGCTGCGAGAACCAAGCTCAGTCTTGTATGTGAGGGGCCCCGATCCGCCTGACAGACCAGACACCACCCCTGCCCCTACAAACCCGATTACGGGTGAGGGGGCCCTTTTGCGGGGTCCCTGTTAGGGCGCCAACTGAAGGACGGGGCCCTCTAGGGCCACACGGGTACTTATGACCACCTGCTATGCCTTCCCAAATGAAGAGTCGATCAGACAGTAGAGAATGAAAACTTACATATTTATTGTTATTCTCTGCAGAGGAGTCCAGTCAGACCATCACTATGAGTTGTTCGTCGAGGGGACTGACTCCCCAACATTTGCTAATAGATGATAAACCCTTCAGGAGACTTCGGCCACGCCTCTGGTGGAAAAGTACCGGTCTGAGTCGGGCACGAACAAAGGAGGCACAGAGAGATTAACTAACACCTGCCAGATGGACGTGCTATCAGCGGTCCAAGGCCACTATGCCGAGTCTCAGCATCTCCTAGCGTGGGAGCAGAGCTACATGTATACAATGGAATGCAAAAGCAGAATAATTGTCTTGTTTAACAAGTCGAGTTGCAACCTTGGACAGAGAAAAGAAATATAACGAAGTACCGTATTCTGCTGAGGCAAGCTATTATGAATTCTAAGGCCTAACACGGGCTCCACAGAGGCAGTCTAATAAGGATTACGAAATACAAAATGGAGTCATGCTGGCTAAAGGAAGCTTGCATGTTACCGGGATAACTCAGCGGGTTGTATAACGTGAGCATGATTACATGTACTTGTCACACATTGCTAACTTAATATAACATGCTGAATACGATATGAGAATGGGGAATTTTAAATCTAACACATACACCCCTATCTTAATGGCATGACCCTGACTGTTTCACAACACTTGAATGAACCATTACTCTGTAACCTAACGGAACATAAGGCTTCTTATATCTAAGTTTGCAAACTATGCCGTATTACATCTTGTATTTATCTCTGTAAATATTTAATATTTCTCTACGTAACTTGTTAAACATGTTACTTGTAATATGCAATCTTGTAAAACGTAACTCTCACCCTGAGTAACCTTAGTAGCCATATGTTTAGTCCCCTACTACCTTGTTACTCTAAACCTTCTCATGTAACATTCTTTGCTTTAATGTAAACCACTCTGACACCTCTGGTAATGTATGCGCTATATAAAATTGCATAACTAAATAAATATATCAAGGCTTAGGATGAAGACAGATTCCAACATATCGATGGAAAACAACAACAACAGCAGACCCCTGTTTTGTTTTCTCTGGTACTTTTTCAAGTCTATATGTGAAATGCTTCAGTAAAACCGAGGGCTCCCAAGGTTTTGGTAAAAGACAGGATCCTCTTTAACCTGAACAAGTGATTGCTCCATGTCATCTTGTTACGTTACTAGTTCATTTATTATTCCAAGTATGTATGTTTAATGTGCTACCTTATCTTTACCCATTATGTGCTTACAGTTGTGAAGGTCAATTTTCATACTCTACCCCACTCTTTTACACCTATAAAATTCCAAAGTGGCAGGAGTTTCAAGGTTAACACTATTAATACTATTATTGTTCATTTACTATTATTGTTCATTTCTTGTCATTCAAGTAATTTGCTATGGAAGTAATTATGTTTGAGGTTAGATGAGTCAGTGTCATACATTTTTGTAAGTGGTATTATTATTATGGGGGCATTGCATATATGGCAATAATGAATTATAAAAGGATATTCAACCTTCAAGTTGAGTTCTGGATATGACATATTTAAGTTGTCTATGACCAGCACCTCAGTTTATACTATCAGCTTTTTGTTAGGTGCAAAACAACCATTCATTAACAAACAACTCAGTGTTTATGTGTTGGTTAAGTGAAACTTGATTTTCTATCCTGTACTGCAATGGAAAACATATTGGGTCCAATTCACAAGGTAAACTGAGAAAATAGTCTAACTTTACGACTTTCAGTATTCACAAAGGGCATTTACGAGTAGTAAAGTTAGATTTTTGTCTCAGTTTTGGTCTCAGTTAAACTTAAGACCAAAACTCAAGTTTAACTGAGACAAAAGTCTAACTTTACTACTTGTAATTGTCCATTGTGAATACAGAAAGTTGTAAAGTAAGACTCTCATCTCAGTTTACCATTGTGAATCACGCCCAATATATTTATTTGTGAATATCTAGAGTCACATATTCCAAATTTTGCACAGTAGGAGTCATAATTTGAATTAATAAGACTAATGTTTTTCAAATAACAAACCTTTTGCATCTAAAATAGAATTATGTCTACAGACTGTGCCTTCATGTCCCACTTTCTTTTTCAGACCTTGAGATCATGCTGGTGACCACAGAGTTTTTGAGCATCAACCCAACCGCCAAGCAGGTCACAGAATTTATCCTATATGGCTTTCCGGGTTTTGAGCATTGGCAGCACTGGTTCTCTGTTCCTCTGGTTCTTCTCCTTCTTTTAGGAGTAATCAGCAATGTAACACTCATAATAACAATATACAGGGAGCAGAGTCTTCATGAGCCAATGTGTTATTTCCTCTGTATGCTTTCCATAGTTGATCTGGCTTTCGGCATGGTCATTGCACCTAAACTTCTAGCCATTCTTTGGTTTGATGCACGCTCAATTAACCGGACAGCATGCTTCACTCAAATGTTTTTTGTTCATGTGCTCTATGGGATTGAGTCAGGTATACTTGTTGCAATGGCTTTTGACCGCTTCTGTGCAATCTGCAATCCTCTGAGGTATACTACAATTCTCAATAACAAGCTGGTGGTTACATTTATGGTGGGAATCACAGTGAGGTCTGTGTCTCTCACAGTGCCAGTGACCTTGCTTGCTGCTCATTTAAACTATTGCTCTGACTATGTGGTTAAATACCCCTTTTGTAACAATCTGGCTGTTACAAAACTAGCCTGTGACGACATAAGCTTGAATAGCATGTACCAAATGGCCATGGCTAATTCAATACTAGGGACAGACTTGATGTTGATCTTCTTGTCCTACAGCCTGATCCTGCATGTGGTATTGAAGCTCGGCGCAGGAGGAGCAATTATCAAGGATTTGGGAACATGTGGCTCCCACCTCATAGTTGTTTTTATTTTATATTCAAGTATAATTGTGTTAGCAATTACACACACCTCAAAAAGTGAAATTATGAACCAAAAGGCAGTCGTACTCAATGTAGTCCTTTTCAATGTGCCACCAGCCTTGAATCCTATGGTATATGGGGTTAGAAACAGAGACATCAGCCTTGGCATCAGAAAGCAGTTCAGCTGTGTATGAAAGCTTTGATTTAGTATAATGTTGTATCATGATTGCTTCACTTTTGTGGCTCAGCGCCAACGCAAAATCTTTTTTGCCATTTACTAAGCCATGTAAAACCACTTTGCGTGGTTTAGTAAATACTAAGTAACACAATGTAGTGAATAGTGCCGCCTTTTGTTGCTTTGTATCGGGTAGGTGTAACATGGGTGGAGCATGGATGTTCATACACATCCACCAATATATTTTTGCGCAAACCCAGATTTACGAAGACTTATAAACCTGGGTTTGTGCCAAAATGGTGCGACTACCTGACAGATGCATAACAAGAAGGAGTATCTTTAGTTCTCCTTGTTACTTCTTCTTTCCATATGTGCTGAATTCTGCATCACACATAGAAAGAGGAATGTGTCTCTAAGGATTGTTGAGTGCAGGAAGGTGTTCTTTCCTGCACAAAAACAATCCTGCCTATAACACAGGCTCCCTTGCACCATAGTGCAAGGGTGCCTGCGTTGATGCTAGGAGACAGCAGAAATGCTCCATATCTTTGTATGTATATATTATTTCTGCTCTCTCACTTTCAGGCATCTCTTGCTGCGCTGAGTTGCTTAAAATAATAGTGAATTGTCCCCTTAGTCAATGTATCTATCCATGTAAGTTACATGTCTATAGATTCCGTTAGATTTATTGTTTTGGCACATGTGTGATCTTGGTAGGGCTCCCTTAATGTTAGCCACATGCAGGCCCCAGTACTGCAGCTAACTCCCAGGCATTTCACTATGAAATGTAGTCCTAAAAGAGTCCCTTGACATGATTGTTGTTTTGGGTCAATCCTGTCTCATAAGAGATGCCCATCCACACTTAAGGGTAATCAGTTTTAACAAACTATTTGTGGCAGGGTATGGTAGGATGATCGGACATTTTTACTATTGTGTAAGTTAGATAACATTGTTCAGTTCTTCTTGTAAGTGAACGTCCCCAAAAATGAAATTTAAAAAACTCCCTCAAATATTTATGGTACTGATGATATTGGAAAGTTATACATGGTACTGTTTACATCTTTACCTACATCTCTTTCAGGGCCAGATGTACGACCCGTTTTTGCATGCGCAAACGGGTGTGCGACCCGTTTGCGCATGCAAAAACCTCATGGGCCATGTACAAATCCTATTTAGCGAGTCGTAATTTATTTGCCCTAATAGCGACCGCAAAGGTATGTGCTAATGTTTAGCGACCGCAATTGCAGTCGCAAAACACTCGCAAATTACTACCCTCTTCAAGAGGGTGGTAATGCAGTCGCAATTTGGAAGGGGTCCCTTGGGGACCCCTTCCACTTTGTGACTGTATCAGGGACCCAAGGACACTACCTGCCCTTAAAAAATGAAACGAAAACATTTCATTTTTTTTTTTTTTAATGCATCGCTTTTTTCTATAAGGAAAATGGACTGCATTTAAAAAAAAAAAAAAACTGCTTTATTTAGAGGCAGTCCCAGACATGGTGGTCTGCTGAGCCCAGCAGGCCACCATACCTGAGAAGGCCTGTCATTCCCAATGGGCTCGCAAATTGCGAGAGGCTCATTAATATTAATGAGCTTCGCAATTTGCGACCCCATTGGGAATCGCAAACAGTGTTAAACACTTGGGGAGAGGATGTAGCCTTATGGCTAGAGCGGTCGACCTCAAAGCTGAGGAACCGGGTTCGTGTCTCGGCAACGACGCTCAACATCCTGTGATTCTGGGCAAATCACTTAATCTCCTCGTGCCTAACAAAAAAAAAGAATGTGTCCATCTGTAACAAAACTGGTGCTCATGTAAAGCGCTCTGATACCCGATGTCTCGGGTCTAGTTCGCGATATATAAAACTCTAAAAAAAAAACAAAAAAAACACACTGTTGTACATGGCAAATTGCACCTCGCAAATGAGTCACAATTTGCGAGGCGCAATTCTGCTGGTCGTACATCTGGCCCTCAGTCTTTTGAGTCCAATTAAAAATGCAGTTTTCCTGATTCCTAATTTCTATTAAATGTTTGTAATTGTGTTATAATGTTTGGTCGGTACACTGTAAATAAAAGCAGTGTAAACTGTGCCTCATTTGTTAATTCAGGGATTTCTTTAGGGGACAATCTTGTCCAATTTACACA
Source organism: Calotriton arnoldi (assembly GCA_963921515.1). Lineage (NCBI taxonomy): Eukaryota > Metazoa > Chordata > Amphibia > Caudata > Salamandridae > Calotriton > Calotriton arnoldi. The sequence goes on along the minus strand of CAWUFW010003864.1, from coordinate 1,558,626 downwards.
AATGACTGCTTGATGAATTTAAAATCTCGTCTAGTTCTCAGAAATGTCTATCTTTCTGGTTTCACCTATCAGTTTCGTACCTACTTTACCAACATATTGCTAGCACGTAGAAACCTTAAAATATTAATTATAAGCTAATGCATTCTAAAGTGCAAATATAATGGCAAAATGTTCTTTTCCGTTCTCTGATTCTTTCAGAAAGCAAGTAAAGGGAAATGTTAGCAAAACCAATCTTTTAGTGATGCTGTTTCTTGAAAGAAAACCGCACACCTTCTTCCACAGCACTTTTCCAGATGTTGACTAGTTTTTCAGACCACTCCAGAGTTCATCAAAGACTCCTCATTCATGTATAATGCCCAAGGTCTGAATAAAAAAGAAAGCAAATATGGGCTGTAATATCATTGATGGAATACAATTATGCAGGGTTTAGGGTCCAGTGTTCCAACCCACAGCAAATAAGATTATCACTTTGGGGGAGGGGATCTTAGCACTTTAATTGTTTTCCTGATTGAAAAGGACAGGGAAAGTTAAAGAGAAGAAGAGGAGATGATTTTTAATCTAGCTTTCCTCCCAGATAATATTGGAATTGAATTCAGTGTAAGAAGCCAATCAAAAGCCCCAGGTGTCCTTCCAATAAATGATCGATAAAGAAAAACACCGAGTGGAAAGTATGGTGAGTAGGGGAACTTTAGATAAAAATGATGAGCTGTTTGACTTTAAAAGTCATTGGACGATCGAAGGGTAGTCCTTTGTTTATTTACAAGAGATCATCGGCTACATCTATTAACACAGATTTAGTTACCTTTGACTCAAACTGTTTTCAAACAACTTTCTCAAGAGTCTTGCGTGTCCTGGGAATTCTTGTGATGCTTCTGCACTTACTGAACCAAGCAGTGAACTGTTCTGAGGGAGAGAGACATGGCTACTTGTTTCAATGGACTTAGTGCACACTCTCATAGAGCGAAATTATAAAAAGATTTAAAATATGTAACTGAATGAGTATACAGCCAGTGAATAGTTAAAGCCGGGCGAAGGACTCTAACCTGAACCTGTTCCTGCGAGCCACATTAGGATGGAGACAGTATGCCCATTTGGGTGGTGATTTAAAAACATTTTCGGGGAAGGAGCTTTTAAGACATAAGGAATACTGGGGCATATTCTCAAGGACTTATCGCCGAGTTAGCAGCACTTTATCGCAGCCAAAGTGGCAATAGATTTATCGCACCATTCACAAGCTGGTGCTAACAGCCAATATCGCCAGTTTTCCTGCGATAGCAGCCGCAAAAACCATCGCCACAGATGACACCGGCAACTAACGCTAATGAGATGCAGAGTAGGCTTTCCTGTGCTAAAAGACGCGAAAACACCACTTCGCAATATTCTCTACGACCAGCCAGATCGGCGATAAGATCCCAAAACAGGCGATAAGGCGCGTTAGCAGCAGGGATTTAACACCTGCTCTTACCTGGTGTTAAGTCGGACAACAACCTGCACCACAAAAGGGAGACCAGACCAGAGCCACACCTGAAGAACAACAGATGCCATGGAGATACTGATCATGCAGCTCGGAGCCCCAAGAGGGCCACAACACCCACCGCCACCCCCCCAAGACCACTCCCCCTCGGGGCCCTACCCGGACAAAGATATTTTACATCAACTTTACGAATTCATGAACAAAACAATTCGCCTGATGTCGCACAAGTACAACAATTAACATTCATGTGTGCTCAGAAAAAGGAGAATCATTCATTCATCTTTGAATTTCCAAACAAATTATTTTATTCAAATTTAACTCAAAACATCTGTAAGACACAGCCTGCAAGACAAAAATCAAGATAAGAAGGTGTGTAATGCCCTCATCAAAGGAGAAGAGAGAGAAAGAGAGAGAGAAAGAAAGGGAGAGAGAGAGAGAGAGAGTGGAAGAGAGGGAGCGAGAGAAAGAGAGAGAAAGGGGGAGAGAGGGAGAAGGAGAGAGAGAGAGAAACAGAGGAAGAGAGAGAGACAGTGAAAGGAAGAGAGGGAGAAGGAGAGAGAGAGTAACAGAGGAAGAGAGAGAGCCAGTGAAAGGAAGAGAGGGAGAGGGAGAGAGAGTGCCGACACTCCGGACCCAGGCCTCACTGCTCACCTGCTGCCACCGGTGTGTCTCCAACCATGTGCTGGTATACACTGCAGTCCACCAGGTCCCTTATCTGAAACAGAGTCCAGATTTATGAATGGCAGAGTCCATATCATTGCACACGCCATCATCGCCTGGCCGCCCCTGCGCACACAGGCTGCTGCACCCCAGCCCCTTCCGCCGCCCAGCGGTGTTTGCCCGCCCCTGCGCACCCAGGCCTCACTACTCACCTTCCGCCACCAGCGTGTCTCCAAGAGGGCCCACCACGTGCCGGTGCAAGCTCCAAGCCCAGGGCCCGCGAACTTGGCAGCCTCCACATCATGCAGCCCCGCCCCGCGGGCCACCAGGTCACACACGTGATTCTGGGTCTTGATTTCGCAATGGCAGAGATCATATCAGTGCACACGGCATCATTGCAGGCTGCACACCCGCTCAGCCCTATAGGTGCCACTAACTCTGTGAACCGCGAGGCAACGCCACGTGGCGGTAGGCCCGCGCTGCCCGCTGGCTCAGGCCTACACTGCGGTCCAGCATGGCTCACACAAATCCTTACCAGTCCGGACAGCCAGGACGGTGCATCATCGCAGGCTGCACACCCACTCAGCACTTAAGGTGCCCCTACCTCAGTGCACCAAAAGTCACCGTCCCGTGGCGGTAGGCCCGTGCCGGCCGCAGTGTATCCGGTGCCACCAACTCTGTGCAACGCAAGTCATGGACCCTTTATGATTGAGTCTCGTGATATGCCAGGCGGACGCAGCCATGTCACCTCCGGCAGTGGGGAAGGACTGGGACACGTAGCGTCGTCGTCACACCCTTTATACGTAAGCCGAATGGGCTGGGTCGGCGTACACCAGGCCAGCGTAGGGTGTGAATAATTATCCCTGGGCTCTGGGCGTGGTTCATTTCTGGGCTGGACAGGAAACCAACTGATGCGTGTGTCTCTGTTGCAGTGTCTGCGCCACACGGCCCGCAATCGACAATGTTGCAATGTTGCATGCACCCGGAGGGCAGCCGCGCTCGAAGGGATTGTACAAGGAGCGCAAGGCGGCTCGGGCTCTTGGCTCATGCATGCCAACTGTTGTGTGTGTATCGCTATTGGTGCACCATAAGTCCAAGGCCTAGCCTCAATTGCAGCGCGAAAGCCACATCACATTCCCAGAATGCAAGCAGTAGTCAGACTAACATTAGGGATGAAAGCTCCTTTGTCTCAATACATAAGGCGAAAGGACATCTGCACCTCTGACCTTGGTCTTGCATGCGGCAGGCACCCCCTGAGAGAGATACCATAGCAGATGATGACGACTCCCACACTACACACAGCGCCAATGATAGACCAACATATCCACACCCCACACACAGAAGTCCTTGCTTGAGGTACTCTTGCATGGAATGCCCTTGACACTTACATACACAACAACCCATACGTCCAAACGTTGCACACACATACGACTCATTGCTCCGAGCTGTGGCATATCATCCACATAACTGCCACCGGTCAGAAGAGTGCCGGTTCTACGAGAGCCACCAACGCAATGGCAGAACATCCTGGGCGCATGCACAATGCCTGTCACGTGGAACTGTACCGTGACCGAATGATGCCTGTTAGTGTCTGAAGCATTGGTCTGCATGTTGTGGCCCTTGTCTTGCCCGTACTGACACGCACATGGCAATAAAGTCTACGCAACTTCACTAGTGTTCAACTGTGATGAGTGTTGATTAGAATGACGAATTGTGTGCCTCAATGAGCATTGTCCATACACAGGGAGGGACTGACTGACGCATTTCACTTAGGGGTGAGTCCCTATTGCCAGCTCCACCTCTGTGAGCCAGACATAGTGGTTGAGATAGTTGCTGATAGAACTGTGCTCTTATGTGTCTTCAGCAATGTGAGTATGGTGTCCATATTCTTGCCATGTGGATCAATGTGATCCATCACTACAGGCTGTGTGCACCCAGTTTAGTGTGAGTAGGTATGCGAAGAGATGTTCTGTTGTCAAATGTGATGGGGAACACTACTTTAGGCCTGCCAACGACTTTGAAATTTCATACCCAGCCCTATTTCTAACATTGCGTGGGGCAAAGTTGAGGAATTGCGCGATTGTTGTTTCAGAGCAATGAGGCCACAGCTAGTGCACACATTCCCAGTCATCTCACTTCCTATGTGTGTCACGGTCATACATGCGCATTGCTTTCATTTCCCTGGGTGTACCTTTTTGGGCAATCAATGTCCTTACATTCATCCATACGTTCATACTTGATCGATTATGGACATGACACATCTGTGTGAATTTGAATGATTTATTCACATTTGGTGGAGTGTCGGAGCTGGAGTAGTACATGGCCATGCAAACCCCACATTACTTTGTAGCCCAGTGGAGGGCCAGCCAGAGTCATTTAGGGATTGACAAGTACATCGGAAGAGGAAGAGTACAGTCCACAGTCTGATTGCTGTGTCATTGGTAAGCAAACAAAATATGGCAGTCCATGTCGAGGTCCAAGGTGAGTGTCGCAGAGTGTTTCGGGGGACAGTGGGAGGTGTTGTTACAGGGCATGATGCAGAGGGCAGAACCAAGCTAAAACAGGGCATATGGCAGAGAAAAATGCTACTGGCTCCTTTTTACTACGTGGAATCACCCGCATCTTAGTCCTCTATGTCATCTGTCTGACATGTCGGTGCTGATGTTTGGTCTGCAGCACTGTGTGCCACTGACACATCAGGGGCCGGAGATGTGTGTGTAGAAGTACCAGCAGCATTCATCAGCAACTGCCTTAGTGGCAGCAAAGCGATGACGAGGATCTGCAGGGTATGGAAGATCCCAACAACTTTTCGCTGGTGTGCATCCGTGGCAGTCATTCTTTCCGCATGCATCCGCTCCATGTTCTCCATTATCCTCAGCATCTGTGCCAACTCTCGGCTGACATCGCTGAGGCCACTCTGACTAGACAGTTCCTCTCAGAGTCATGACTCCAGCGATGTCGGGCATGGATTGTTGGACATCATGGAGCGAACTGTGGGTGCCCGTTAGGGAGTGTAAGTGGACCCTGATGGGACTTAGACACCCACGTATGTCATCTAGTTTGGCTGCCATGAGGTCGAACCCCACCCACACCTGTTCAGCCACCTCCTTCTGGCAGTCTAACACATGGCCTTGGAATGCGATGTGTTCTTCGGAGAGGTGCTGCGAGTCAGCTGTGGTGGTGGGTGCTTCCTGCTGTGTTGTCTGTGCAGGGGGTGGGGTCTGCAATGTGAAGGGGAGATGCATTATAACATTGTGTTGACATATATGTTGACGCATTGTTTGAGTTTACATACAGACTGCATGACAATGTACATTGTGACTGTTTGGGAGGAGCTGACTATTTGATGCGGGACAGTGGACATTTGAACTACATCACGGATGTGAGGTTGTACACGTACATTGTCATCTCACAGTTTCCTGCTATGCCAGATGTGATTGGCCAGTTTCTACGCACAAGCGGAACCAGTTGTGTCCTCTGTTCTGTAGTGAGAGTGTTGCACTTTGTACCACATTGTCGTCAATGATGATGTGCTGTTATTGCTATGTGTGTGTGCTGCATTGTGGGAGAGTCGCCCCTGCAGCTGTGATTTTGCTGCCCCTTATCCCTTTGAGGCGGTGTGCCTTTGACTTCTGTGATTCTACAGTGCTGAGATGTTGCATTCTTGGCTAATTTTGTCTCTGGTTCAGATTTTGGACTCTTGGGCATGGTTTATCCGCAGATGTGTTGTTGACGTCAGGGGTTGTTTGTGCACGTGGATGTGTCTGGGTGTGACCTGCTCCTTTACGGATGTGTTCCACACTCAGCCACCTCAGTGTCGTGGCATGCACCATGTCATGATAATTGGACTGCAGCCATGCTGTTCGTCATGCAGTGTCACTAGCATTGTCAGTGTGGCTCACAGACACGCAGCTTTGCTGGTTTTGACACGTGTGCATGGGTTGGTTGTGAGATTGGTGCTGTGTGGGGAGGGACCCCTTTGTGCCCATGGTGGACGGGAGCCTACTTGCTGTTTGTATGTGTGCTGCAGTGTGCCAAGGGGATCAGGGACATGATCCAGAGTCATTGTGGGTGTGCAGTGTGCTCTAATTAATTGTGCATGTGTGCCATTGTGCCCATCTCCCATCGTCCCCCCAGTCCCTGTTTGGTACTCACCCTGTTAATTTGGTATTTATAAAGTGCACGGCTACTCCCAGGAGTGTCCTGGCGCTGAGCAAAAAAACCACATAACAGCCGCAGAAAAGACTCCCAAGGCAAAAACGGCGAAAAACAGATTAAAGTTGGAAAAGCCATGTTTTGAGGTTTTTCCTGAAGGTGAACAGGCCCTGAACCTGTCTGAGGGACAAAGGAAGGCTGTTCCATAGGCAGGAGGTGACCACTTGAAAAGATCGTCCTCCCACCCGGGAGAGCGAGACTTTAGGAACAGGAATCAGAAGCTGAGCTGAAGACCTCAGAGTCCGTTGGGGAGTGTAATGAGGAAATCTTTGTCTAAGGTAAGGGGCTCCAATCTGATGAAATGCCTTAAAGACCAAAATCATAGCTTTAAAATGAATTCTTTTCTGAACAGGGAGCCAATGCAAAGAGGACAGGAGAGGGGACGTATGAGTCCTGGGACCTGCCAGAAAAATGGCGCTAGCAGCCATATTCTGGATCACCTGTAAACGAGCAAGTAAATAGCCGGGTAGTCCCAAGTACAAAGAGTTGACATAGTCCAATCTCGAAATCACCAAAGCTTGGACAATGATTTTTCTGTGAGGGACAGAAAGCAGGGGAAGAAAGTTCCTCAACATTCTTAAAACTCCAAAACAAGTCCTGGCTACAGATTGGATCTGAGACTTCATAGAAAGCGTGGCGTCCAATCTGACTCCGAGATTCTTAACCATGGTCACAGACGAGCTGGGGGCGGACATATCCTGTGGCCACCAGTTGTGCCATGCCTCACATGGGCGAGGGCCAAAAAAGATAATCTCAGACTTTTCAGGATTACATTTCAGTTGATTATCTTTCAGCCATGAGGAAACCTCTGAGAGACAGGAGTTTATTGCATGACCATCAAACTCAGCACCCTTCTCACAAGTGAACAACAACTGTGTATCGTCCGCATACAATATTATCTTAGCCCCATGTTGTTCGGCAAGAAGGGCGATAGGGGCCATATATAGATTGAACAAGGTTGGGCTCAAAATGGAGCCCTGCGAGACCCCAACATTCATGGGAGGAATGGTGTCAGGTCATGTCGAGCAGTGTCTGGACCCCCAACTCCTGCCACCGTCTCCCCACTGATGACTGTGGCCACCCTTTCCTCCATCTCATCCAGCTCCTGGTGTTCCGCTGGACTGCCACCTCCAGTCTGCATTGCTGCCTGATGGTTGTCAGCGAGTTTCTTCTTGGTTTTGCGCTTTGCATCATTCCAGCGCCTCTTGACCTCGCCAATTGTCCTCCTCCTCACTCCGACTGCATTCACCTTGTCCAGGATGGACTGCCATATTGCATTTTTATTTGCCAATGACACGTTGGAGGTGACGAACAGTTGTTGGTGGTGTTCTATCACCTCCGTGATGATGATCCTGTATTCCTGCGGACTAAACCTCGTCTTCCTCGTCTTCTTCTCCTTGCCCTTCCATGACCCCGAGGTCCCAGGCTGGTCCTCCTGGGGGCTTGTGGGGTTCTGGTCGTCCTCTGTACTTGCTCCGGCTTCCTCCATGGTGCTGCCCAGTTTTAATGATTTTGTTTGTGTTTTTCGGGGCTTTAATAGTGCATTTTCCTGCATGACGCGTGGGAATTGCAGGCCTGTCGCTGGTTATCGCTGATTTTTTTATCGCGGCTGGCCACATCGCCACTTTTTTTGGGTTCGTGTTTCGCGTTTTTTTGCCGTCACGGTAATTTTATCGTGGTCATTTGACGCGTTCGTGTGAGACTATCACATGGTTCCGCCGTGTTGAGAATACAATGTTAACGACGTGTTATTTTCCCGCAATGGACTGCGATGTGCAAAGTTGCGTTAAGCTAATTTTGCGATAATTATCACACGTTCTTAAGAATATCCCCCACTGTGTCTAGAAAGCTGTGGAAAGGACACTTTGGAATTATCTGGACATTGGAAGGGCAAACAAGTTCGGCACACTCCTGAGGGACTCTCAATATTGCATTTATTATGTTCTAGTTGCTCTTAGGATAATGTAAAAGAAGAGGAGTAAGCACTTTGCACCAAAAGGACCTAAACTGAGCTAAATGTGTCATGAGCACTTGAGATATTAATTTGACAGAACTCACTTTGTCATTTGTTAGCCCTGAAAAATATGTTCCATTTTCCCTGTTAAACTGTTGAACAAAAGTTCAATACAAACTGGGACACGTTGTTGACTCCTATAAATGTAATAATTATGTACGTTCATTTAGAGGTTTATAGATTAATATAAATTAAAAAGATATTTTTATTTAATACATTTTTTGCATGATATATTTATTTTAAATGTTAAATTAATGATACATTTTTATGTTATTTGTTAAAGTTATTTTAAAATTACAAGCCTTTTTATGGATGGGATGATGTGAAATGATTAATGTGATATTTGCATGTTTTTATTTTACATATATTTTGAAAATGTGTTGCATTTTTCTGAAAAGTAATCTACTTTTTTTAAAGTTACAATAATGTTAGTTAGATTTTATACACGTATCTATGAAATGTCCACTTTAGTTTTGTTGTGAATAATCTTACACTTTAAATTTTATGTATGGAAAGTGCTTGGCCCTTGATATGTTTTCTTTGATCATTTTGTTGCACTGAAGTTATATGTTGAATGTTCTGTTATGCATCAAATTCTCTCATAGGGCTCCTGTATGATTTATGTCAAACCTGAGTGATAAATTGTAGTCGGTAGGCATGTTGTACACTTTAGACATAAATCAAAAAGACATGGCAAGACCTTCATGTCTTCTCACTCAACATGGTTCTATCATCTGTATAATCTAAGTGGGTTTTAGGCATTCATCAAGACTATGCTCTTTTTCTACCCAGCACTCACTGTTCTGCTGTGTGTTATCTGCTATCTAGATGTGTGCCAAGATGTTTAAAATAATGAATACTCCTGGACAATAGTTTCATACTGTCTTTGGGTGCAGACCTGTAAAAATCCCAACAATAAAGAACAATATGTTGAATAAAAATCATTGGGCCTGATTCACAAAGGTAAACTTACACTTTTGTGTATGTTTACGATTTTTTGCAACTCAAAAAGGTGTTTGCTAGTAGTACATTTATGACAGCAGAGTAATATCATTTGATGTGTGGAGACTCCACAGTCTTAAAGATACTACTAGTAAAATAACTGTGAACAGCAAACAATCTTAAGCCTTTTACCTTCGTGAATCAGTCCCAAAAATATCTAGTTCTCAATAGAATACTTGGGGGCCAGATTTACTAAGAGCTTGCTGGCCTTTCCATTATGCAAGGCAACGCAAGTCCTTGAATCAGATTTACTCTGCCACTGATCCAGCGCGGCTAATATAAATTTTTCCTTATGACACTAATCCAGAAAAACACCTACACAACCTTGATCATTTGTAACTTATGTCGGTGGGGCCCATAACACCGCATACATACATTCATTCAATTTTTTGGATCAAACACTAAGGAAAAATTAGTTGTTGGACAAACGGCATACCTTATTAAAGCAACAGAATTATAACCTATACATTATATACATTAACTTCGGATCCTGTCGGTTCTAAACATCAAGGTATTCCGCTATTCGGTCGATGGACCAACTAGTAGAATCAGTTGATGGTGATTAAGTCCAGCTCAATCACAATTAAAACCTTTAACATTTATTAAATCATAAACTTTGTTTTAAAGAACCACAGACTCATTTTAGAGTTAGCATATAATTTTATCTAAATTCTTTGAGCAAATAAGTAAAGTTCTTTATTACACAAATATATTTAAAATATCAGTAAGCATTTAAATAAAAGTTTAAGAATAAAGACGGTAAATATTCATTACCCTTGGCCATAGGGCGATGACACGAATGGTTCATCAAGAAAGAAAGATGAACCGCAGATCACAGGATGGACTCCCAAAACTGACTGACTGTCCCGCTAACCTCCTCGGACGCAATCTCCTCCTGGGCAACTCCCGCAATGGTCTCGGTCCTTCCCCAGTCAAAGTTCGAAGTCCAAAATGACAGAGTCTCTCGCAGCATCAGGATAGAAGAAGCAAAGAAGTCAACCCCGGACAACGTAAGAGCAGACTCTCTTATACCCTATTCTGTGACTCGCTACACTTAAAGTTGCAATCTTTAGGGCAGAAATCACGCTAATTGGTCCATTGGAGGGGTGGTGATGGTCACCTTATCGCCCTCCTTGTTCGAACCGGTTTGGGGACAATAACGCATACATTAAGTCTCATGATCGACAATGTCCAAAGGTAGTCCAATTTGTTAATCTATTTTGTAACAAACTCCGATGGTCACATATTAGTTCATCCCCTGTCGCTCGATTTTCTCATCCGTTCCCATGCATATATGCTGAACTCTTGGCACGATCCTCATTGCAGGTCAGATTGGCCTTGACATCTCTCACTCCGGGCACAGGCCGCATACACGTGACTGGAGCATTCACACTGAGCCTGCGCGGGGGCCATTTTATTCAGCGCACGCGATCTCGTCTTTTCCAGCGGCCATTTTCGAAGCACGGCCTAGCAGGCCCGAACGAAACTAATATAAGACCAAACACAACAGAAATTAAAACATAGAAAATAAGCCTTTCTGTTTACCACCCGCCATTCTAAAGACCTGTGTTAGGTATTACCTAGCAGAAGCGACATTTAGAGCCATTTTACTTACCAACTGCATTCTTTGCCACAATGCACTTTTACTACGCAACACAAATCACGCAATTTACTCTATTTACTACTCAAATCACAATATTTATGTTATTTTGCTTCACCTTTGTAAATAAATTAGATTTTGCAATGCCAGCAAGTTGCCCAAGTGTACTGTTTAATAAAAAGGTGCATTTGTTGATTAGTTCATGCGTTTCAAACGGTTAGTATCATTAATCGTTATGGGGTCATTAACTTTCAAGGGGTACAAAAAATATTTTGTTTCCCCTGCTCTATCAATTCCCCCCTTTGGTGATTTTTAACATCACCACTAAAACCTATCCCTACAAAATTTATCAGATAAATGTTTCTTGTCCACTTGCATTTGTTATTTTAGACAATTGTGTTCTTTTCATCTTGTCTTTTAGACCTTTTGTACATGTTCTCTTTAAACTCTTCCAACGATCTCTCCCATCTCCCGTTCTCTTTCCTTATTTTTCTAATTTTCTCTTTTTGCTTTATTTTGTCTTTTTTTCCTTTTAATACACACATATGCTAATCTCAATATCATTATTATCATTACTACTAAGGTCACTGGAATTAGTATTTTCCCAATTAGAGAACTACCTATTTCGGTGAACCATTTCCTTATTGAGGAAAAACCCTTACCAAGTTTCTCCCAAGCACCTTCAACCTCCAGTGGGGCAATTTCTTTATGTAAATCAGTAATGTTCTTTATATACTTCTGTATATTCTGACTTTTGTCTGGAATGTAAGTGCAACAATATTGTACCTTCAACATTCCACAGACTCCACCCTCTTTCGCCAAAAGAATGTCAAGGACAAGTCGATTTTGCATTACCATAGCTCTCATGGCAACCATTTCGGTATTTACCATCAAGAACCCTCGAGCAGTATTCGTTGATAAACGATCTACTACTGTAGACAATTTCCGAATCTTGTATGCATTCAAAGATATACCCACTGCTGGTATCAATGCTCTAAAAATGTCACCTATTATCTCTGAGAAGCTTTCCCTTCTCCTACGGGTTAATGCTTTACCTATCTCGTGAATTCCTTTCGTTCCTCTTTCCACATGAAAAATCTTTGGAAAGACCAGGCCTAGATAACATGTTCCGTACCAATGGTCCGGAAACCTATAATAGGCTCGATTTCCGCAAATATAATAGATCCCGGGAATACTGGATCTTTTCCTCCTTTGAATCCCCACCCCCCTAGAATTTTGTATGTATCTCGGCACTCACTAGAACCCACGAAATAGTTATCATAAATAGTGTTATCTCTACTAATACACAATTTTCCCTGTTGGGGCCAATCTAAAACCATAGCTGCATTCGTTTCGCCTTTGTCATAACTTCCCTCTTCAAACGCCCAAGGCGGGGTTTTTGTCTTTTCTCCTGTTGCCTTTCTTTGAAACTTAACCCTTCTGTCTTCTACCATGTCTAAGAAAACTTTTTCTTCCTTTCTCAACCCACAAGTAAGATTATGTCTAAATGCATATTCTAATGTTAATTCTTTCATTTCTAAGAAAAATTCTCCAAAAATCTTTGCAAATTTCACCTTATTTAGTTCAGGGACTACGGGAACTTTAGCAAAAACAGCATCTGTGTCAGTGTAATAATACTCTAATTTATCTATTTTGTAAAATAAGCTTGCTAAACACTACAGGTTATTCCATACGTCAAAGGAAGGTGATGATACGTCACACCTTCTGTTACAGACGCAGAGTAACTGCATACATACATAACAATCTCTAACATCCATTGTCTCTATATATTCATATAAGAGTTTTGTGAAGACATTCTTGGAGAAATCAGTTATTGACTTATCCCTATGAAATTCAGTACTATCTACCAGTGTTGCAGTGTTCTTCATGTTAGATTTCTTGTCACTATTCGTATCATTCATGATTGCAGATGTATTTTCTACAACTAATCTAAGTGGAATTATTATTGCTGAAATGAACCAAATAACCATTAGTAAACCTGTACAATAGAAACACATCTTACACCATCTACGAAAAAACCCACATCTAGATCTTCTATTCTCAGTGTCTACCATGTTGAAATATTATCTAATTATATGTACAGAAAATGTGTTTCCACACCTCTAATGACTTTTTGCCATTTTACCCTTTCTTTAAGTGTTGACTGGAATCAACTGCTTTTGGCGCACCTTTCGGTCGTTCAGAAAAATTTTCTCTGACTTTATAAGTTTGTGTGTCTAGTCCGGTTTTCTTTTCTCCTCTTCAGGAAGGGCGCAGTTCACTCTCACCCACTTGTTCACAGTCTTTGTCTGGGTTTTCGTGACTGCTATCCACTTCTTTAATGTCAGGCAGTGCTATGTATACCCATTCAGGTGAATTGTATTTCAGGTTAGGTCTTTTCACTCTTTTTGGTCTCTGCAACTGTCTTTCACGTGTTTTTCTTTGTCTTTTCTAACTTGTTATTTCATTTACTTGTTCTGCATTGTCTTTGTTCAAATTTATTAGCTTATATCTCAGTCTTTTAATTTCGTTGGGACAATTTTCTCCTTTTCTTGACCTTTTCAGTTCATTTTCCTTTTCTCCTCGTTCCGCTCTCCAAGTTCTTTTTCTTGGTCCTATTCTTTCCTTCTTTCTTCTTCACTTTCTTCAGATTCTGTCTCGGATCTCACTTCACTTCCTTTAACTTTGAACTTTATGATCTCTGTCTCTTTGTCTGAATCTGAATCTCCTTGAGTTTCTTCTGCTTGTAATTCTGAGTCTAATTCTCCTCGTATTTCTTCCGCAATTTCCTCAATCTCTCTGTCTGAATCTGAATTTTCTTGAGTTATTTCTATAATTTCTGGGGGAATTTCCCCAAAGCTTGTACTTGGCTGTTCACCATCAGTATCTATTGGTTCAGTTTCTCCTGTTTCAATATCAGTTCTTTGTTTTGCTGATTCTTCTGTTTGTCTTTCACTGGATTCAGGTTGGCTTGCTTCAGATGCCGAACTGGTATCTGATATTTCCAGATGTCGACTTACAGGTCGAACTTCAGGATCTGGAACTCTGATTGTTTCAGTTTCTTCTTCGAATGCCGAACTGGTACCTGATATTTCCAGATGTCGACTTACAGGTCGAGCTTCAGGATCTGGAACTCTGATCGTTTCAATTTCTGCTTCAGATGCTGAACTGGTATCTGATATTTCCAGATGTCGACTTACAGGTCGAGCTTCAGGATCTGGAACTCTGATAGTATGGCTGGCATGAATCCAATTTTTCACACCTGCACACTTTACTGCAGTTGTTGTCACCAGAATCACTTGACGTGGCTTGTCCCAGCGTGGAACCAAGCAATTTCTTCTTCGGTGAACTTTTATGCGGACCCAGTCTCCTGGACTCAGATCATGAGCTGGTTTTCTCTCAAGAGTGGTCGCATCCGGCCCAACCTGGTGAGACACAGAATGCACCACATCAGCCAATCCTTTGCAAGAGTCCAGTATGAGATCATCAGTTATAGTCAGCAGTTTGTTGACAGGTACGTATGCTTGTCTCATTGCTCGTCCCATTATTATCTCATGAGGACTCAGACCTGTTTTTCTGTCAGGTATGCTCCTTATGCTCATCAGCACCAATGGTAAGGCATCGGGCCATTTGAGTCCTGTGGCTTGACACATTTTCCCTAACCTATTCTTTATTGTGCCATTTACTTGCTCTACCACTCCAGAAGCCTCCGGTTTGTAGGCACAATGCAGCTTTTGTTGAATGTCTAGTGCTTCACATATCAGTTGGATAATTTCATTCTGTAAATGCGTTCCTCTATCTGTTTCTATCGTTACTGGAAAGCCATATCTAGGAATGAATTCTCTCAGTAGGAGCTTAGCTACAGTAACTCCATCATTCCTTCTTGTCGGATAGGCCTCCACCCAACGAGAGAACAAACAGACGACCACCAGGACATACCTCAATCTGTTACTCGGAGGCATCTCAATAAAATCCAATTGCATTCTGGTAAAAGGACCTCCTTCACGTCCTACTGTTCCCAAACTCACTACTGTCTTCCTTCCAGGATTTATCTGTTGGCATATAAGGCATCTTTGGCAAAGGCTTTTAGCTATAGCCCTAAACTTTGGGTTGTACCAGGTCTGTTTAAAAAGTCTGATCATGGCATCTCTACCTATGTGTGCCTGTCCATGGTACATCCGTGCCATGTTAGAGATCATGCTATCAGGCATAACTGGTCTTTCATCCCTGTAAACCCAAACTTCATCTTCCTCTCTCCGTCTGCAACCTTATTTTATCCAAACATCTTTTTCCTCATCACTTGCCTCTTCCTGCAATTGTTTCACCTCTTCCCATGTTTCAACTGGGTTAGTAAACAGCAAGGGACATGAAACATTTTCTTTTTCCCTTCTCCGATTCATTGAGGTCATATTTCTGGCACAATATTGAGCTAATTCATCAGCAAAATTGTTACCTACTGCAATGTAATCAGTTCCATTTTTGTGAGCAGTGCATTTTACCACCGCAATCTGTTTAGGCAGCTGTATCGCCTCAAGCAACTTCTTCACAAACTCACCATTCCTAATAGGAGACGCTGAGAAAGTCAGGAATCCCCTCTGGGACCAGATCTGTCCAAAATCATGGACCACTCCGAAGCCATACTGGCTATCCGTGATCACAGTAATTCAGAAATTCCTTCCCAGTTTGCACGCTCGAATCAGAGCAATCAGCTCAGCAACTTGGGCTGAACGTATTCCTCTCAAACAGGATGCTTCCATTATGGTTGCCACCTTACATATAGCATACGCAACACTTAAAACTCCTTCATTTGTCCTCAGGCATGATCTATCTGCAAACATCACATAATCTGACTCTTTTAGAGGTTCATCTCTAATATCAGGGCGGGGCTTTGTGCAAAATTCAAGCACATCCAAACAGTGATGATCAACGTCATCTTTGACTTCTGCATTTACTGCATCTGGCAGTAAGGTGGAAGGACTCACACTCGTGCATCTTACAATAGTTACATTGTCTGCACCCAAGATCACCTTTTCATACCTAGTCAGCCGACTATGTGTCATGAATTGTGTTTTTGTTCTAGTCAGGAGGATTTCAACTGAATGTGGGACATATACTCTCAAAGGATATCCCATCACAATGCCTTCACTCTGTTCCAGACTCACACAAGTAGCAGCTACTGCTTTCAGACATCCAGGCAACGCCTTTGCTACCGGGTCTAAAACAGCTGAAAAATAAGCTATTGGTCGTTTCATTCTTCCATGCCTCTGCACTAATACTGAAAGTGCACATCCGTCTCTCTCACTACAATACAGCTCAAATTCTTTCTCATAATCAGGCATTCCCAATGCTGGTGCCTCACACAAACTTGTTCTCAGTTCCTCGAAAGCCTTCATTTCTTCCTCATCCAATGCAATCGGATCTTTGACATCCCTCTTTGTCAATCGCTGTAAAGGTTTTGCAATAAATGAAAATCCACTTATCCTCTGTCAGCAATAACCAACCATTCCAAGGAACATTCTCACCTCTCTTTGTGTCATTGGAGCTCTCATTCCTTTAATAATCCTTATTCTTTCTGTTGTCACTTTTCTTATCCCTTTCTCAATCTTATGACCTAAGTACTGTACTTCCTGTTGACAGAATTGCAATTTTGATGGGGACACCGTGTGTCCTCCTTCTGCCAAATGATTCAGTAAAGCAATTGTGTCCGTAAATCATGCTTCTCTGGTCTTTGATGCCACCAATAGGTCATCAATATATTGGACCATCAAAGATTTTTCAGGCATTTTCAGATCTTGTAAGTATTTCTTCAGAATTTGATTAAAAATAGAAGGACTTTCAGTATACCCTTGGGGAATTCGACACCATGCCAAAATACGCTCTCCAAACCGAAATGCAAATAATGGCTGGCTGTCAGGGTACAATGGAATAGAGAAAAATGCATGGCTCAAATCAATAACTGTGTACCATTCTGCATCATGAGGGATTTGATACAGTATTACAGCAGGGTTTGGCACAATTGGGCAGCAAGGAATAACAATTTAGTTCACTTTCTCAAATCCTGCACTAGTCTATATGTTCCATTTGGCTTTTTCAATCCCATTATAGGGGAATTACATGGACTGCTCATTATTTCTCTCAAAATTCCTTGCTCAATCATCTTATTAATTACAGCTGTTATTCCTTCAATAATTTCTGGCGTCAGTTTGTACTACGGGGTATTTGGGTAATTCGTTCCTCCTTTTACAGTAATTTTTATGGGATCAACTTCTCTCATTAGTCCAATATCTTCACCTGTGAAATCCCATACATCAGACCTGACTGTTCCTTTCAATTCAGTAGGGATTTTCTCTGCAACGAACACAGGAAACATATCATACATTCCTGGTTCTAGTTCTGCCATTGTCATTTTATACAGAACATCATCATCTGGTGTCTGGAAAGCAATACCATCTGGAGTACAGTAGATGGTACAATTCATTTTGCAAAGCAGATCGCGTCCTAATAAATTTACTGGACTACAATCACACACCACAAAGCGATGCATATCTTTGAATGGACCAATTTCCACCTCTACTGGTTTTGTAAGAGGGGTTTTAATTTGCCTGTTTGAAACACCTACAACTTGGATGTATTCTCCTGAGAGAGGAAGATTGGGAATTTCCACAGATCTAACAGTAGAACGGGTAGCGCCAGTGTCCACAAGGAAAGTAACATTTACACCATTCACTTTTCCATCCACAAATGGACCTGACTGATCTACCTCTAGAGTTGCGCCAAGCACGCACTCCTCTTCCTCTCCTAGGCACCGTCATAAGCTTTCATCCGATTCATCTCCATCTTGCTGTAACCAATATTGTGAAACAGCAGCTGCGCGCGGCAATTTTGTTACCTGCTCTCCTCCGTAGAATCCTGCCTCTGTACTGTATCTTTGAGGATTTACACTCTTTTGGAAGAGGTGGTTGCGGCACCTGACACTGTTCAGTAACTACCTTTGGCTGTTGCAGCTGTTGGTAACTCACCTCATTCTGCACTTGTGGATTTAATGGTTGATTCTCGGTATTAACTCTCGGAGGTAATTTACAATCGTTTCTCCAGTGCCCTAATTTTCCGCAATTATGACATGGCCATTTCTTTTTAGCTTCTTTTATACTCATCTGACCTTTTCCCTTACCAATATTCGGTTTGGACTTGGTCTGTCCTGCGTCACTAGACTGATTATTCATCTGAGCTTCTTGCTTTTCTGCAACCTTTACTTGTGCCCACATTGCCTTTTCCTTGAGTTTACGCTGTCTACACTCAATATCGTTACTGCAATATTTTGCATCCCGTAGTACCTCATCTACTGTGCTAGTCTGCCAACATAACATATGCTGCTTAATCATTTCACTAATCTCAGGTCTCAAACCATATACAAATCGATACACAAAATGACTCATGTCTTTTTCACTCAAATTCTCGTATCCACTCTACTGTTTAAAAGCCAAAAGCAACCTTTCATAATAAGCATGTACAGATTCTTTATTCTCCTGAGTTGTTCTATCAATCTTTACCCAGTCCGTTTCTGTTTATGGAATCTTATTTTTCAGGAATGTAATTGCCTGTTCATATTTTCTCATTACTTCTGAACTTGGGGCTCCTGTTTTTGCATCTCTAGGATATTCTTCCTTCGGCCAGTCAATTGTAATTTTACACTCTGTCCATAAATCCACAGGAACAACAGTCTCAAACAATCCATCCAGATCTTCCCACAATACTTTTGAAACCTTTATAAACCTTTCTACCTGTCTATACCATTCTACAGGCTTTTCTCTCAATCTCGGAAAATCATTTGTAAATGACAATATATCTTGTCTGGACCATGGGACGTGCACATAACCTCCTCCTGGAATTTCTCTCATTGGACATTCTACTACCGTTGGTTCTTTTTCTTTCACTGGAAAAGCCAATGATGCTTTATCAGTTGTTCCCTCTTTTCTCCTTATCCACCTACTTCTCCACTTGTCTACATCTCCCCATTTTCTCAGTAAAACAATTAGTTCTTTTATCTGTGTTAGTCGTCCTGAAGTGTTCAGATTTTCTATGTCTTTTTCACTAAAATCTACCCTGTACGGTTTCTGCAATCCTCTAATTTTTCCAAAATCTACTCCTAGTTCGTTCGCTGTCTCTTCCAATTTTTCATGCAAGTTCCTAGCTCTCCAAGTGATGCTTTTACACATAAACATTAATTCATCATCTTGATAGGACTTCAATCGATCTGTACCAATAGTCCCTAGAATCAATTCCTCCATATCTATCTTTAATCTGACTACATCCAAAGGTTGTGGTTCGCATCCTTTTTCTGCAAGCTCCTCACCCAATCATTTAACTCCTCTGCAGTCGGACCCACAGGGGTTTTTGTTAATTCTACCCTGCTTACACTTCTCTCCGGGGTTTCAGTTGCTGACTCGGCTCCTATAGGAATCTTATTTATCGGACTCTCATTAATTGTCAAATTTACAGGTGGCCTTGATCTAAACGGACCAACAGCATCTTTTGTCTCTCTATTTTCTGGAATTGTCCCTTCTCTTACTTTTTGCATACTAGAATTTAATGGAATTACTAAGGAATGTTCGTCTATCTTTTGATTTTCAAATACTGGGATTACTGGTCCTATAGTTACTGGCACAGTCACAGCTTCCACATTCTTCGTCAGTTCTCTTATCTTTTCAGTCAACTCTCTTGTGGTTTTGGCTAATTCGGCCGTATTACCATTATCATGTTTCACAGTTTGTGGTGTTTCTGGTCTATTAAATGGACTATTTATTTCAGAAATTTGTTCAGGGCTTTGATTTATTACAGTTCTCATTGGCGGTGCATTTGGTGTCACCACCACAGAATCCTGTTGATATGGAGGGGTCTTTTATTTAAAATGTCCTCCAGCAACTCATCCTCTGTGTCACTAACTCCATACCCATATTTCTCTGGTACTGCATGCTTCTTTTTCTCCATACACTTTTTCCCTGTAAATTTTTCAACTGTTCTGGTAGGAAACATACCATCCGTCATATTAGCATACCGCCATCGTCTCATCCTGTCTTCATGACTCACACCCCAATACTCTTCCATGAATAAAATTATAATTCTTTGCACCTCTGTATTTTTCCCTTTCATACATCTCATCTTCCCATTCACCTAAGGCTGTCTAGGTCTCGGTTCAAGTCTCATCATTTTTTCTCTCAAATTTCAAAGTACAGCTGTGCTAAACGATCCATTTTCCGGTAATGCCAATACTCCATCGTCTTTGGTATATTTCGCCCAATTTTCCAACTAAATACAAGTATGATAGCCATATTTCACCATCATATAAGATGCTGGTGTTTTCGGCCGAGGAAGTACTTCTCCTTCCCTAGTCACAACCTTTTTATCTTTCTTAAAAAGATTTTTAATCTTCGCAAACCATGTCAGTTTCTCTCTTTCACGTTCATTGTAATAAGCCATATTTCACTGTTGTTCTGCCGAAGCTAATTCACACAATTTTTCACCAATCGGTTCTTTCTACCGCTCGGCTATTCTGACCTATCCCAGCGCGTCTCACACCAACGCACCAATCAGAAAGCTCTACGTCACTCTCGCACTAACCTATTCCAGCGCGTCTCACACTAACGCACCAATCAGGAAGCTCTTCGTTCTTCCACAACTGGCCAATACCAGCACGGTTCTTGTTGACGTCAGCTCTACTCCTGTTTCTACTGACCCCTCCTTTACAAAAATTATCGGCACTTTTCTTAACTTCTCTTTTCAACTAAATCGATTAGTTACAACGTAAAACACATTACCATTGTCTGTTTCTCTAAACAAAAGAGATAGTTTATTCCCACTTACAAGAATACTGTTTCGTTCGATAAGTGTAGCACTTCTCTCTACCTTACCCTTCTCTCAAGCAAGAGGTAAACCTGTTTCTCTGGGGATAAAACACATGTGGAGACTACACTGCTCCTGAGAATTAAGGCCAAAGTTTCACAAGAAAACCTGTTGCTATTTCACTCAAATGCAATTCATACGTGAAATTTCCCTAACATAACAAAGTACTGTTTATCACCAAATTTGAAATCAGACAATGCACAATTCCGTGTGACTTCTCTTGCCACACGTGTCCACTTCCTATTTCCAGGAAGTTTCAAAATTCTGACTTACACATAACGTAATACAAACTCAACATAGAGTGTTAGACATGAAAAAATCAATAATCAATAATCACCAAACTAATCTATAGTAACCATAACTCTGCTACCAAGAAATCTGATCCAGCGCGGCTAATATAAATCTTTCCTTATGACACTAATCCAGAAAAACACCTACAAAACCTTGATCACTTGTAACTTATGTCGGTGGGGCCCATAACACCGCATACATACATTCATTCAATTTTCTGGATCAAACACTAAGGAAAAATGAGTTGCTGGACAAACAGGATACCTTATTAAAGCAACAGAATTATAACCTATACATTATATACATTAACTTCGGATCCTGTCGGTTCTAAACATCAAGGTATTCCGCTATTCGGTCGATGGACCAACTAGTAGAATCAGTTGATGGTGATTAAGTCCAGCTCAATCACAATTAAAACCTTTAACATTTATTAAATCATAAACTTTGTTTTAAAGAATCACAGACTCATTTTAGAGTTAGCATATAATTTTATCTAAATTCTTTGAGCAATTAAGTAAAGTTCTTTATTACATAAATACATTTAAAATATCAGTAAGCATTTAAATAAAAGTTTAAGAATAAAGACGGTAAATATTCATTACCCTTGGCCATAGGGCGATGACAAGAATGGTTCATCAAGAAAGAAAGATGAACCGCAGATCACAGGATGGACTCCCAAAACTGACTGACTGTCCCGCTAACCTCCTCGGACGCAATCTCCTCCCGGGCAACTCCCGCAACGGTCTCGTTCCTTCCCAAGTCAAAGTTCGAAGTCCAAAATGACAGAGTCTCTCGTAGCATCAGGATAGAAGAAGCGCAGAAGTGAACCCCGGACAACGTAAGAGCAGACTCTCTTATAACCTATTCTCTGACTCGCTACACTTAAAGTTGCAATCTTTAGGGGCATAAATCACGCTAATTGGTCCATTGGAGGGGTGGTGATGGTCACCTCATCGCCCTCCTTGTTCGAACCGGTTTGGGGACAATAACGCATACATTAAGTCTCATGATCGACAATGTCCAAAGGTAGTCCAATTTGTTAATCTATTTTGTAACCAACTCCGATGGTCACATATTAGTTCATCCCCTGTCGCTCGATTTTCTCATCCGTTCCCATGCATATATGCTGAACTCTTGGCACGATCCTCGTTGCAGGTCAGATTAGCCTTGACATCTCTCACTCCGGGCACAGGCCTCATACACGTGACTGGAGCATTCACACTGATCCTGCGCGGGGGCCATTTTATTCAGCGCACGCGATCTCGTCCTTTCCAGCGGCCATTTTCGAAGCACGGCCTAGCAGGCCAGAACAAAACTAATATAAGAACAAACACAACAGAAATTAAAACATAGAAAATAAGCCTTTCTGTTTACCACCCACCATTCTAAAGACCCATGTTAGGTATTACCTAGCAGAAGCGACATTTAGAACCATTTTACATACCAACTGCATTCTTTGCCACAATGCACTTTTACTACGCAACACAAATCATGCAATTTACTCTATTTACTACTCAAATCACAATATTTATGTTATTTTGCTTCACCTTTGTAAATAAATTAGATTTTGCAATGCCAGCAAGTTGCCCACGTGTACTGTTTAATAAAAAGGTGCATTTGTTGATTAGTTCATGTGTTTCAAACGGTTAGTATCATTAATCGATATGGGGTCATTAACTTTCAAGGGGTACAAAAAATATTTTGTTGCCCCTGCTCCATCACCACGCATAGCCACAATGTCAAGTCATATGTGCATGGCATAGTAAATATGAAGTCATGCAAGGCAGCTGAAGTTGCTGCTTCCATTACTCTGGGCTGGGAAGGAGTTCCATATCTACCCATGGTTTATGGCGCATTCCCTCATATGCTTACACAAGTAAACCTGGGAACTACTACTGCAGCATACATAGAAAGAGGAAAATGCTCCAGAGATTTGTTTTTGTGTGAGAAAGTGCCGATTCTTGCACAAAAACAATCCTGCCTGCAACACAGGCACTCTTGCACCATGTCACAAGGGTGCCTGCTTTGTGCCATTATGCAATGTTCATAGTTCCATATGTTTATTGTCCACATGCCTACATCCAGTTAGATCCTTCTTTCTATGCACATAGAGATCAATTTAGTCTGTATTTTTTATTGTTTTTATTATTTTAAAGTGTGTTGAAAGGGGTTATTGTAATATAAAGTCAACATCTTTAAACTGATCTTAGAACAGGGACAGCTATGGTGGCAGACCACACTTCTAGAATAGAGTCACAAAATATGGTTGCCCACCTCCACAGACCAGCCACACACATCCCAAATATGACACAATCAATTCAATATTGAAGAGGCAACCTCAGTAGTCAAAAACAGAGTCTGAATGACCTTTATTTGATTTTTGTGTTAAAATCATAAAGGCATACCAGACATAATACAGTGTCACTCGCACGCTAAAACAAATATGCATAAATAGATTGAAATAATGTAGAAACAGCTAAAATTCCATTGTGATCATCTATTGAAAATAGTGCAGTATATATGAATTCTTCTTAAAGTAGCAGTGCAATTTTTGGATAGGCAAGGATTTCCTAAGATGAATCACTGACCATAGATAGCTTGACATAGTACAACGGTAAGGTGGGTAGAGATTGCAAAAACAAATAGTCCGGAAGACATAGAGCATATTGGTATTCTCGTAGAATAGGTGTTATTAAACTCTTCCTCAAATCCATTTACAAAAGAAAACAGCATGCATAATAGTGTTGGTTGAACAATCATCACAAGGGCATTCAATTAGAGTCTCAATCCAGTCATTTACATTGGGAAAAGTTATCAAGCTGTAAAATACATCCAATCTGAGTTAAGACAAACCTACAACAAGCATAAGGTACAAATTCTGAATACAATTGCATATCAAAAGTGACCAACATCATCAGATTTTTTAAGAACAATGTTTTTCAAGTTCTGAGGTAAATCTAACATCCTCAAACAATGATAACCAAGCCTTTTGTAGTTCTTTTCTACTAATACGCTCTAATGTACTGTGAAGCTCAAAGTATTCAGGGTGTCCCAGATCAGAACAGAGTATTTTGTTGTAATTCAGATTTGTGGAAGTCACTGAGGACCATGCAGTTAAAAACGAAATCATCAAAGGTCCAAATCTTATGCCAAAGAAGCATTGGTTGAGTTCTGGCTCTGTCTGATAAAAAAGGAACCCCGAGTTCAGAATGACAGACAATGGAGGAACAGCTCTTAGGCACAGATAGAAGATTCCTAAAAAAGGAGTTTTCCATCAGTTGTAAAGGTTGACTATTACTGTATGCCAGCCTACCGTCCCTTACAGAGCTGTCGACAGACACTTGGCTCCATACATAATTAACATGTCATTCAAAGGCTTCTTGCCATGTTTAGTCGCAAAAGTCAGCACTATAGTAGCTTTCTTAAATGATAAGTTCCTAGAGTTCATGATTTGTGTACAGGATCTGATCTTCTGGAACAAAATACCCAGATAGGAAAATTAAGAAGTAAAATAATTGTTTGTGCCGCCAATCTTAAGATCATAACACATTGTCGCACTCCTCCCACATTTCATTATATAAGTTTTACCTAAGTTGACTAGTTAAATAGTAGGCTTAAGTCCTGCATGTAGTCAACAAAGTGAGTAAGTAACCTTTGTAGACCTAGGGAAGTATGGGCCATGAGTATGGCATTGTCTGCATTGAGAAGGGCTGTAATCGGATGATGGATGATATGTGGGAGGTCACTACGATTTTCCACTAAGACTTTGCCCAAGCAGTTGACATACAGAGTAAGCAAGAAGGTAGCGAGGACACAGCCCTGTCTAACACCACTCCCTATATTAAATGAGCGAGTGCATTCTCCGTTAAGGCCATACTGTACCGTACCCTGGCCTGACTCCCGGAATATAACTGCCTTATGAACTTTCCTGTAGGTGGGTCCCCTCCAAGCGCTGTCATAATATACCACAACTTGCCATGTAAACCACGGTCAAAAGCTCTGGAAAGCTCAACAAAAGCTAAAAACACGTGGCCCCTTTTAATCAAAGTATATTTCTCCACTAAAAGGTTGAGATTTAGACCCTCTTCATTTCTCCATAGGACACTCTGAAAACTGTATTGAAGGTCAGAAAAATCTCCTTATTTTAAGCCCATTCTTCTAGTCGATTACGGGAAATTCAACCAGCAACTTTCACTAGTGAGTCAAGTAACAAGATGGGACGTTAGCAGGGTGGGTCGTAGTGAATGCTTTTCTTGTATATAGGGACAATCAGTGACTCTGACCAAGTATTCAAGAAACCAGAGCTATAAAACTCTCCCAACACTAAAGTCAATATAGGACCCCAAGGTGGTACATTAGCCTTAAAAAGGTCTACGCAGAATGCCGTCGGGACCTGGAGCTTTCCTGATTTTGCTGGCAAAAAGGGCTCTAATAATGTCATCTAGAGTG
Organism: Calotriton arnoldi; assembly: GCA_963921515.1. NCBI lineage: Eukaryota > Metazoa > Chordata > Amphibia > Caudata > Salamandridae > Calotriton > Calotriton arnoldi. The sequence continues at coordinate 1,533,021 of CAWUFW010003864.1, read as the reverse complement.
AATGTAAGCCAACAGGACTATGAGGAGGGTTCACTGAAGTGAGATCTGAATCGGAGGGTACTATCCCTATCACAGCCATGTTAGGGTTTGAATATATTTTCGTAAAGTGGGTCACCCACTCTGTTTTGGTAACAGCTATCTCTAATCTTGGACCCCTGTCATCTCTTAAATAGGGGCTATTTGTAGCAGGCCAGAAAGCTGTGCTGTCTTTAATTAGGCTGGCTTCAATAGGCGACTCCCAGGCTTTGTCCTTTAGGTCTTTTTTCCTCCTCTTTATGGCTAATATCCAATCACAGCAAACACAAGGAGATGATGGACAGAGCGCTGAAACTTTTCAGACACTAACCCCCAGTCACAGATCTGGGTTGAATCCATCATCGTTCTTTAGCTCACTTTGCCACCCCAGTTCAGACACAGCTATATGCAAATCAGTCTTGACCCTGTGCCTCATGGGAACAGTCCAGCCCGAACTGCCAAGCCATGTCTTACCTGGACCAGAAACGAGCATCCTGGGACCGGTTTCGGGCTAACAGCCCTCATCAGCCAGGCTAGCTTGAATCCAGTGGCAAAGTGAGCAAGGGACCCACGTCTGGGCATACCCTGCAAACTTAGGGCGAACAAAGCAAACACAAGGAGAAGATGGACGGAGCGCTGAAACTTTTCAGACACTCACCCCCAGTCACAGATCTGGGTTGAATCCATCATCGTTCTTAGCTTACTTTGCCACCCCAGTTCAGACACAGCTATATGCAAATCAGTCTTGACCCTGTGCCTCATGGGAACAGTCAGGCCCGAACTGCCAAGCCATGTCTTCCCTGGACCGGAAACAAGCATCCTGGGACCGGTTTCGGACTAATAGCCCTCATCAGCCAGGCTAGCTTGAATCCAGTGGCAAAGTGAGCAAGGGACCCACGTCTGGGCATACCCTGCCAACTTAGGGCGAACAAAGCAAACACAAGGAGATGATGGACGGAGCGCTGAAACTTTTCAGACACTCACCCCCAGTCACAGATCTGGGTTGAATCCATCATCGTTCTTTAGCTCACTTTGCCACCCCAGTTCAGACACAGCTATATGCAAATCAGTCTTGACCCTGTGCCTCATGGGAACAGTCCAGCCCGAACTGCCAAGCCATGTCTTCCCTGGACTGGAAACAAGCATCCTGGGACCAGTTTCGGGCTCACATCCCTCATCAGCCAGGCTAGCTTGAATCCAGTGGCAAAGTGAGCAAGGGATGAGTGTCTGAAAAGTTTCAGCGCTCCGTCCATCATCTCCTTGTGTTTGCTAATATCCAATCACGTCTACACATCAGTACTTCTTATGTACACCTTGGAGACTTTTTGAGAACTTCCATAAGACCTTTTGAGCCTTAGAACAGATAGAGTCAAACCAACCTTGCCAGTTACAAATAGACTTTTGCCTGGATACAATTAAGCATTTCTTTATCCCCTTTGTAATAATGAGGAAGGCCTTAAGAATTTCGTCAGGACTGCCTGCATCATCCAAGCATGTCTCAAAGGCCTCTCTACATTTAATGACTCATTTTTCCAAGAGATCATTAGAATTAACCTGCAACCAGTGCAAAGCATAGCAATTTTGTGAAGATATCTCTATATTGTCATATAGGTGTGATTTATCTAACCATGTCTGTTTCGTCGCTCAACTAAAATTAAGATTTACACTCTGTGGATAGTAATCACTCAGAGAAATTCTGTGAGTAGAAATATTTTATAGCGATGAGGACAGTCTATGTGATATTAGTCTTTTTATACAATACTTAATATTGGTCCTAGTTAGCAGATCTTAAGAAGACAGTCCATATCTCACTGCCAGTGCACAACGCCCAGCGCCAGGACCCTGGGCCATCCTGCCACCCAACGGTACACCGCCAAGGAACTCCTGGACCTGAACCCTGGATGCCAAAATACAGCTGCATCTCCTACTCCCCACGATCCACCAAAGGACCCTTCACCTGCCTGCATTGCCATTTCTCCTGTGAAATAACCTACGAAAGAGCCCGCACCACTCCTGCCCACAAGACCAAGAATACCTCGCAACCACTCCTTTGTATCCTGCTCAATGCCTGCACACTCTAAAAACATACCACGGAAATCTAGGACACCAACCCCATCCTCTCCACGGACGTTGCCTTCATCATTGTAATGTGGCTCAACCTCTCCTTGAACTCCGACATCACCATCGCCACTCCTGAAGGCTACAAGATGATACACAGAGACCTCACCAACAAACAAGGTGGAGGCATCACCATCATCTTCAAGGAAGCCATCAGCAGCACAATCACCAATGACGACTACACGCCTCTCATGGAACACCTCAACTTTCTACTTCAAACTGACGCGAAGACCACAATAAGAGTCACCCTCGCCTTCAGACCCCCAGAACCACAAGCAACATTCTGCGATGCCATCCCAAACCTCATTGCCCCCCTAGCACTCTTGCAACATCCTGGAGAACCTGAACAACATCAGCCTTATCAAACTGGTCTCCCAACCCACACACAAAGCTGGACACACACTCAACCCCATTTTCACCTCCAGCAACAGAATCAAATTCAGCCACACCACAGACCTCACCTGGACTGACCACACCATCGTACACTTCAGCATCACCGACTCCCAGCACAACATCACCCGGCATCATATCTACTCTTACCGCAGCTGGAGCAAGGTCACCGAAACTCACTGGTCACAGGCCCTCACCACCTCACAACCCAAGGCCTCAATAGACTTCGACCATTCCGTCTGGATAACTGCAGTGCCGACAGAGTCGCCCCACTGAAACCTACAAAATCTAACAAAGCCTCCAAACATGCGAGCTGGTATACCTCAGAACTCAGGACCACCAAGAGCAACTGCCACCAACTGGAGAAGCAATGGCACACCACTAAGAACCCCACCAGCAGAGCAGCTCACAAAACAGACCTCAGAAACTATCACCAGCACATCAAGGAAGCCAAGAAAGCAGCCATCACCACCCATATTGACTCCATGGTCATGGCCATCCACACAAAGGAACTCTTCAATATAGTCAAAGAATTCTCCAATCCGACAGCAATATAGAACACCCTACACCCCTCACAAGAACTCTGCGATACCCTCTCAGACTACTTCCACAGCAAGATCACCAACATCTACAACAATTTCAACCTTCAACCCACCACCCTCAACCCCAACTACCTCAACCAACCAGCGGACATCAGCCAAACCATTACCTCCTGGTCTCCGCTCACCGCCCTGACCACCAATTCTTGGAAAAATCTACTGGACGCCTCAAAATCAGGAGTCCGTGCAAACCACAGCACTGAGACCGTGCTGATTGGCGCCATGGATGACATCAGAACACTCCTCGACTGCAGAGAAATTGTGGCCATGATCCTCTTTGACCTCTCCATGGCATTTGACATCGTCTCCCACAACATCCTAATCAACAGACTCTACAACATAGGCATACAGCAAGACGCCCTCAAGTGGATCGCCTTCTTCCTTACAGGACACACAGACAGCATCCGACTTCCTCCCTTAACATCCGCACCCAAAGACATAATCTGCAGCATACCACAAGGATCATACCTCAGCCCCACCCTGTTCAACATCTACATGACCCCCCTTGCAGATGTCATCAGATCCCACAGACTTAACATAATCTCCTACTCAGACGATACCCAACTGATCCTCTTGCATACCGAGGACCCCTCCAATGCCAAAACAAACTTCTGCAATGCCATGACCAAAGTAGCCAAATGGATGAGAGTCAACTGCCTTAAAATCTACTCTGACAAAACCGAAGTACTGATCTTCAGGAAAAGAACCTCCACAAGGGACAACAGCTGGTAGCCTGCAGAACTCGGACCAACACCTGCACTGACCGACCATGCACGTGACTTCAGCATCATCCTCGACAGCCAACTGACCATGAAACGACGAGTCAGCGCAGTTGCCGCCTCCTGCTTCCATACACTTTGCATGCTCTCCAGAATCTTCAGATGGATCCCAAACAACACCAGAAAGACCGTCACTCAGGCCCTCATCACCAGCTGCCTCAACCACTGCAACGCGCTCTATGCCGGCATCTCCACCCATCTTCTCAGAAGACTCCAGACCAATCAGAATACTGCAGCCAGACTCATATTGGACCTCCCCAAATGAACCCACATTGGTAGATCTCCAATGGCTCCCCATCCAAAAGAGATGCCAGTTCAAGATCCTCACATATGCCTAAAAAGACCTCCACGATCTAGGACTTGCCTACTTCAATTATCAACTGAAGTTCCACCAACCTGCAAGGCACCTGCACTCCTCTTCACTCAACCTTGCACTCAGCCGCATCTGTCACAGCTGCAGCAGTGGCCACTCCTTCTCCTATGCTGCCAAGATCTGGAACGACCTTCCCCTCCAGCTCCATACAGCCTCCTCACTGGCAGACTTCAGAAAAAGACTCAAGACCTGGCTCTTTGACGGAGACACAGCACCCAGATAACCCTAGGAGTGACAGTGTTGCACTTTACAAAAGCTGTTGATTGATTGATTGATTGATTGATTGATATCGTGTTCCAGTCACAAGGATCAAGGAAGTCAGTCATTTGATTACCCAGTTAAAATTCTTAATTTTTTTACATAGTTATTTTTCTTTTATCCATAGTAGAAACAACAGTCCATGCTTATACTTCCTACAAATGCGGAAAGCTCTCAGGGCAAAAATTCTGAAGTAAAAATAAGTAGCATTCTAGAGCATCAACATTTTTTGAGAGCCCATAATCCTGGCTTAAATTCACAAATATGTTGAAGGCAAGATTAAGTAGGGTTAGAAGAACAGAGTTTTTTGAGAGTCCATCATGTTGGCTTATATGCACTTTCAAAATTGTATGATCAGCATTGGTGGTCCCTTGTGTGCAAATATCTAGTAACTGATTGAGCATATTTGGATGATATGGAGAAACAGAGCAAATATTAGTTCCTAGAAATTACTAAAGGGTATCAACTAAGTGAATGAAAATGCTTACCTCAAGTTGCCAGTGGCACATCATTCACGGAAGGGCACTAGGATTGACTCTGAGAATTTAGAGAAAGATCTGTGATTACTCTCCTTATCCTTTTTCTTCCAGAGTCTTCAGTGGAAGTGCTGAAACGCTAATCAAACTGTTTTAGGTTCCATAATGTACTATGGCATGCCCCCAGTGCTGCTTAAGTACAATGAAGGATGATCGATTGATATTTTCAAAAATGTGATCAAATATTTAGGATGATCACATGGAATATGCTTTGTGTACACAATTAAAAGGCAGAAACTCAGGGCGGTTTCTCTCCAAGGGCGTCGGGGATCCGCCCAATTACATTCGACAATGAGCAATGGCAATGCTCATATTTGTTTTAAATAAAAAAATGTCGCACTTGCAGGTGTTACTATCAATTCTTCAAAATAGAAATATAGGTTCCGATCTAAGAAGTTGGTTCCACTGCACATTTTTAAAAACTGTGACTAGGGCCAGGAGCCACGAGGATTTTCCACAAGTATTCTAGGCGTGCAGCACTCACAATTACTCAGAGGATGGGGCTTCAGGGCCCCTCCCAAGTTCCCACTGCTTAAAAAAAATTAAATAATCAAATGTCAATTATAATATAGCAGCAAATTTTATTCAAGGTGTAATTTCGGAGCTAATGGCATTCCGAAACAGAAACACCATTGTTATCTCTGAAGTGATCCGGATGCTGTGTTTGTAATAGGCATTTGCTCAGAGATTAGTCCATTAAGGCCCTTATATTTTAAGAAATCACGCCCTGGTGCTGAGAGCTTCAGTAACCTTCAGTGAAGACAGGATAGGGGATAGGACACAGTGAACCGACGGGCAGCATTCCAGGTTTAATGATTCGCACAGGTGCGAAGTGCGCGCGGGCTTTACCAACATACATTTTACACAGCTTTGGCAAGTTCCTGTCCAGACCATGAATGCAGATTGTGAAAGATAAGCACTTGATTTAATTGTGAACTCAGTGTATGCATGATAACGCAATTGTGTGGCATTAATCTTCATTAAGACCTACTCTAAGTGATCAAAGTCCTAAACTATCAGGTGACCCACCACGGGATATAGGCCTTTTACTAGCTCTAACTAAATAAAATATGGATACAAACTCCTGCCCTAATCCGGGGAAGCAGTGCTTAATTTGGTAATATAATTGTTGTAAGGAACAACACGAGGAAATGGGAAAAGGATTTAAATACACACTCCACACACTGCACAGTCACCCAGCTATGCTTCGCTCCGTTTGTCTAATGGGGTTTCAGATTCCAAATTGCCAACCATTTTGGAGAATAGTTTCCTTTAAATACTGCCAAAACGGTTTCAAAGCTCAGGGCTGAGGTTGTAAAAGTCCAGTTTCCGTGGGCAATTTGGCAAGCAGGGCTCAGTTCCACTCCAAGCGCGTGCTTGGCAGTGGGGTCTGGTTTAGCTTTCCTTAGGACGGTCGTCCAAGAGTTTTTTAGGGAATTTGTCATCATCGAGAATGTAGTTTGGATTAAATCTTAGCGTGTTCGCCCTTGCATATTTAGTCCGATGGCAATATTTTAAGAAGGCGGCATATTTTTGTAAGCCAAAGTCCTACCGTTTCTGACTGCATTTTGATGTGTTTGGGAAGCAGAAAATGTTCCTAAGTTAGTCCAATGTTATTGGGGTTAGTCTGATGCTCTCAAGCAGGCCATTTGATGCTTGCACTTCAGTTTCTTTGTGGTAGATTAAATTAACTGAAGTTAGATGTGATCATTAGCGGGTTAAAGGGGGGCATGTGAGTTCATGCAAATGTTTGGTGGTGTTTATATATAAGCTAGAGTAGGTAGTGTTAAGTTGCAGGGGTATCACTTTCCAATAAAGGTGAGGTTTTAACTTTAAAGTGGGTTGTGGGCAATTTGCAGAAAGTCAATGGTGATTAAGGCAAACATAAGCGTGTGTTAGGGAAGGTTGTGCTCAGAGTAAAGATGCAAGCAGAGGATGAAAAGGAAGGTGAGAGTGATTTCGAAGGAAAAAGAAGAGGTGACCCTCAGAAGTGTTTGTTTATGGCCTGAAAATGGCTTGCAGCCTGCATAAAGTGGTTTGATGAAGACGGGCTTCCAAATGCAAGAAATGAAATGCAAGCCGTGTGTCAGGACAGAAAGAAAAACACCAAGCCTGGTCAGAGACGTTTTAAGGCATTGACAAAGTGGGCTCAGCTCTGGCCCAGGGCCTCAGAATTTCATGGGTCCCCTTATAGAGCCAGCTCTGTTCTGCAGAGATTCTTGCCCTGATGACATTGAATAATTCTTAAACAAACTGTTTTAAATACGATTTTCCTTTAATTTATTTTGAATGTAGGTGGTGTGAGAGGCTATTATAGACATTTTTCAGAGAAATGCTGTGTTTGTTTCATTCAACATCCATATAAAAAGTTTCTTTTAGATCAAAACAGGACCTCACATATTAGAAATGTGAGGTCATCACAGAGATTATTTGCAGTAATATTAGTGAGCATTATTGATGTCAAAACTAGAATTTAACAATTGCTTTATTAACCTTCCTGCTTTCTCAAATATGCTTGAAAATGCACCATTTGCCTTGCTCGCCACAAGCCACTCATCACAGACTTTTAAGCTCACCACTTTCAAGTCTCACCAGCCGCCACTGCAGAAACTTGAAGCATCCATTAGTGTATTTTAAGAGATAGGGGCTGATTTAGTTGAAGGTTCTTACATAAAACCCTGTAAAATAAAAAGTGTGTTCTAAACTTACAGTGGTATAACCAGTCATCCTACTCATTTACCTTCAAGTGGTGGACATTCCCTAGTCAGAAACTCTTCCATCTCCATTGTCGAAGTTTGAAGTTACCTCCTCCAGACCCATGGTGGATCTACCACCCAATCTAGATGAATTTTGTGCCATCATATTCGACAGACATTGGTGAATGAAATGTTGAGTAAAAAAAGGTTTGTAAGGAGTGTATTAGGAAATCGAATGCAGGGGCATTGGCAGGATATCCACTGACATTCAAGTTGTGTATTAGAAATTAATTACTTTGTAGTTTATTGAAACTATGGAAAGGACCCTGTTTTAGGAACTTTTAGATGTAAGGTAAGGTAATGTGTGAAATGTTAGGTGATACCTAGACACGGAGAGTCTCTTGTGCTTCAATCCATGTGAAGATATATTGATTTTCTACACAGATTTTATGGGAGCAGGAGATTTGTACCAAATGTGTCATTGTTGCTCACACTATGCATGGTGGAAAGAATCTGAGTAGTTTATTCGCAGGAATATAGATTCATTTCTGTGGAATGGCGTTCATGTGATTCATAGTACTCTGAAGGAGACTGTTAGGCTGCAAGGGTAAAAGCTGTAAGGTAGGCACCACAGGTTCTGTGTTCAATATACTGTGGAGTACACATATAAGGTATGGTAATATGCATGGAATAGACTCTAGACAAAGTCTTAACATACACTGAAATGTTTTCAAAAGCGCGTACTCTGGGCTTCCGAGTGCTTATGTGAACCATGACAGATATGGTATGTTTGCACACAGTTTGCAATTCAGAGGAAACACTGATTACTCTAAAAAGCAGTGTGGTGGGGCGTGGCCAAGATGGCGACTCGATAGGACGTGTTGTCCCGTCGCTCCCACCGGCGGCCCAGCAAAGCACCGGCGTTTCGCCGTTTACAGCAGGCGGATTCCCGAAACTGGGTGCCCACACCCCGACGCCGACACAGACAATCGCGGAGAGGTGTGACAGCCGGGTTTAGCTCCCGCGGCATAGAGAGAGGCGGCGGAGCCGGGAGCGGCCCTGTCGAGGTGCGGCCTGGAAGGTGAGTGGCCTCGCGCTGGTGCGGTGGCGGCCAGAAAGGCAAGGCCCGAGGGCTGTGACGACTGCAGGACGGAGGGAGCGCGCTGAGCTGCCTAATTACTGGTGCCTGGAGTGTAGCGGGCGACCCGTGGGCACCTCACTCCAGGCGGAGAACTCACTGACCCCGTTGAGGCGCAGCCTGCGGCGGTGCGGTGGAAGGCTCGCCACCCGGCTGTGCGGCCTAGCAGCGGAGCGACGATCCAGCAGCCGAGTGGCGGTGCGGCGGACCTGCGGAGCTCCATCCACTCCATCGAGACCCAGGCAAGTGCTCTGCCCCGGGGGGAAAGTCGCAGTGTGCTATCGACACTGGGTGTGTGCGAGCGGGGCAGCGGCTCCGCCCGGAGACCTGGGATGTGACTGTGATGGGAATATTGGCCCCATAAGACGGTCGCTAGGCCCGAGACTAACCTGGCACTGACGAGGGAAGAGCTGACGGTGATCCCGCCTGGAGCCCTGAGGGGGTCTGGAGCCTCGCCGCATTCCGGGGAGTGGCGGAGAGCGCTGTGTCACCGAGGTCGGTGGCAACGAGCTACGCTGGACGCTGAGGCCCACGCCAGCCCCCTCGACTGCGGAGCCAGCTGGTCCCCTGGGACCTAGAGGACAAGGGTGCGGGTCGGTGCTCACACGTGTGGCCAGGGCCGCCAAGACCCCCGGAGCTGCTCAGCGTGTCGACGGCCCTCCGCCGGCTGGCGGGGGGGGGGGATCTCTGGAGTAGCGCAGCGGCCGTATAGAATCCTCGAGGCGCGGCGAAGACCGAGCGGAGCCAGATTGACGTGCGGTGCCTTGGTGAGGGGGCCGCAAGCAGATCGCAGAGCCCGGGTCCCCTGCTTTACGCTTTGCTTCAATTTGCACGGGGCACGGCGGTGCTCGCTCCGGCCGCACGCGGAAACGCAGCATGTCCTCCTCTAGAGGACGGAAGGACAAAACCATCAAGGATTTATTTGCAAAGGCCCAGGGCGGGGATCAGGCAAGTGACACCTCTACGAGCACCGAACACGCTGCACAAATGAGTAAGGACGGGGGAGAACCCATTACTAAGTCCTTCCTGGAGTCCTTGTTTGTGTCGTTACGAGAAGACCTACAGACACTCAAAAGGGATCTCACGGCTGAAATCAAAGATGTCCGGAGGGACATGGATGGCATAGGTGAGAGGGTCGCTGAACTGGAGGAGAAAAGCGACGGAAGGGACACAGAGCTGACGACTCTTCAACAAGAAGTCATCCGACTCCACGACCAGCAGGTGGACCTCCAGTCACACCTCGAGGACTTGGAGAACCGCTCTTGTCGCCATAACATCAGGATTCGGGGAGTGAGGGTCAACGAGGAAGCAGACAACATCTTCAAATATGCCAGGGAACTCTTTAATCATATTCTGGGCAACCCACTAGACGCCGCCCTCACACTAGACAGGGCACATAGAGTGGGGCCGCCGCGTCAGGCCGCGGGCCCGCCGCCTGACATATTGGTCTGCGTGCAGGACTTTCGGACCAAAGAGGAAATCCTACAGAAGGCCCGACAGATGGACCCCCTAACATTTCAAGGGCAAAATCCTGTCTTGTACCAAGACTTGGCAGCACTTACTTTGCAAAAGAGGAGATCCTTCAGGCCTGTCACCTCGCACCTTCGTCAGCGTAACATTTCCTACAGCTGGGGTCACGCGTTTCGTTTGATTTTCCGGATGGACAGCAAACTCTTCCAGCTCCGCTCCCTTTCGGAGGCCTGCCGCTTACTGGGCATCGACCCCCCGGCAGGGGAGAGCGGAGATGAGGGCCCTACCCCCCGCGCAGATGACACCCGACCGCGCTGGAGTCAACAGGGTCGGCGACGCCAGCCTAAGCGGCCAGACACCGCAGAAATCTCGAAGGGTCAGAAAGCAGCACTTGAGGCTCTGCCTATGGAATTGGCAAAGACACAGCCGGACTGACGCTCGACAGCCCACTGACCTTTCTTGATGTATCCTGTTCGTAAGTGAGCTGCCGGCGGGGGGGCGGAGGGACGTCCCTGGCCACGATATGTCCCTTATGAAAACTCTACTTCCATCATCCGAGGAAGATGGACTATGTATTTGTTTTCACTATCACTCTTTTTCATGTTTGCCCTCTGTAGTAGGGTTTTATTTGGTTATTTGTTTGGGGTTGTTTTCGGGGTATTTTGGGGTCCGTTGTCCACCTTTTTTATTCGGTACTCTCCCCTCGCATAGGAAACGCTTTTTGGTACTGCCACTAGCCCCCAATGTGCTGCGCTACGGATTCTGGACTTTGTCCTTAGCCCTCACCATTCCCATCTGGATCAATGGCTCCCACCACACTTAAGATACTCACCCTGAATGTGAGGGGGCTTAACAATCCCGTAAAGCGTAAAGCAGTCCTGTCTTGCCTAGAAAATACTATGGCAGATATATGCCTTCCACAGGAAACGCACCTCTTACCCAAGGACACACATCGTCTCAAATCCCACATGTTCCCGACCCAGCTGTTCTCGTCTAGCCCCACCAAAACAGCGGGAGTGGCCATACTTGTTGCTCAGGGGTTTCGGAGGGAGGTACTACACAAGGAAGCTGAAATTAAGGGGCGACTCCTCGCCTATTGTTTCACTCTTGGGGGTCTTACATTTACAGTGGGCTCAGTCTACGCCCCAAATGAGGGTCAGGAAGGGTTTCTGCACACAGCGCTCACTGAAGCGACAGCCACGATGGAGCGACGGATCCTACTGGGGGGGTGACCTGAATTTGGTCTTTGATAATTACGCAGACATATCGAGTCACCGCACAGGGCAGACAGGGGCACTTTCGACGGCAGGTTTAACACGCTTGCGAGACTTAGGCTTTACAGATTTGTGGCGCTGCTTCCACCCCCATAGCCGAGAGTACTCCTACTACTCAAATGCGCACAAGACGTACGCTAGGCTCGACTATTTGCTGGCATCAACACCCCTGCATGCACTGGCGACAAAGGTAGAGATAGGAGTAGCCTCTTTATCTGACCACGCGCCGGTCACCGCCACTTTCACCTTCCCACCCATGCAGCTACCCTCGCGACAATGGCGCCTTCGCGATACTCTTTTACACCGTGCAACAGTAATAGAACAGTTACAGCGCTTAATAAAGGACTACCTCTCTCGTAACGATAATACCGACACCTCCCGCTCAACAAAATGGGCAGCGCTCAAAGCGGTCATACGCAGGGAATTGGTGGCCATCTCTGCGGCAGAAAATGCAGAACGCAAGCGCAAGAGGGAAGACCTTACCCAGAAAACTAAGGAGCTCGAGCAGATGCATAGATGGACGGGGGCGCCACAGATCTGGCGTCAATTGAAAGCAGCGCGACATCAACTCGCGGCCCTAGATCAGGACAGGGCGGAGTATGCAGCAATCCGGCTGAGGCACACCTATTACACAGAGGGGGATAGATGTGGACGCCTTCTCACCCACAAACTGCGGGAGACCCGACAGTGGCGGGGAGTCCGGGAGATCCAGCGGGGGGACGGTCGGCGAGTCTCGGAGGACTCTGAGGTCGCCGAGAAGTTTTGGGATTTTTATGCCCGTCTGTATGCCAGCTCAACGCTATCCACAGCTGACGGCGCCGCTTATCTCGTGACTGCAGATCTACCATCTCTGACTACGGCCCAGGCTGACCACCTGGATAGCGACATAAGAATAGAAGAGGTTATAGCGGCCATATCACGCCTTAAACTGGCAAAGGCCCCTGGGCCTGACGGATTCTCCGCTGCATTTTATAAAACATTCTGTACGCTAGTAGCCCCGATCCTCACTAAACTTTTTAATTCATTCTCCGAACCTGGGGCGATACCGGGAGAAATGCTAGAAGCCTCCATAGTGGTTATCCCGAAACCGGGAAAGGACAGGACTACGTGCGGAGCTTACCGCCCCATATCCCTCCTCAACGTAGATATTAAGCTTTACACTGGGATCCTGGCTGCTCGCCTCGCGCCTCACATGCCCGGCCTGATTGACCCTGATTAGGCAGGCTTCATCCCTCAGCGCCAAACCAGTGATAACACGAAGCGGGCACTCCACCTTATTGAGAAAGCCTCCCGGACACAGGGGGAATATATGCTGCTCACTATCGACGCCGAAAAGGCCTTTGATAGGGTCCATTGGCCATACCTAGAGCAGGTTCTTGAGAGAGAGGGGTTGGGGGAGAGATCTCGAACACGCATCTTGAACTGTTACCGATTCCCGACAGCCTCGGTACGAGTCCACGGCCACACGTCATCCCGGTTCCCCATCGAGAGAGGTACGAGACAGGGGTGCCCCCTGTCCCCCCTTCTCTTTGCATTTTACATGGAGCCTTTGGCTCACCACTTTCGCAACAACCCGGCGATAACCGGGATTAAATTTGGGGGCGATATCCACACGATTAGTCTGTACGCAGACGATGTTTTGATCTCGTTGGCAAACCCAATTCTGTCACTAGGCACTACCAGCGTGCCTCACAGAGCTAGAGGCTTTTGCGCCAGCCTCGGGGTTTAAGGTGAATGTAGACAAGTCGTTGGCGCTCCACATCTCCCTGAAGCCATCAACCCGCACACACCTCCAGGAAGGCCACCCCATACAGTGGGCGACAGGCTCCGTTCCTTACTTGGGGATCCAGTTAGCCCCCTCCCTATTGACCATAGTGACTACTAACTATGCACAGTTGCGGGTGAAGGTTCGCAAGGAATTGGCCCAGTGGAAGTACTACCCCCTCTCCTGGCTCGGTAAAATAGCAGCAGTCAAAATGACTATATTGCCCCAGATTTTATATCTGTTCCAAACCTTACCTCTCCATCCCCCGAAAGGGTGGATACAACGAACGCAGTCCGAACTCGCACAATTCATCTGGAACGGCTGCAAGCCGCGGATGAAACAAGCATTGACAGTGCTTCTGCCGGAGGAGGGGGGCCTGGGTATCCCCGACCTCCTGCTGTACTTCCAAGCGACACAACTGCGTCATTTAGTGGAGTGGAGTAGGCTGGAGTCGGGTAAGCACTGGTTGTTCCAGGACCAGGCAGTAGCTGCCAGGCCCTTACAGGGGGTCCCCTTCCTTCGGAGGGTGCACAGACCGCTCAATTTGTATGCATCTTATGTCACCCGGACCACCCTTGACACATGGGACCGCACCAACCTCAAACATAATTTAACTTCTTTCCCTTCACCACTTACTCCTCTGCTGGACAACCCCGATTTCCAACCAGGCACAGATGTGGCCGCCTTCGCGCGATGGAAGGCCACGGAGTGCCGCTCCCTGGGCCACCTTTTCGACGTCAATGGAATCATACCATTTCACCAACTCAGGGTGGAGTATGGGTTACCCGAAACTGAACGACTTCGATATCTTCAGATTCGGCACTGGGCATCACACGCCCAGGTTAGACCGGCTGCCGGTCGGCACCTCTCCGCCTATGAGAAATGGCTTATCACCCGCACATTGGATAAACGACTCATTTCGGATCTATACAAGATGTTGCTCCGTAGGAACACGCACATGTATAATGCTAGCCGCGCGAGATGGGAAGGGGAGCTGGGCAGAACACTTAGTCACAAGGAATGGGAGGGGGTATATTATAGAGCCCGCCATTCGGCATATCATACGGGACTGACTGAGACCCTTACCAAACTGGCTACGTATTGGTATTACACCCCCGAACGCTTACATTCCATGGATCCTTCCCAGGGGGCGGAGTGCTGGCGGGGTTGCGGGGGTCGGGGTACCCTGGTACACCTATTGTGGGAATGCGACCATCTCCAGCCATATTGGACCCAATTGCTGGATGAAGTGGACAAGCACCTCAACACACAAATACCGCGCTTTCCCGCATATGTCCTCTTAGGCCTTCCGAATCCCTTGACATACCCGCTAAAATCCCGTAGAGGCCGCCTGATTGCAATAGCCCTGGGTTCGGCAGTGCAAAACATCCTAACACATTGGCGCACTTCTCAGATTCCCACTTTCACAGGGTGGCTATATCGCCTTTGGCATGTCCTGGGAATGGAAAAGCTGACTCTGACACTAGCGGGGAGAGGATCTGCGTTCAATGAGCTATGGCAACCATTCCTGTCCCTTCTCTCTTCTGAATTCAGGGAAATCACCTGCCCCAGGTACCTCCGCCTCTTGCGGCTCTCTGAATGGCACTTGACAGGGTCTTGATACCTCAGTTTAATTAATGGGACTAAGGTTCCACCCATATCAGTTTTCCTAGTGGACAAGGGAAGGGGTGGGGGGTGGAGGGGGTCTAGAATAATTTTCCTTTTTATTTCTGTTATGTTCGTTGTTTGTTTATATGTTCTAATTTCCTAGCTCTGGCATACGCCCATTCCGGGCCGATGGCGTTGATATTGCTCCTGAAATGCTGAATATGTTGTTTGTCTGAAAATTCAATAAAAGATTTAAACCATAAAAAACAGTGTGGTAGGGATGTGCAAGAATAGAGCAATCAACAAAATATAAGACATTTGAGGAAGGAAAATTGAAAACAATGAAGTTGGAAAGACATGAAAACATATGGCAAGAAACAAGGCAACAGAAAAGTAAACTGACAACATTTAACCTATGCATTATGCAAGAGAGTATGGTTAGCAGCTAGTATGGTTTAAAGAGGAATGCTCCTGAAGGAGCTGGGAGCTAATGGCATGGAAATTATAGGATAAGCGTCTTAAGGGGGTGACAGAAAAAGAATAAGGAATTGCACAGTGTTCAGTTTTCTCAATATATAGTTGCAGTGTTTGTAATCTGCAGCATTAGAAAGCAATGTAGAGACTTTGACACAGGCAGTCACGAGAAGATACCTCTTTAAACTCTTCATAACCGATCTTTCCCCTGCACTTGATGCAACCAATAGTCAAGTCCCCACCCTCAGTACGTTTGCACTGAACCACCTATTATATGCGGATGACTTGCTTTTGTGCAGTCAAACTAAAGTAGGCCTACAGAGACTGATAAATACACTACAACTGCACACTACTCAAAATTACCTAGTTATTAACCGAAATAAAGCAAAGTTGGTTAGCAAGGCAGTGAAGAAGAATGCAACTTGCCACCTCGGTACATATGCTCTGGACACAGTAAGAGAATATTAGTACTTAGGCGCACTGCTAGACGGCAAGGGAATGCTCAAACAACAGCTCCGGACCATCACAAACAGTTGCAGTGCCCTAATTGTCACTTTTAACACCTTGCACAAGAGGTTGAAAGGTCCAACACTTGACCCTCTTTTAAGGGTTGTGGCAGCAAGGGATCTGCCAACTCTACCCTAGAGCAGTGAGGCCCTTCACGGCCATGACTCACCATTATTGGACAAACTCCAAGTAAAAGTTATTTGCCATGTTTTAAATCGAGCACAGAGCTCCTCCACTAGCCAAATACGGCTGGAGTTTGAATTGCTGAGAGAGGGTGCAACAGTCAAGTGCTGCTTGAAATTAAAATATGCAGAGCCTAACATAATTAGCAATATTCAGTGGTCATCAATCGACACCAGCAGCAGTTTAAAAGACTACTTGGATTAATCTCTAGTAAACCTGCAACTTGGGAATCTATGGGTCCTGCCAATTTCATAGGATGCTTTCATAAAAACAGCTAACTCCACAATGGCCAAACTCTCTTCTTTAAAGGCCAAAGAGAAGCTCGCAAAAAGAGCACATGCCTGAATGTTCATCAATAGTCACTCGCACTTGAAGCCAGTGAAGTGCCTGGCTTTCACATACCTGCTTCTTCTAAAACCAAAGCTGCAGCGGTCTGGGCCTAGCATTCCCACCCCTAGCCCACTGTTATCTCACATATCGTTATAGGGATCCTAACTTGTGACAAAACACAGTTATACAGTTCCATTATAAATAATAAAACACACCAACACCTTTTCTTGTGGGAAAACTGTTGCAAGTTTATTTGCATTCTTGTTATGCATATATATACACAGGTAGGGTTATCTTACGTGCGATCATCAGAGTGCAGCGCTGTTAAGGACTAACCGCTGACACCCCTCCTGAAACAATCTCCAGCCACTGGGCATTACGTTGCCATCTCATTCTTTAACCGGTGCTGTATCTTACGTATTGGGGCAGCGGCCCAATGCTTTTTAAGTGTTTACTGCACCCGTGCCACCACAGAGCGAGGTAGGGCTAACCCCCAGCTGTCAGGATACTAACTGTCCCTTACAAGATGAAGGGGTTGCCGTCGCGTTCTTCTCATGGCCCCCTATCGCCTGAGGATCTAATTTTTATTACCTAAATAGCACTCGGCCTCCCGGAAGTGCATAGTCCCTGGGGAGGCGAGGTCCTCTTCCGGCCAGGTGGCCATGGAAAAAATACTAGCCCCTCCAGGGCAGTGGGGAAATGCTAAGGGGCTGTCCCCTCTAGTGTCCCCCTACGGGGGACGTGGCCATCCTCCTTCCGACCACACTAGCGGAAAAACCAGCATGGTTGCACCGTGGAGACAGAGACTGTCGCTTATGTGGCTCAAACAGAGAAAATCTTTTGCACCTTAACTGCATTTGTCCTGAAATGGACAGGATGCCCCTTGTCATGCCCTCCCCAAAAAGCAAAGAGATCTGCACATTCAGGCAGGCTGTCATAATGGGCACTTACATGAAAATCCTGGGCTATCCTGGCCCCCTGGGAACCTCTGACAAAGCTGTGTGCATATGCTAATGCCGTTTTTAGGTCTCGCCTAGGCAGCGCGCATGCGTTGCCCTAGGAGATGACCTTGAGAAATTGGTCAGCTCTTTTCAAGCACTCGTGCTTGTGCTGGCATCCACCTTGCGGGAGCGAGCAGCGGAGCGCGTGCTAATTGAAAACAGATGGCCCGCGCGCCGCTGCTCGCTCCCGCAAGGTGGATGCCAAAACAAGCATGAGTGCTTGATGACCTCTTTTCTGTCTTCATCCTACACTTCTGCGAGCTCAGTGTAGACGAGAGCCCCTCATCCAAAGTGCAGACCGCTTGTTTTTGACTGCCCGGTCTCTGCTCATGTTCCTGCCATGAAACCTTCCTGTCCGCTTCATTTTTCAGCTTGGCCTATTACTTAATCTCTCCGTGCCGTTCACACGCCACCTCACCCCTCACACAACAGTGCATGCCCGTCGCCACAACCCCTCCGAGGTCGCTGCTTGTTCGTGTCAGTCCGCTGTGCCGTTCTTAATCTCACCGTGCCATTCTCAACACCACCTCACCCCTTTAAGCGCGCCTTTATTTATTTATAAACAGCGCCACTTTGACTTTAAGCGCACCTTTATTTATTAACAAAAGGCGCTGCTTTCAATTTAAATTTAAGGAGGTGAGAGCCGCGCTTCAACATGCACCTTTATTTCTGCACGGCGCCGTGCAACTTCTCCCCTGTTGTTGGTTGCCGTGGCTGCTGCAGTTCATCGACTCCTTAATTGTTGCAACATTGATAACATTCAAAGGGTAACGTCACCTATGCCATAATCGCAGTGCTCAAAATAGGAAAAGACCCAGAACATGATGGCTGCCTTGTTCTTTGGTGTAGTGACATTGAGTTTTGACTGATTGGTATTATTATTTCAGAACCACATGTGAAGTTCCCTGAGCCTGTGAAAGTAGTTTATTGTGTTTATTTTGCACGTCGGCCAGCTTCGCCGGAATCTAACTTAGTGATTGTGACACTGGCATGAGGGATCCCGCCCTGAGTGAAGGCATTCACATATGGCTGCTGGGTCTCACCGAGCTCTTTCACAGCACATTTAAAACAGACAAAAGGTAATGAAGTTATAGGTTCCTTCCTGAACCCTCGGCTGCATATCATTCTGCGAGACACACGATAACATTACACCGACATCAGTCCTACACCAAGTTCTGGAACAGACTCTTCCCTAGAACATGATTAACAAGAGTAAAGCTGCCCCTCTGCCCTCAGCGCTTGAATATGTGGGGCCCATTGAGCTCCTGTTTGTCAACATTCCTTTTTAATATTCATAGCCCGCCTTTGTCACTGCTTGATGTAGGAAGTTAGAAGCATGATTCGTTTAAAGTTTACTCAATCTAAAGACCGATATATAGCCCTGCACTCTTTCCAGAAGACAATCCGAACCTAGAGGAAGTAAACTTTACTACAAGTAAATGGTTTCGGCACAGACTCCTGTTCATGAGGGCAATCATCTCCCGGAGTAAACTTTCCTTACGTGGTGATACTATCCGACCAAATTCGATCTTAGAGCAGGACTTGATATTAAACAGACAGGCAGACCGGGGCAGTTTGATAAAACTGTGACTATTGAATACCTACTGCAGGGGAAATCGATCCGTTCACCAGCAGGAATGGCACCAAGGTAGTTCTAGGTATCTGAAGATAAAGCACCAGTCCACTCAATTCATCAACCCCTTGCAGAAATGAATCAATATTTTGCAAATGGCACTGCTTAGTTGAGCAACACCCCCAGTATGCTGGATACACATCTCTTTGTTTGGCAAAGGATGCTTTGGTTGCTGCTCAGTGCATATGTACAAATCAAAGATCTCTAACAATGCTTGAGAAGCCTCACCGCAGATTAAGCGCGTCCAACAAGTTCATTTCCAATGCGGAGGAAAAGCCAAGATGTGGACTAGTAACTGCTCCGTAGTGCATATTCGCCATAATAGACCACGTGTCAGAGGAACTTTGGTGTCAAAGCTGTCGATCTTCCACTGCCAAAACGATGTTCAATGCACAAGGACCAAGGTAGGTGGTTCAGAGAAGGGTAGACCTGTAGCGTAGAGGGTTAACATGCCTGCCGCAAAGAATGTGTACTATGCAGATCATAGAACAGTGTTTTATGCCCATAGCTCAACGGGTTACTGCTTTTGTCACAGAGATCCTTTTGTTACTGTGCAGTCCATAAATTACAATCCTGTTCTAGATTAAAAAGTTATGTTTTTTCCCAGTCTTTCATTATCCAAATTTTGCTAAAAAGAGTTTGTTTAGGTAGAAATAAATTGTTATTAGTAAGTCAACCCTAGGCATTCTTACGTTCTGAATCCTGAGTTTGTGCTTCCCAGACCAAGCACTCTTAACCCCTTCGCTGCTAGGCCTTCCCCCCCCCCCCCCCTGTGCCAAGCCTTTTTTTGGCTATTTGGGGTAGTTCGCGCTTAGGCCCCTGTAACTTTTTGACCACATAAGGTATCCATGCCAAATTTGCGTCCTTTTTTTCCAACATCATGGGGATTCTAAAGGTACCCAGGGTTTGTGGATTCCCCTGGAGGGGACCCAGAAATTAGCCAAAATACAGCTAAACTTTGTTTTTTTTTTAAAAATGGGAAAAAAGGGCTCCAGATGAAAGCGTCTGGTTTTTCCCTGCAAATGGTATCAAAAAAGGGGTTGTGGTGCAGAAATCACCATCTTCCCAGCTTTCAGGGACAAGCAGACGTTTGTCAGAAAACCAAAATTATTTACACAGTTTTGGCATTTTTCTGGGACATAGCCTATTTCTGCTATTTTTTGTGCTTTCAACCTCCTTCCAGTTAATGGTAGAAATGGGTATGAAAGCAATAATGGATCCTGGAAAGCTATACATTTTGGAAAAGTAGACAAAAGTCTGAATTCAGCAAGGGGTCATTTGTGTAGATCCTTCAGGGTTTCTTCATAGAAACTAACAGTTAAATATAGGAAAAATTGAAAATTAGTTGAAAAAAACAGCCATTTGTGTCAACGTTTTCACCTGTAACTTCTTCTAATTATGACAGCTGTTTGAAAGCAATATACCGTTACATCTGCAGGACCTTTCTGGTAGTGGGGATATATAGGACTTGTAGGTTCACAAAGAACCCGACGAACCCAGAGCCAATAACTGAGCAGCATCTTGCAATGGTTTTTTATTATGTACCGGATATATAGCAATTATTTTGGGAAAATGTATACATGGAAAAATAGGTATAAAAGACACCTATGTATTTCTGAAATGGGAACAAAATGTAGAGTTTAGAAACAGTAGATATTTGCACATTTCCGAAATTGGGAGTACCCATACTAGCATGAGAATTATAGATCATTTTTCAAAATGACTTCTTTTTACACATTGTCTTTCATTTGGAAGGCAGAAATGCATCGAAAGTCAATAGGTAATAACAGTTGCTCTACAATTCTGTGTTACCCTAAGTCTCCCGATAAAAATGGTACCTCACTTGTGTGGGTAGGCTTAGTGCCAGCAACAGGAAACGGCCCAAAACACAAGGTGGACACACCACATTTTCACAGTGAAAAATGACCCTTTTTTTGCAAAGTGCCTAGCTGTAGTTTTTGAACCCTAGCTCTGCCGTCACCTAGGGAAACCTAGCAAACCTATACATTTTTAAAAACTAGACACCCAGGGAATTCCAGGATGGGGTGACTTGACTGGCTCTCACCAGGTTCTGTTACCCAGAATCCCTTGCAAACCTAAAAAATTGTCCAAAAAACCACATTTTCCTCGCTTCTCTGTGATGGAATGTTCTGAAATCTGTATGGATCCACAAAATTCCACCCACCCCACATTCCCCAAAGTCTTCCAAGAAAAATGGTACCTCACTTGTGTGGGTAGGCCTAGTGCCAGCGACAGGAAACGGCCCAAAACACAAGGTGGACACACCACATTTTCACAGTGAAAAATGACCCTTTTTTTGCAAAGTGCCTAGCTGTAGTTTTTTAACTCTAGCACTGCCGGCGCCTAAGGAAACCTAGCAAACCTATACATTTTTGAAAACTAGACACCCAGGGGAATCCAGGATGGGGTGACTTGACTGGCTCTCACCAGGTTCTGTTACCCAGAATCCCTTGCAAACCTAAAAAATTGTCCAAAAAAAACACATTTTCCTCACATTTCTGTGGTGGAAAGTTCTGGAATTTGCGTGAATCCACAAAATTCCATCCACCCCGCGTTCCTCAAAGTCTTCCGAGAAAAATGGTACCTCACTTGTGTGGGTAGGCCTAGTGCCCGTGACAGGAAACGGCCCAAAACACAAGTTGGACACACCACATTTTCACAGTGAAAAATGACCCTTTTTTTGCAAAGTGCCTAGCTGTAGTTTTTGAACCCTAGCTCTGCCGGCACCTAGGGAAACCTAGCAAACCTATACATTTTTGAAAACTAGACACCCGGGGGATGCTAGGGAGGTATGGCTTGCATGCATCCCCCAACGTTTTCTTACCCAGAATCCCCTGCAAACCTCAACTTTTGCGGAAAAAATCACTTTTTCCACACAATTTTGTGTGTGAAAGGTGTGGCATCATCGGGCTGACACAAATTTCCTACCACCCAGTGTTCCCCCAGGTCTCCCGATAAAAATGGTGCCTCACTCGTGTGGGAGGCCCACGTACCCGCGACAGGCATGGGTCCAAAACGTATTGAGGCGACATCAAATTTCCTATCCCAAAACGACCTAGTTTTGCAAGGGGGGTCACCTGGGTTTCTGGCCCTGTGCTCGGCGGCCAGCTAGGGAAACCTACCAAACCCACACATTTCTGAAAACTAGACACCAGGAGGATTCCAGGGAGGTATGGCTTGCGTGGATCCCCCAACGTTTTCTTACCCAGAATCCCCTGCAAACCTCAAATTTAGCTGAAAAAATCACTTTTTCCACACAATTTTGTGTGTGAAAGTTGTGGCATCATCGGGCTGACACAAATTTCCTACCACCCAGTGTTCCCCCAGGTCTCCCGATAAAAATGGTGCCTAACTTGTGTGGGAGGCCCAAGTACCCGTGACAGGCAAGGGCCCAAAACGTATTGAGGAGACATCAAAATTGCCTATCACAAAACGACCTGGTTTTGCAAGGGGGGTCACCTGGGTTTTTGGCCCCGTGCTCGGCGGCCACCTAGGGAAACCTACCAAACCCACACATTTCTAAAAACGAGACACCCGGAGGATTCCAGAGAGGTATGGCTTGCGTGGATCCCCCAATGTTTTCTTACCCAGAATCCCCTGCAAACCTCAAATTTAGCTGGAAAAAAATCACTTTTTCCACACATTTTTGTGGCATCACCGGGCTGACACAAATTTCCTACCACCCAGTGTCGCCTCAATATGTTTTGGGCCCTTGCCTGTCGCGGGTACTTGGGCCTCCCACACAAGTGAGGCACCATTTTTATCGGGAGACCTGGGGGAACGCTGGGTGGTAGGAAATTGGTGTCAGCCCGGTAATACCACAACTTTCCCACACAAAAATGTGTGGAAAAAGTGATTTTTTTCAGCTAAATTTGAGGTTTGCAGGGGATTCTGGGTAAGAGAAATTTGGGGGATCCACGCAAGCCATACCTCCCTGGAATCCCCGGGTGTCTAGTTTTCAGAAATGTGTGGGTTTGTTAGGTTTCCCTACCTGGCTGCCGAGCACTGGGCCAAAAACCCAGTCGACCCCCCTTACAAAACCAGGTCGTTTTGTGATAGGCAATTTTGATGTCGCCTCAATACGTTTTGGGCCCTTGCCTGTCGCGGGCACTTGGGCCTTCCACACGAGTGAGGCACCATTTTTATCGGGAGACCTGGAGAACGCTGGGTGGTAGGAAATTTGTGTCAGCCCGGTGATGCCACAACTTTCCCACACAAAAATGTATGGAAAAAGTGATTTTTTCAGCTAAATTTGAGGTTTGCAGGGAGTCTGGGTAAGAAAACGTTGGGGGATCCATGCAAGCCATACGTCCCTGGAATCCCCCGGGTGTCTAGTTTTCAGAAATGTGTGGGTTTGGTAGGTTTTCCTAGCTGGCCACTGAGCACTGGACCAAAAACCCAGGTGACCCCCCTTACAAAACCAGGTCGTTTTGTGATAGGCAATTTTGATGTCGCCTCAATACATTTTGGGCCCTTGCCTGTGGCGGGTACTTGACCCACCCACACAAGTGAGGTACCATTTTTCTTGGAAGACTTTGGGGAATGCGGGCTTGGTGGAATTTTGTTGATCCACACAGATTTCAGAACTTTCAAACACAGAAATGTGAGGAAAATGTGGGGTTTTTTGACAAATTTTGAGGTTTGCAAGGGATTTTGGGTAACAGAACCTGGTGAGAGCCAGACAAGTCACCCCATCCTGGATTCTCCTGGGTGTCTAGTTTTCAAAAATGTATAGGTTTGCTAGGTTTACCTAGGTGCCGGCAGAGCTAGGGTTCGAAATCTACAGCTAGGCACTTTGCAAAAAAAGGATCAGTTTTCACTGTGAAAATGTGGTGTCCACGTTGTGTTTTAGGCCGTTTCCTGTCGCGGGCATGAGGCCTACCCACACAAGTGAGATACCATTTTTCTCAGAAGACTTTGGGGAATGCGGGGTGGGTGGAATTTTGTGGATCCACGCAGATTCCAAAACTTTCCACCACAAAAATGTGAGGAAAATGTGTTTTTTTTTACAAAGTTTTAGGTTTGCAAGGGATTCTGGGTACCAGAACCTGGTGAGAGCCAGACAAGTCACCCCATTCTGTATTTCCCTGGGTGTCTAGTTTTTAAAAATGTACAGGTTTGCTAGGTTTCCCTATGTGCCGGTAGGCACATTGCTAAAAATAAGTCTGTGCCTCGTGGGCTTTCTGCCACCCTGGGGGGAATCGGGGGGGGGGGAGTTTGCCCCGATATGGCCCCAAGGGGGACAGAAAGATTGTGGCTATTTTTTTGGGGGGTGGGGGCATTGGTATGCCCATTCTGGGCAGCCCCTACCCCCACGCATAAAAAAAGCCAGCGTAATCGCTGGTGCCTAGTGGGCTTTCTGCCCCCCCGGGGTGCAAATCAGGGGCCACTGCCCCCATCTGCCCCCACGGGGGGCAGAAAGACTGGAATTTATCTGGGGGGTGGGGGTATTGTCATTGCCATTTTGGGCAGCCCCTACCCCTACATGAATACAAAAATAAATCCCTGGTTTCTAGTGGGCTTTCTGCCCCCGTGGGGGGGCAGATTCGGGGCTACTGCCCCCATCTGCTCCCAAGGGGGGGCAGAAAGACTGTAATTTTTTTTGGGGTGGTGGGGGCATTGAAATGCCAGTTTTGGGCAGCCCCCACCCTAATTTCAATTGCCCAAAATAAATCCCTGGCGTCTAGTGGGCTTTTTGCCCCCCCTGGGGGGGGCAGAATGGGGGCTAGTGCCCCCATCTTCCCCAGGGGGGGCAGAAAGGCTGTAATTTTGGTGGGGGGGGTGGGGGCATTGGCATGCCCGTTTTGGGCAGCCCCCACCCTAAGTAAAATTGCAGAAACACAATCCCTGGCGCTAGTGGGCTTTCTGCCCCTTTGGGGGGCAGATTGGGGGCTTCTGCCCCCCAGGGGGGGGCAGAAAGACTGTTATTTTTTTTGGGGGGGTGGGGGCATTGGCATGCCCGTTTTGGGCAGCCCCCACCCTAATTTCATTTGCCTAAAAGAAATCCCTGGCGTCTAGTGGGCTTTTCGCCCCCCAGGGGGGGCAGAAAGACTGGTATGCTCAAAACACAATGGGGGGAGCAAAGGCCCTTGCCCAAGGGGCCGCTCCCCCCTCCCTGGCGCTAGTGGGTGGATCCCTGCTTGGGGATCGCCCTCCTGGGGTGATCCCCAAGCAGGGATCCACTAGGGAATGGTACCATTGGAAAGGGGAGATTCTTCCCTTTCCAACGATACCTCTCCCAAATGTTTCGGTGCTCGGGGGGCTGAGATAGCCCCACGAGCACTGAAATACTGAAACTGAAACTCAGTTTCAGTTTCGTTTTCAATGTAATGACGACAGCGCGCCATGCGCGCGATCGTCATTACTTTGAAAACCAGGGATTTGCCTCGGGAGGTTGGGGAAGCTCTTCCCCACCTCCCGAGGCACAAAAAAAAAATGGAAATCCCTCTGCTGTTTACAGCAGAGGGATTTCCTGCCCCTGTCCTCATGACGGAATGGTTCCGTCATGAGCTCAGGAGCACCGGTGCTCATGACGGAACCATTCCGTCATGAGCACGAAAGGGTTAAAAAATGCCTACCAGTATGGATGACATTTGAATCCTACACCTTGTAGTCCTCTTTGTCTTATGTAAAATTTCTATACACTGATTTACACACGTATGTATGTGTGATGTAAAATGCTCTTACACCCTACACTTATGAGAGGCGCTATAAAACAAATGAAATACATGTGATGGAGGGACTATGGAAAAATGAGAGGCACTGGTGGAGGGTTATAGTGAAGGAATAATTTAAGATCCCTTTAAAAATTGCTGTATCCTGGTACACTGTACGGTCATCTTGTACTATGCCTTAAAAACAAATTCAATTGAATACATAATGAAAAGTGTGTTGTAGAATGCACATTTTTTCTCAAAATTTCTTTGGGTGGAGAACCTCTCAACCCCCTTGTAGTAGCTCACTATGCACTGTATGGGGGCTGATCTGACAAAATTTGGCAGGGTTGCTTTAATCAAGTTCGGCCCTGATGAGACTGAATGTTCATTTTGTGATAGTTTGCCCTTTTTGTGGCAGCGTTGGTTGGGGTCTGATATCAGTGCTTAATTTGTACTATTATGAAAGCCAGTCCACACAATTTTTAGGTCGAGCCTAGCGCAGCGCGCATGCGCAAAGGGTATAATAGAAGTGCAAGAGCGCTATGGCCTGTGTTTTTATGGTGATATATGCATTATGATTCACATGTTCTTATTCCCTAAACTGCTGCATTGCATGCCCCGATACTATGACGCATATCGTTTTGATTCCTGTTTATTCAGGATAATGAGTACCATTTCCGGACCTGCACCATACTAATAATAAATAGTGATTTATATGTTTTCTGCTATAATTATATATAAGGTAACAAAAATGCTTATAATGCTTTTTATTATAACTTTGCAACATGCTGTACAACAGCCACACTGCTCTACAACATAGCTTAAATACATTGGCAAAGCCAATAGCTCTGGCTAAACACTTATAAGGTCCCAAAGGCGAGACCTATTGGCTATGCCAATGCTTGTTAATTTTTAGGTCGAGCATACAGTGTATGCATGACCTGTTGTAATCACTAAAACCACAGTATTCCCGCCTGCTGCTTGGGATAGGTTCACTCCAGTGCCCTTCTTAATTGATGAATCCTGACTCATTCTGGCAGGCGATAGCTCACTTCCGTTCAAGGAAGAGGAGCACCGGCCAATTACAGTCTTCTTACGGTCCATTCTTTATCTCTTTGTTTGGAGAACTATTTATTTTTTATTGTTTCTTTCTGCGCGTCACTGCTTGTTATTATTAGCCAGACCGGTCCGAGATAAAATGCCGGAAGGCGCCTGTTCGTGCACCAAGTGCTCTTATGGCTGCTTGTTTCTAATGTTCCTTTTTATTCCACTGGCTTCTCCGTGCCCGTGATGCGTGAATTTAAGATTTAGAATGCTTGTTTATAATGTACTTTTTTTTTATTCCACTGGCTTCTCCGTGCCTGTGATGCAGGATTTTTTTTTATCTAGAACCTTCCCTCCCTGCCAAAAAAACAGATACCAGGAGAACGGGACCAGGCCGGCCATTGGCAGGGAATGGCACCTCTCGCACAAAGAGGCCGCTGGTGCATAACTCACTGCCATGTGTTTTGTTTTGCAGAATTGCATGAAATCAAACCTATTTCCTGCTCGGAGTTTTATTACATTCCCAAACAGAGGAGAGAAAGGACATATTTTGAGCACCGCTGAAGGAATATTTGTTTATCCTAGATAAGCAGCTCCAAATACCCCTTTCCCCGTCAATCTGTGACGAAGAACCTGAGCTCGCCCACCCCACCCAGGCCCAGACCTCTGTTAGTACACTCTGGGGCATATTCTCAAGGAGCTATCGCCGAGTTACCGGCACTTTATCGCAGCCAAACTTGCGATAAAATTATCGCCCCATTCACAAGCTGGTGCTAACAGCCGATACCACCAGTTTACGTGCGAAAGCATCCGCAAAAAACATCGCCACAGATGACCCCGGCAACTATCGCTAATGAGATGCAGACTAGGCATTCCCGAGCAAAAAGCTGCAACAACACCACACCTCAACATTCTCAACGACCAGCCACATCGGCGATAAGACCACAAAACAGGCGATAAGGCGCGTTAGCAGCAGGAAACTAACACCTGCTCTGACCTGGTGTAAAGTCGGTCGACAACCTGCACCATCAAAGGGAGACCAGCCCAGAGCCACACATGAAGAACAACAGATGCCATGGAGCCACACACCATGCATCCCGGAGCCCCGAAAGGGCAACAACACCCACCGCCACCCCCCCGACCCCTCCCGCCCCCCCTCGGACCACCACAGAGGCAGCGCAGACAAAGACAGCTGACCTTCAGGAACTGCACCAGCCTCACAGACCTAACACCAGACAATGTCAATGCCCACTACAGGCTCAAAAGGACAACCATCCTCCGCATCCTGAACATCATTGCCCACAGGCTGACGGTACCAACACAGCGTACAACCAACATCCCTCCGCAGACAAAGCTGCTGGCTGTGCTGCACCTGTTGCCCTCTGGTACCTCCCAACCAACAACCGCCAGAATCGGAGGAGTCTCACAGCCAGCCCCATCCAAGTTCCTCACACCTGTCCTGGATGCCATCATCAGCCAGGTACCCCAGTACCTATACGTCCCCCACAATGCGCAGGAACAGCTGGAGACCAAGCAAGGACTATACGCCATAGCTGGATTCCCGCACGTGTTGGGGGCAATTGACAGCACACATGTTCTACTTGTGCCCCCTGCCGACACTGCACACAATTACCCCAACAGGTCGTTTTGTGATAGGCACGTTTGATGTCGCCTCAATATGTTTTGGGCCCTTGCCTGTCGCGGGTACTTGGGCCTCCCACACGAGTGAGGCACCATTTTTATTGGAAGACCTGGGGGAACGCTGGGTGGTAGGAAATTTGTGTCAGCCCGGTAATACCACAACTTTCCCACACAAAAATGTGTGGAAAAAGTGATTTTTTCAGCTAAATTTGAGGTTTGCAGGGGATTCTGGGTAAGAGAAATTTGGGGGATCCACGCAAGTGATGCAGCGCGTACAATAAAAACTATTCTCCTCCTAGGTTACTTATAGGTCATCCAGGGGCAAACTATATTTCTCATATCCACATGACGATGGGGCCCATAAACATCGTCTAACACACACGCACACTCCTGGATTTCCTTTACACCTTTGTGAAATTTTGTACTCCTAGGAGAAGCATGAGAACTAAATGGAGAACACCATTTTATGTACCGCTGGAAGAGCCAGGATATCTTATTACCTTATTTTGTCCCTTTCTTTTAGTTATTTCTTAAGATATTCCTGCTTATTGCTTGTCGATGAATCATTCATTTAAGAAATTAGTTCATAGTGATTAAGACCAGCTGAATCACAATAACCAATTACTTATGTCACAATCATTTAGGAAAATAACCACTGAGTCATTTTGGGTTTAAAGAATCTTAAATTTTATATAAATTTTAAAGCATGAAAAGAATTTTAATACTTTATTCAATTATTCATTCTTAAATTCACAATTTTATTAAGCATAATCAATTTATTGCAGAAAGGAAATTTTGTCATGAAGCCAAAACCCTAATTACCTGCCTAGCTTCCTAATTTAGCCTAATGATTTCTAACCTAAGTTAGGAATTAGAATTAGCCTGATTCTCATACTCAACTGTAAAATTAAGACAGCAACAGCAACTTCAGCTCGTCAGCATCAGCTACCTGCAACCCGTCTCCTCTAACAGTCTTTCAGCATCTCCCGCTCAGTAAGGGATTGATCAGGACCACCCAGCACTGGAAGCCATCAACACGACTCTTCAACTCCTCTCCTGACTGTGACTGCAACCACGACTGACATCAACTCTCTTGACTGGAACTCTGACCCCCTCCCACTAAGAGTAGGCCCTCTTATACCCTAATTCTAACTTTGCTAACTAACTGTTGCAACATTAATATCACGCTTTTCTTTCATTGGTCCATGCATGTCAGCTTATTCATTCTTTAATCAAGTTCTCTTGGATTCAAGGGTCCTTGGATCATTTCCTTTCCCATACGCTTAAACATTTCCATCCGATTCGATCAGTTCATTTGTAACTTCTTTCGACACATTTGAGAACTCCGCAGTCATTGTCCTTTCTCTTGACTTGTTTCCCACGGGCTCTTGCTGATCATCACGGCACGCTATCAGTTCAATTAGGTCACATCAGCCTTGACCATTACTTGCATCTTAGCCTCTCTGTTAAACCACGAGCTCGCTTTCTCCCATTTCATCACGTGTCATGGGTTCCCTTGCGCCTGCGCACATCTTCCCACTGGCGGCCATTTTATCTCGCCATTCGGTTATACTTTAGAAGCACTAATTTGAGGCAAACAAAACATAATTAAAATAGAGAAAAATAGCCCTTTCGTTTCCCTCCCGTCGTCTACGTACCCCAATTAGTTGTTACCTAGCAGAAAGCAACATTTAAGCTGTTCCTTACTTACCATCACTATTGTTTTTGCAACGACACGTTTTATTTCTATGAAGCACAATATCATGCATTTATTTTTATTATTACGCATTTATTTTTACGTTATAATTAGACACACGGACATTCATTAATAGATTATTTAGCACACACATTGGCATATTACCATTCCCACACATACAGTGTTGATTAATACATTTAAACGAACATTTTATTTAATTAATTATAAAATTTGTTAGGGGTTAAAATTTTTATTTTCCCTGCTCCATCAATCCCCCCTTTGGTGATTTTTAAATCACCACATAAAACCCAAGTCATACTTCTTTTCAGGCAGCATGTCTTTCATCCTTTGCTTTCTGTTATTTATACATCTGTTTCTTCTTCATCTTGCCTTTTAGTCTCTTTGTACATGCTTTCTTTCATTTTCTCCAACTCAATTTCACCCATTTCTCTCTCTCTTTCTCTCATTAATCTGTTATTTCTTCTTATCTTATTCTGTCTTACTTTTCTCTTTATACATGTTATTACTATTTTCAATATCATGGCTAACAATATTACTATAGTTGCTACTATTATAACTTTCCCTATCACTAGTCTACTCATTCTAGTTAACCAATTCGCTACTGAGGAAAACCCTCTACCAAGTTTTCCCAAAACACTTTCAACCTCCAGTGGAACTAATTCTTTGTGCAAACTTGTAATATTTGTAATATACTTCTGTATATTTTCACTGTTATCAGGAATGTAAGTACAACAATGTTGGACTTTCAACATTCCACAGACTCCACCCTCTTTTGCCAAAAGAATATCAAGGGCAAGCCGATTTTGCATCACCATAGCTCTCATGGCAACCATTTCGGTATTTACCATTAAGAACCCTCCCGCAGTATCTGTAGACAAACGATCTACTACTGTGGATAACTTCCGAATTTTAAATGCATTCAAAGATATTCCCACTGCTGGTATCAATGCCCCAAAAATATCACCTACAATTTCTGAAAAACTTTCCCTCTTTCTACGTGTAAATCTATTAATCATCTTGTATGTTCCCTTTTCTTCTCTGTCCATGTGAAAATTTTTTGGAAAGACCAGGCCTACATAGCAAGTTCCATACCAATGGTCCGGTAACCTGTAATAAGCTCTATTCCCACAAACATAATAGATACCTGGAAATATTGGGTCCTTTCCACCTTTGAATCCCCAACCTCCCAGAATTTGATAATTGTCATGGCAGATACTGGAACCTACAAAGTAATTGTCATAGACTGTCTTATTTCTCCTAATGCACAACTTTCCTGTTTGCGGCCAGTCTAATGTCATTGCTGCATTTATCTTTTTCCCTTCATGATTTCCTTCCTCAAACGTCCATAAGCGTTTTCCTTCCTCTTTTATTGCTTCTTTCTGAAATTTCATTCTTCTTTCTTCAACCATTTCTAAAAATACTTTTTCTTCTTTCTTTAACTCACAGGTAAGGTTGTTACTAACTATTTCTTCTAACGTTAATTTTCTATGTTCTAAAAAGAATTCTCCTAAAACCTTTGCTGGTTTTACTTTGTTAAGTTCTGGTACTACTGGAATGTTTGCAAAAATCTTATCTATATCAGTATAATAAGATTCTAATCTACCTGTTTTATAAAATAAACTCGCTATTACACTACATGTTATTCCATAAGTCAGAGGTAGGTGATGATAAGTCACACCTTCTGATACTGATGCAGGCAATTGCATACAAACATAACAATCTCTTACGTCCATTGTTTCTACGTACTCATACAACAACTTTGTAAAAACATTCTTTGAGAAATCTGTTACTGACCTATCCTTATGCAACTCTGCACTACTTCTTAAAATAACTGGTTCTTTAATACTAGTTTCTTTTTCTGGTTTAGTATCATTCTTTGCTTCTATCACAGCTACACTAATAGGAATTGTGATTGCTAAAACTATCCATATGGTCATTAATAACCCTGTACAAAAGCAGCACATTTTGCACCATCTCTTTATAAATGCACATTTATCTCTTCTATCCCTATTATTTTCCATTTTTCTTTTTCTATTTGTTAAGTTTCAGAAAATTGTGTCACTACACCTCAGAAATGACTTAGATGCCACTCTGCTTTCAAAAAGTCTTTGCTTGGTACTTTCTTTTAATTCTCTCCAGAATTCTTTCGTTGTCACATCCGGTGATTTGTCACATCCAGTAAAATTGTCATGTCCGGCAGAAGCACTATAAGTTTTCACTTCAGTTTTGTTGCATCTCACCTTTGCCCATCCGACTTCTCAGTCTCTGGTTTCCGTGAGTGTTTTCTTCTTCTTCTTTGTAATCAGTTAGTGCAATATACAGCCACTCAGGTGACTTAAATTTTGAATTCACTTTCTTTGTCCTTTTGGACTTTTGTAATCTTTTTCCACTGGGTTTTTCTTGTCCCTTTTGACTTGTTACTTCATTTACTTGTTCAGCACCTTCGTCTTCCGCTCTTATTATTCTATATCTCAATTTTCTTACATAGCTGTTGGGCCAATTATCTCCTTTTCTTGGCCTTTTGGCTTCACCTTCTCTTTCTTCTCTTTCTGATTTCCAATTTCTTTTTCTTGATTCAGTCTTTGCTTTTTCCTCTCCTCCACTTTCTTCTGTTTCTGTTTCAACTGTCTCACTATTGTCTCTTATTTTGAAACTTATAATCTCGTCATCTCCTACTGGTGGATCTGTCTTCTCCTTTTTGTTTTCCCTTATTGCTGTCCCTCCTCGGTGTTCTTCCGATTTGGTGTTTTTCTCCTTTTCTGTTTCTAAATTTCCCTGTTCTTCTGTTTCTCTATCTGTCCCTATTGCTCCTCGGGGTTCTTCTCGATTTTCTAACCTTTTGTGTACTTCTTTCCCTACTTCATCTATTAATATTGTTTCTGAAGGATTTCCACCATAACTTGTACTTGGTTGTTCATCTAACTCAATTTCTTGCTCAGTTTCTTCTCTAATTGGTTTATAACCCCAAGTTCTCTTTCGGAATTCTTCCCAGTTTGCAGCTGAATCATCAGATCCTGAGGTTGTGTCAGATATTTCCAGATGTCGACTTACAGGTCGATCTTCAAGTTCTGGAATTTCTGAATTTCTTTCTTCTTCTTCTTCTTGTTCCTCTTCTTCTCTAGAGGTGTTTACAGTTGGGGTTTCCAGATGTCGACTTTCAGGTCGATCTTCAAATTCTGGCACCCTTTCCTTTATCTTTGTTGTCCCAGCCGTTAAACTTTTATCCCACACTTCCAGACGCCGACTCACATGTCGATCTGTAGGTTCTGGAACTCTGATTGTGTGGCTGGCATGAACCCAGTTCTTCACTCCTGCACACTTGACGGCAGTCGTTGTCACTAGGATTACCTGTCTTGGCTCGTCCCAACGCGGAACTAGACAGTTTCTTCTCTTGTGGACTTTTATGCGGACCCAGTCTCCTGGATTCAAGTCGTGGGCTGGTTTTCTTTCAAGAGTGGTCGCATCCGGTCCAACCTGATGAAACACAGAACGCACCACATCAGCCAGTCCTTTGGAATAATCCAGTACTAGATCATCAGTTATAGTTAATAACTTGTTGACGGGTACGTGTGCTTGTCTCATTGCTCGTCCCATGATCATCTCATGAGGACTGAGTCCCGTTTTCTTTTCAGGGATGCTTCTGATGGTCATCAGAACAAGAGGCAGTGCATCCGGCCATTTGAGTCCTGTAGCTTGACACATTTTTCCTAATCTGTTTTTAATTGTTCCATTAATCTGCTCTACTACCCCAGAAGCCTCTGGTCTGTAAGCACAATGTAGTTTTTGTTTAATACTCAGTGCTTCACAAATCAATTGGATCAACTCATTTTGGAAATGTGTTCCTCTATCTGTCTCAACCGTGACTGGAAAACCATACCTTGGAATGAACTCTCGCAGCATAAGTTTTGCCACTGTTGTTCCATCATTCCTTCTTGTGGGGTATGCCTCCACCCAACGAGAGAACAAACAGACGACCACTAGAACATATCTTAATCTGTTACTAGGGGGCATTTCAATAAAGTCCATCTGTATTCTTGTGAATGGACCTCCTTCTCGTCCTATTGTTCCTAGACTCACTACTGTTTTTCTTCCTGGGTTAAACTGTTGACAAATAAGACATCTTTGACAAAGACTTTCAGCAATGGCTCTGAATTTTGGATTATACCAGGTCTGTCTAAAAAGTCTGATCATTGCATCTCTCCCAATATGAGCTTGTCCATGGTACATCCGTGCCATGTCTGCAATCATGCTATCAGGCATAACTGGTCTTTCATCTCTGTATACCCACACACCATTATTTTCCTGTCTTCTACATCCTGCTTTTATCCAGTAATCTTTTTCCTCATCTCTTGCTGTTTCTTGTAACTGCCTTACTTCATCCCATGTTTCGACAGTATTAGTGAAAAGCAAAGGACAAGAGACATGCTCCCTTTCTCTATTTTTGTTCAGGGACGCCATGTTTTCCGCACAATATCTAGCGATCTCATCAGCATAATTATTGCCGACCGCTATGTAGTCTTCGTTTTTCTTATGCGCCTTGCACTTCACTACAGCTATTTGTTTAGGCAACTGTATCGCCTCAAGCAGTTTTTTAACATAATCTCCGTTTCTAATAGGTGTTCCTGCAGATGTCAGAAATCCTCTTTGTGACCAAATCTGTCCGAAATCGTGTACGATGCCGAAACCATATTGGCTATCGGTCACAATCGTGATTCGTACATTTTTCCCCAATTTACATGCTTGAATCAAAGCAATTAGTTCTGCAACTTGGGCAGACCTAACTCCTTTTAGACAAGACGCTTCCATCACAGTTGCCACTGTGCATACTGCGTAAGCTGCGCTTAACACTCCTTCTTTTGTGCGTAAACATGAACCATCTACAAACATGACATAATCCGATTCCTTTAACGGTTCATCTTTTATGTCAGCTCTTGGTTTTGTGCAATATTCCAGCACATTCAGACAATCATGATCTACTTCGTCTTGTTCAATTATACTCTCTTCATCTGGCAATGATGTAGAAGGATTTACATTTATGCATCTATCTATGGTCACATTTTCAGCACTCAAGATGACTTTTTCGTACTTAGTCAGCCGACTATGTGTCATGTACTGTGTTTTTGTTCTTGTCAAAAGAATTTCTACTGAATGGGGAACATACACTCTCAGTGGATACCCCATCACTATACCTTCACTTTGTTCCAGACTTACACAAGTAGCAGCAACTGCTTTCAGACACCCAGGCAATGCTTTTGCTATAGGATCTAAAACAGCTGAAAAGTAAGCGATTGGCCTTTTCATGGTCCCGTGTTTTTGTACCAGTACTGAAAATGCACATCCATCTCTTTCACTGCAGTACAACTCAAAATCCTTCTCATAATCAGGCATGCCTAATGCAGGGGCCTCACACAGTTTCTTTTTCAATTCTTTGAAAGATTTCATTTCTTCTTTGTTTAACTCAAAAGGGTCCTTTACATCTTTCTTTGTCAATTTTTGTAATGGTTTTGCAATCAAAGAAAATCCACTTATCCACTGTCGACAATATCCAACCATTCCCAAAAACATTCTTACCTCTCTTTGAGTCATTGGTGCTCTCATTCCTTGAATCATTCTTACTCTTTCTGTCGCTATTTTCCGCACTCCTTTCTCAATTTTATGCCCTAAATACTGGACTTCTTTCTGACAAAACTGCAATTTTGAAGGGGACACTTTATGTCCTCTTTTCTCCAAATGGTTCAGTAAAGCAATTGTGTCACTTACACATGCTTCTTTAGTTTTCGATGCCACCAATAGGTCATCGATATACTGCACCATCACTGATTTTTCTGGCATTTTTAAATCTTCCAGAGATTTCTTTAGAATCTGATTAAAAATTGAGGGGCTTTCTGTATACCCCTGTGGAATTCGGCACCATGCCAAAATACGCTCTCCGAACCGGAATGCAAATAATGGCTGGCTATCTGGATGCAAAGGAATAGAGAAAAATGCATGACACAAATCTATCACAGTGTACCACTCAGCTTCATGTGGGATTTGATATAGAATTACTGCAGGGTTTGGCACTATTGGACAACATGGTACAACTATTTTGTTGATCTTTCTCAAATCCTGTACTATTCTATATGTTCCATTTGGCTTTTTCAGTCCCATAATAGGTGAATTACATGGACTGCTCATGATTTCTTTCAGAATTCCCTGTTCAATCATCTTATTTATCACAGGAGTTATTCCTTCAATTATTTCTGGAGTTAATTTGTACTGTGGCGTGTTTGGATAAATTATCCCTTCTTTCACTGTTACTTTTATGGGATCAACTTCTCTCATTAATCCAATGTCCTCTCCTGTAAAATCCCACACACTTTCTTTTACTGTACTTTTCAGTTCTTCTGGAAGTTTTTCTGCATCAAATGCAGGAAACAAACCATTCGTTTCAGGTTCTTGATTCATCAATGTTACTTTGTACAAAACATCTTCATCTGAAGTCTGAAAACCTATTCCATCTGGCGTACAATAAATTGTGCAATTCATTTTGCACAAAAGGTCACGACCTAAAAGATTTACAGGACTACAATCGCACACTACAAATTTATGCATTTTGCTAAAAGAACCAATTTTTACTTCCACCAATTCAGTAAGTGGGGTTTTAATCTGCTGATTGGCTACTCCTACCACTTGGATGTATTCACCTGAGAGAGGAAGGTTTGGAATTTCCACTGATCTAACAGTAGAACGGGTAGCTCCAGTATCGACAAGGAATGTTACGTTTGCACCATTCACTTCTCCATCCACAAAGGGACCAGACTGATCTACCTCTAGAGTTGCGCCAAGCACGCACTCTTTCCCCTCTCCTGCGCACCGTCAGAAACTTTCATCCGGGTCATCCTCACTCTGACGCAACCAATACTGAGAAATGTTAGCTGCTCGCGGCAACTGTGTTACCTGCTCTCCTCCGTAGAATCCTGTTTCTGTACTGTATCTTTGCTGGTTAACAGTGTTGGGAAGTGGTGGTTGTGGCACCTGACTTTGTTGAACAACTACCTCATTCTGCACCTGTGGAGTTAATGATTGATGTTCCGGATTAGGTTTAGGTGGGAACTTACACTCATTTCTCCAATGCCCTAATTTTCCGCAATTATGACAGGGCCATTTCTTCTTTGCCTCTTCTAGACTCACTTGACCTTTTCCTTTACCTATGTTTGGTCGCATCTTATTCTGTCCTGATTCGTTTCCATTATTATTGTCCAACTGGGCTTCTTGTTTTTCTGCCACTTTCACTTGTGCCCACATTGCCTTTTCTTTCAACTTACGCTGTTTACTCTCTATTTCATCACTACAATACTTAGCATACCTCAGCACCTCATCTACACTTCCATTCTGCCAGTTTATCATATGTTGCTTAATCATATCGCTTATTTCTTGTTTCAGGCCAAACACAAATCGGTATACAAAATGACTCATGTCCTTTTCACTCAACTCCTCATAACCACTATACTGCTTGAAAACCAATAACAGTCGCTCATAATATGCATGTACAGACTCCTTACTTTCCTGTGTAGTTCTATCAATCTTAACCCAATCTGTCTCTTTGGGAGGAATCTTATTCTTCAAAAAGGTAATCACCTTGTCGTATTTCTTCATCACATCTGGTCCTGGAGCTCCTGTCTTAGGATCTCTTGGATATTCTGTAGTTGGCCAGTCAACCGTAATCTTACATTCTGACCACAGATCCGTTGGTACCACTATGTCAAACAATCCATCCAAATCTATCCACAACACTTTTGAGACCTTTACAAACCTTTCTACTTGTCGGTACCACTCAACTGGCTTCTCTCTTAACTTTGGAAAGTCATTTGTAAATGACAGGATGTCCTGCCTAGTCCAGGGAACATGCACGTAACTACCACCTGGAGTTTCTCTCATAGGGTATTCTTTAACAACAGGTTCTTTTTCTGTTATCATAAAAGCCAATGAACCTTTATCTATACTTTTCTCATTCTTCTTTGTCCATCTAATCTTCCACCTGTCCACATCACCCCATTTTCTCAACAACACAATCAACTCCTTTATCTGTGTCAGCCTTCCTGCTGTATTCAAATTTTCAATATCTTTTTCACAAAAGTCTACTCTGTATGGTTTCTGCAATGTTTTTACTTTTGCAAAATCTATTCCAATCTCACTAGCCACTTCTTCTAGTTTGTCATGTAAATTCTTTGCCCTCCATGTTATACTTTTGCACAGAAACATTATTTCATCATCCTGATAATTTTTTATCTTTTCAGTACCAATCGTTCCTAGAATTAATTCTTCCATGTCAATTTTCAATCTGATCACATCTAATGGTTTTTCTTCTGTTTCTTTTATTTTAAAAGCTTTCATCCACTCATTTAACTCATCAGGAGTCGGACCTATGGGAGTACTATTTATTTCTGTCCAATTTCCACTCTTTTCAGGTGTCACTGTTGCAGATTCAGTTACCATAGGTATTTTTCTACCGTTACACTCATTTATTGTCAAATTTTCAGGTGGACTTGGTCTGTAAGCACTAGCCAAATTGCTTGTACCTGGACTTGTTTCCATTCTTTCCTTTTCTCTCTGAAATTGTGAACTCAAGGGAATCACCAAAGATCGTTCATCAATTTTCTGATTCTCAAAAACTGGTATTACTGGACCTATTGTTACAGGCACAGTAACTGCTTCCATATTTTTCGTTAATTCTCTAATTTTCTCAGTTAGTTCTTTTGTTGTCCTTGCCAATTCGCTTGCATTTTCGCTTTCTATTCCCTCATTTTGAGAAGTTCTCATTTGTTCTTGTGACCTATTTACCTCATTTCTCTTTTCCGGACTTTTATTTCGCATAGTCTCTATTGGTGGCGCATTTGGTGTCACCACTGTAGAACTCTGCTGATACGGAGGTGGATTTCTATTTAATATATCTTCCAGCAATTCGTCATCCGTTTCGCTCTCATGCATATACTTTTCTCTCTCTATATGTTTCTTTTTCTCAGTCCGTTTTTTCTTAGTCCCCTCCTCAACTGTAAAAGCTGGAAACAAACCTCCTGTCATGTTAGCACATCTCCATCGTTTTATTCTGTCCTCATGATTCATTCCCCACAATCTTCCGGGCACAAACTCATAACCTTTCATTCCTCTGAATCTTTCTCGCTCGTACATCTCATCTTCCCATTCCGTTAAAGCCTCAAACTGTGTCGGTCTAGGTCTAGGTTCCAATTTAAACATCTTTTCTCTTAAATTCCGTAAAACCGCTACATTAAAAGAACCATTTTCAGGGAAAGCCAATGCTCCATCATTCTTGGTATATTTTACCCAATTGTCCAACCATATGCACGTATGATATCCATATTTCAGCATCATGTGTGAAGCTGCTGATTTCGGCGGAGGAATTACTTGTCCCTCTCTAGTCACAACCTTTTTGTCTTTCTTAAAGAAATTCTTCAATTTCGTCGTCCATGACGTTCTCTCCCTTTCATACTCGTAATACGGCATGTTTTCTATTTGTTTTCTCTTTACTCTAACGCTGTTTCTGTGTACTGAACTTCGACCAATTACAGCGCGATTCACACTAACGTACCAATCAGAACAATTCCCACCGTCCGCGAACCAACCAATCCTAGCGCGGCACTTTTCTACGTCACTCCTGCTCTGTGTTCACGTGACTAGTGCACTAACCAATCCTAGCGCGGCACTTTTCCACGTCACTTCTACTCTTTACCCCTCCTTTACAAAATTTATCGGCAATTTTTCTTTTCGCTATTTTCTTCGTTAGTTACAACAAATAAACAATTCCATAGTCTGATTCGCTAAACAAAGTGACAGCTTTGTCCTTTTACACAAGAATCCTGCTTTTCCAGTAGGCAGCGCTTACCTCTACCCTACCACAGAATTATTTACTCTCGCCGATAAAGTAGCACTTCCCTCTACCTTACCCTTCTTTCAAACAAACAATTTACTCGTTTCTCTGGGGATAAGACACATGTGGAGACTAGGCTCCTGAGAATTAAGGCCAAAGTTTCACAAGTAAACGTGATTTGCTATTTTATTTACACACTTTTCACACCGAAATCCCTAACATAACACAACCTGCGTTATAACCAAAATGAATTCAGACCATGTACCAAATTCCATGTGACTTCTCTTGCCACACGTGTTCCACTTCCTACATCCCAGAAGCGTGAAAATTTACATATAACATAACGTGACTCAACATATAGTGTTAGTCATCAAAAAAGAATCAATAATCAATAAACAATAATCACTAAACTAATCTATAGAAAACCATAACTCTGCTACCAAGAAATCTGATGCAGCGCGTACAATAAAAACTATTCTCCTCCTAGGTTACTTATAGGTCATCCAGGGGCAAACTATATTTCTCATATCCACATGACGATGGGGCCCATAAACATCGTCTAACACACACGCACACTCCTGGATTTCCTTTACACCTTTGTGAAATTTTGTACTCCTAGGAGAAGCATGAGAACTAAATGGAGAACACCATTTTATGTACCGCTGGAAGAGCCAGGATATCTTATTACCTTATTTTGTCCCTTTCTTTTAGTTATTTCTTAAGATATTCCTGCTTATTGCTTGTCGATGAATCATTCATTTAAGAAATTAGTTCATAGTGATTAAGACCAGCTGAATCACAATAACCAATTACTTATGTCACAATCATTTAGGAAAATAACCACTGAGTCATTTTGGGTTTAAAGAATCTTAAATGTTCTATAAATTTTAAAGCATGAAAAGAATTTTAATACTTTATTCAATTATTCATTCTTAAATTCACAATTTTATTAAGCATAATCAATTTATTGCAGAAAGGAAATTTTGTCATGAAGCCAAAACCCTAATTACCTGCCTAGCTTCCTAATTTAGCCTAATGATTTCTAACCTAAGTTAGGAATTAGAATTAGCCTGATTCTCATACTCAACTGTAAAATTAAGACAGCAACAGCAACTTCAGCTCGTCAGCATCAGCTACCTGCAACCCGTCTCCTCTAACAGTCTTTCAGCATCTCCCGCTCAGTAAGGGATTGATCAGGACCACCCAGCACTGGAAGCCATCAACACGACTCTTCAACTCCTCTCCTGACTGTGACTGCAACCACGACTGACATCAACTCTCTTGACTGGAACTCTGACCCCCTCCCACTAAGAGTAGGCCCTCTTATACCCTAATTCTAACTTTGCTAACTAACTGTTGCAACATTAATATCACGCTTTTCTTTCATTGGTCCATGCATGTCAGCTTATTCATTCTTTAATCAAGTTCTCTTGGATTCAAGGGTCCTTGGATCATTTCCTTTCCCATACGCTTAAACATTTCCATCCGATTCGATCAGTTCATTTGTAACTTCTTTCGACACATTTGAGAACTCCGCAGTCATTGTCCTTTCTCTTGACTTGTTTCCCACGGGCTCTTGCTGATCATCACGGCACGCTATCAGTTCAATTAGGTCACATCAGCCTTGACCATTACTTGCATCTTAGCCTCTCTGTTAAACCACGAGCTCGCTTTCTCCCATTTCATCACGTGTCATGGGTTCCCTTGCGCCTGCGCACATCTTCCCACTGGCGGCCATTTTATCTCGCCTTTCGGTTATACTTTAGAAGCACTAATTTGAGGCAAACAAAACATAATTAAAATAGAGAAAAATAGCCCTTTCGTTTCCCTCCCGTCGTCTACGTAACCCCAATTAGTTGTTACCTAGCAGAAAGCAACATTTAAGCTGTTCCTTACTTACCATCACTATTGTTTTTGCAACGACACGTTTTATTTCTATGAAGCACAATATCATGCATTTATTTTTATTATTACGCATTTATTTTTACGTTATAATTAGACACATGGACATTCATTAATAGATTATTTAGCACACACATTGGCATATTACCATTCCCACACATACAGTGTTGATTAATACATTTAAACGAACATTTTATTTAATTAATTATAAAATTTGTTAGGGGTTAAAAAATTTTATTTTTCCTGCTCCATCACAAGCCATACCTCCCTGGAATCCCTGGGTGTCTAGTTTTCAGAAATGTGTGGGTTTGGTAGGTTTCCCTACCTGGCTGCCGAGCACGGGGCCAAAAACCCAGGTGACCCCCCTTGCAAAACTAGGTCGTTTTGTGATAGGCAATTTTGATGTTGCCTCAATACGTTTTGGGCCCTTGCCTGTCGTAGGTACTTCGGCCTCCCACACAAGTGAGGCACCATTTTTATCGGGAGACCTGGGGGAACGCTGGGTGGTAGGAAATTTGTGTCAGCCCGGTGATCCCACACAAAAATGTATGGAAAAAGTGATTTTTTCAGCTAAATTTGAGGTTTGCAGGGGAGTCTGGGTAAGAAAACGTTGGGGGATCCACGCAAGCCATACGTCCCTGGAATCCCCCGGGTGTCTAGTTTTCAGAAATGTGTGGGTTTGGTAGGTTTCCCTACCTGGCCACTGAGCACTGGGCCAAAAACCCAGGTGACCCCCCTTACAAAACCAGGTCGTTTTGTGATAGGCAATTTTGATGTCGCCTCAATACGTCTTGGGCCCTTGCCTGTGGCGGGTACTTGACCCACCCACACAAGTGAGGTACCATTTTTCTTGGAAGACTTTGGGGAATGCGGGCTTGGTGGAATTTTGTTGATCCACACAGATTTCAGAACTTTCCACCACAGAAATGTGAGGAAAATGTGGGTTTTTTTGACAAATTTTGAGGTTTGCAAGGGATTCTGGGTAACAGAACCTGGTGAGAGCCAGACAAGTCACCCCATCCTGGATTCTCCTGGGTGTCTAGTTTTCAAAAATGTATAGGTTTGCTAGGTTTACCTAGGTGCCGGCAGAGCTAGGGTTCGAAATCTACAGCTAGGCACTTTGCAAAAAAAGGATCAGTTTTCACTGTGAAAATGTGGTGTCCACGTTGCGTTTTAGGCCGTTTCCTGTCGCGGGCATGAGGCCTACCCACACAAGTGAGGTACCATTTTTCTCAGAAGACTTTGGGGAATGCGGGGTGTGTGGAATTTTGTGGATCCACGCAGATTCCAAAACTTTCCACCACAAAAATGTGAGGAAAATGTGTTTTTTTTTACAAAGTTTTAGGTTTGCAAGGGATTCTGGGTACCAGAACCTGGTGAGAGCCAGACAAGTCACCCCATTCTGTATTTCCCTTGGTGTCTAGTTTTTAAAAATGTACAGGTTTGCTAGGTTTCCCTATGTGCCGGTAGGCACATTGCTAAAAATAAGTCTGTGCCTCGTGGGCTTTCTGCCACCCTGGGGGGAATCGGGGGGGGGGAGTTTGCCCCGATATGGCCCCAAGGGGGACAGAAAGATTGTGGCTATTTTTTTGGGGGGTGGGGGCATTGGTATGCCCATTCTGGGCAGCCCCTACCCCCACGCATAAAAAAAGCCAGCGTAATCGCTGGTGCCTAGTGGGCTTTCTGCCCCCCCGGGATGCAAAT
This sequence comes from Calotriton arnoldi, assembly GCA_963921515.1. NCBI lineage: Eukaryota > Metazoa > Chordata > Amphibia > Caudata > Salamandridae > Calotriton > Calotriton arnoldi. Next base: position 1,489,321 of record CAWUFW010003864.1, on the reverse strand, counting down.
CAGGGGCCACTGCCCCCATCTGCCCCCACGGGGGCAGAAAGACTGGAATTTATCTGGGGGGGTGGGGGTATTGTCATTGCCATTTTGGGCAGCCCCTACCCCTACATGAATACAAAAATAAATCCCTGGTTTCTAGTGGGCTTTCTGCCCCCGTGGGGGGGCAGATTCGGGGCTACTGCCCCCATCTGCTCCCAAGGGGGGGCAGAAAGACTGTAATTTTTTTTGGGGTGGTGGGGGCATTGAAATGCCAGTTTTGGGCAGCCCCCACCCTAATTTCAATTGCCCAAAATAAATCCCTGGCGTCTAGTGGGCTTTTTGCCCCGCCTGGGGGGGGGCAGAATGGGGGCTAGTGCCCCCATCTTCCCCAGGGGGGGCAGAAAGGCTGTAATGTTGGTGGGGGGTGGTGGGGGCATTGGCATGCCCGTTTTGGGCAGCCCCCACCCTAAGTAAAATTGCAGAAACAAAATCCCTGGCGCTAGTGGGCTTTCTGCCCCTCCGGGGGGCAGAAAGACTGTAATTTTTTTTGGGGGGGTGGGGGCATTGGCATGCCCGTTTTGGGCAGCCCCCACCCTAATTTCATTTGCCTAAAAGAAATCCCTGGCGTCTAGTGGGCTTTTCGCCCCCCCGGGGGGCAGATTGGGGGCTACTGCCCCCTTCTGCCCCCCAGGGGGGGCAGAAAGACTGGTATGCTCAAAACACAATGGGGGGAGCAAAGGCCCTTGCCCAAGGGGCCGCTCCCCCCTCCCTGGCGCTAGTGGGTGGATCCCTGCTTGGGGATCGCCCTCCTGGGGTGATCCCCAAGCAGGGATCCACTAGGGAAGGGTACCATTGGAAAGGGGAGATTCTCCCCTTTCCAACGATACCTCTCCCAAGTGTTTCGGTGCTCGGGGGGCTGAGATAGCCCCACGAGCACTGAAATACTGAAACTGAAACTCAGTTTCAGTTTCGTTTTCAATGTAATGACGACAGCGCGCCATGCGCGCGATCGTCATTACTTTTAAAACCAGGGATTTGCCTCAGGAGGTTGGGGAAGCTCTTCCCCACCTCCCGAGGCACAAAAAAAAAATGGAAATCCCTCTGCTGTTTACAGCAGAGGGATTTCCTGCCCCTGTCCTCATGACGGAATGGTTCCGTCATGAGCTCAGGAAGCACCGGTGCTCATGACGGAACCATTCCGTCATGAGCACCGAAAGGGTTAAAAATGCCTACCAGTATGGATGACATTTGAATCCTACACCTTGTAGTCCTCTTTGTCTTATGTAAAATTTCTATACACTGATTTACACACGTATGTATGTGTGATGTAAAATGCTCTTACACCCTACACTTATGAGAGGCGCTATAAAACAAATGAAATACATGTGATGGAGGGACTATGGAAAGATGAGAGGCACTGGTGGAGGGTTATAGTGAAGGAATAATTTAAGATCCCTTTAAAAATTGCTGTATCCTGGTACACTGTACGGTCATCTTGTACTATGCCTTAAAAACAAATTCAATTGAATACATAATGAAAAGTGTGTTGTAGAATGCACATTTTTTCTCAAAATTTCTTTGGGTGGAGAACCTCTCAACCCCCCTTGTAGTAGCTCACTATGCACTGTATGGGGGCTGATCTGACAAAATTTGGCAGGGTTGCTTTAATCAAGTTCGGCCCTGATGAGACTGAATGTTCATTTTGTGATAGTTTGCCCTTTTTGTGGCAGCGTTGGTTGGGGTCTGATATCAGTGCTTAATTTGTACTATTATGAAAGCCAGTCCACACAATTTTTAGGTCGAGCCTAGCGCAGCGCGCATGCGCAAAGGGTATAATAGAAGCCCAAGAGCGCTATGGCCTGTGTTTTTATGGTGATATATGCATTATGATTCACATGTTCTTATTCCCTAAACTGCTGCATTGCATGCCCCGATACTATGACGCATATCGTTTTGATTCCTGTTTATTCAGGATAATGAGTACCATTTCCGGACCTGCACCATACTAATAATAAATAGTGATTTATATGTTTTCTGCTATAATTATATATAAGGTAACAAAAATGCTTATAATGCTTTTTATTATAACTTTGCAACATGCTGTACAACAGCCACACTGCTCTACAACATAGCTTAAATACATTGGCAAAGCCAATAGCTCTGGCTAAACACTTATAAGGTCCCAAAGGCGAGACCTATTGGCTATGCCAATGCTTGTTAAGTTTTAGGTCGAGCATACAGTGTATGCATGACCTGATGTAATCACTAAAACCACAGTATTCCCGCCTGCTGCTTGGGATAGGTTCACTCCAGTGCCCTTCTTAATTGATGAATCCTGACTCATTCTGGCAGGCGATAGCTCACTTCCGTTCAAGGAAGAGGAGCACCGGCCAATTACAGTCTTCTTACGGTCCATTCTTTATCTCTTTGTTTGGAGAACTATTTATTTTTTATTGTTTCTTTCTGCGCGTCACTGCTTGTTATTATTAGCCAGACCGGTCCGAGATAAAACGCCGGAAGGCGCCTGTTCGTGCACCAAGTGCTCTTATGGCTGCTTGTTTCTAATGTTCCTTTTTATTCCACTGGCTTCTCCGTGCCCGTGATGCATGAATTTAAGATTTAGAATGCTTGTTTATAATGTACTCTTTTTTTATTCCACTGGCTTCTCCGTGCCTGTGATGCAGGATTTTTTTTTATCTAGAACCTTCCCTCCCTGCCAAAAAAACAGATACCAGGAGAACGGGACCAGGCCGGCCATTGGCAGGGAATGGCACCTCTCGCACAAAGAGGCCGCTGGTGCATAACTCACTGCCATGTGTTTTGTTTTGCAGAATTGCATGAAATCAAACCTATTTCCTGCTCGGAGTTTTATTACATTCCCAAACAGAGGAGAGAAAGGACATATTTTGAGCACCGCTGAAGGAATATTTGTTTATCCAAGATAAGCAGCTCCAAATACCCCTTTCCCCGTCAATCTGTGACGAAGAACCTGAGCTCGCCCACCCCACCCAGGCCCAGACCTCTGTTAGTACACTCTGGGGCATATTCTCAAGGAGCTATCGCCGAGTTACCGGCACTTTATCGCAGCCAAACTTGCGATAAAATTATCGCCCCATTCACAAGCTGGTGCTAACAGCCGATACCACCAGTTTACGTGCGAAAGCATCCGCAAAAAACATCGCCACAGATGACCCCGGCAACTATCGCTAATGAGATGCAGACTAGGCATTCCCGAGCAAAAAGCTGCAACAACACCACACCTCAACATTCTCAACGACCAGCCACATCGGCGATAAGACCACAAAACAGGCGATAAGGCGCGTTAGCAGCAGGAAACTAACATCTGCTCTGACCTGGTGTAAAGTCGGTCGACAACCTGCACCATCAAAGGGAGACCAGCCCAGAGCCACACATGAAGAACAACAGATGCCATGGAGCCACACACCATGCATCCCGGAGCCCCGAAAGGGCAACAACACCCACCGCCACCCCCCCGACCCCTCCCGCCCCCCCTCGGACCACCACAGAGGCAGCGCAGACAAAGACAGCTGACCTTCAGGAACTGCACCAGCCTCACAGACCTAACACCAGACAATGTCAATGCCCACTACAGGCTCAAAAGGACAACCATCCTCCGCATCCTGAACATCATTGCCCACAGGCTGACGGTACCAACACAGCGTACAACCAACATCCCTCCGCAGACAAAGCTGCTGGCTGTGCTGCACCTGTTGCCCTCTGGTACCTCCCAACCAACAACCGCCAGAATCGGAGGAGTCTCACAGCCAGCCCCATCCAAGTTCCTCACACCTGTCCTGGATGCCATCATCAGCCAGGTACCCCAGTACCTATACGTCCCCCACAATGCGCAGGAACAGCTGGAGACCAAGCAAGGACTATACGCCATAGCTGGATTCCCGCACGTCTTGGGGGCAATTGACAGCACACATGTCCTACTTGTGCCCCCTGCCGACACTGCACACAATTACCCCAACAGGTCGTTTTGTGATAGGCACGTTTGATGTCGCCTCAATATGTTTTGGGCCCTTGCCTGTCGCGGGTACTTGGGCCTCCCACACGAGTGAGGCACCATTTTTATTGGAAGACCTGGGGGAACGCTGGGTGGTAGGAAATTTGTGTCAGCCCGGTAATACCACAACTTTCCCACACAAAAATGTGTGGAAAAAGTGATTTTTTCAGCTAAATTTGAGGTTTGCAGGGGATTCTGGGTAAGAGAAATTTGGGGGATCCACGCAAGTGATGCAGCGCGTACAATAAAAACTATTCTCCTCCTAGGTTACTTATAGGTCATCCAGGGGCAAACTATATTTCTCATATCCACATGACGATGGGGCCCATAAACATCGTCTAACACACACGCACACTCCTGGATTTCCTTTACACCTTTGTGAAATTTTGTACTCCTAGGAGAAGCATGAGAACTAAATGGAGAACACCATTTTATGTACCGCTGGAAGAGCCAGGATATCTTATTACCTTATTTTGTCCCTTTCTTTTAGTTATTTCTTAAGATATTCCTGCTTATTGCTTGTCGATGAATCATTCATTTAAGAAATTAGTTCATAGTGATTAAGACCAGCTGAATCACAATAACCAATTACTTATGTCACAATCATTTAGGAAAATAACCACTGAGTCATTTTGGGTTTAAAGAATCTTAAATTTTATATAAATTTTAAAGCATGAAAAGAATTTTAATACTTTATTCAATTATTCATTCTTAAATTCACAATTTTATTAAGCATAATCAATTTATTGCAGAAAGGAAATTTTGTCATGAAGCCAAAACCCTAATTACCTGCCTAGCTTCCTAATTTAGCCTAATGATTTCTAACCTAAGTTAGGAATTAGAATTAGCCTGATTCTCATACTCAACTGTAAAATTAAGACAGCAACAGCAACTTCAGCTCGTCAGCATCAGCTACCTGCAACCCGTCTCCTCTAACAGTCTTTCAGCATCTCCCGCTCAGTAAGGGATCGATCAGGACCACCCAGCACTGGAAGCCATCAACACGACTCTTCAACTCCTCTCCTGACTGTGACTGCAACCACGACTGACATCAACTCTCTTGACTGGAACTCTGACCCCCTCCCACTAAGAGTAGGCCCTCTTATACCCTAATTCTAACTTTGCTAACTAACTGTTGCAACATTAATATCACGCTTTTCTTTCATTGGTCCATGCATGTCAGCTTATTCATTCTTTAATCAAGTTCTCTTGGATTCAAGGGTCCTTGGATCATTTCCTTTCCCATACGCTTAAACATTTCCATCCGATTCGATCAGTTCATTTGTAACTTCTTTCGACACATTTGAGAACTCCGCAGTCATTGTCCTTTCTCTTGACTTGTTTCCCACGGGCTCTTGCTGATCATCACGGCACGCTATCAGTTCAATTAGGTCACATCAGCCTTGACCATTACTTGCATCTTAGCCTCTCTGTTAAACCACGAGCTCGCTTTCTCCCATTTCATCACGTGTCATGGGTTCCCTTGCGCCTGCGCACATCTTCCCACTGGCGGCCATTTTATCTCGCCATTCGGTTATACTTTAGAAGCACTAATTTGAGGCAAACAAAACATAATTAAAATAGAGAAAAATAGCCCTTTCGTTTCCCTCCCGTCGTCTACGTACCCCAATTAGTTGTTACCTAGCAGAAAGCAACATTTAAGCTGTTCCTTACTTACCATCACTATTGTTTTTGCAACGACACGTTTTATTTCTATGAAGCACAATATCATGCATTTATTTTTATTATTACGCATTTATTTTTACGTTATAATTAGACACACGGACATTCATTAATAGATTATTTAGCACACACATTGGCATATTACCATTCCCACACATACAGTGTTGATTAATACATTTAAACGAACATTTTATTTAATTAATTATAAAATTTGTTAGGGGTTAAAATTTTTATTTTCCCTGCTCCATCAATCCCCCTTTGGTGATTTTTAAATCACCACATAAAACCCAAGTCATACTTCTTTTCAGGCAGCATGTCTTTCATCCTTTGCTTTCTGTTATTTATACATCTGTTTCTTCTTCATCTTGCCTTTTAGTCTCTTTGTACATGCTTTCTTTCATTTTCTCCAACTCAATTTCACCCATTTCTCTCTCTCTTTCTCTCATTAATCTGTTATTTCTTCTTATCTTATTCTGTCTTACTTTTCTCTTTATACATGTTATTACTATTTTCAATATCATGGCTAACAATATTACTATAGTTGCTACTATTATAACTTTCCCTATCACTAGTCTACTCATTCTAGTTAACCAATTCGCTACTGAGGAAAACCCTCTACCAAGTTTTCCCAAAACACTTTCAACCTCCAGTGGAACTAATTCTTTGTGCAAACTTGTAATATTTGTAATATACTTCTGTATATTTTCACTGTTATCAGGAATGTAAGTACAACAATGTTGGACTTTCAACATTCCACAGACTCCACCCTCTTTTGCCAAAAGAATATCAAGGGCAAGCCGATTTTGCATCACCATAGCTCTCATGGCAACCATTTCGGTATTTACCATTAAGAACCCTCCCGCAGTATCTGTAGACAAACGATCTACTACTGTGGATAACTTCCGAATTTTAAATGCATTCAAAGATATTCCCACTGCTGGTATCAATGCCCCAAAAATATCACCTACAATTTCTGAAAAACTTTCCCTCTTTCTACGTGTAAATCTATTAATCATCTTGTATGTTCCCTTTTCTTCTCTGTCCATGTGAAAATTTTTGGGAAAGACCAGGCCTACATAGCAAGTTCCATACCAATGGTCCGGTAACCTGTAATAAGCTCTATTCCCACAAACATAATAGATACCTGGAAATATTGGGTCCTTTCCACCTTTGAATCCCCAACCTCCCAGAATTTGATAATTGTCATGGCAGATACTGGAACCTACAAAGTAATTGTCATAGACTGTCTTATTTCTCCTAATGCACAACTTTCCTGTTTGCGGCCAGTCTAATGTCATTGCTGCATTTATCTTTTTCCCTTCATGATTTCCTTCCTCAAACGTCCATAAGCGTTTTCCTTCCTCTTTTATTGCTTCTTTCTGAAATTTCATTCTTCTTTCTTCAACCATTTCTAAAAATACTTTTTCTTCTTTCTTTAACTCACAGGTAAGGTTGTTACTAACTATTTCTTCTAACGTTAATTTTCTATGTTCTAAAAAGAATTCTCCTAAAACCTTTGCTGGTTTTACTTTGTTAAGTTCTGGTACTACTGGAATGTTTGCAAAAATCTTATCTATATCAGTATAATAAGATTCTAATCTACCTGTTTTATAAAATAAACTCGCTATTACACTACATGTTATTCCATAAGTCAGAGGTAGGTGATGATAAGTCACACCTTCTGATACTGATGCAGGCAATTGCATACAAACATAACAATCTCTTACGTCCATTGTTTCTACGTACTCATACAACAACTTTGTAAAAACATTCTTTGAGAAATCTGTTACTGACCTATCCTTATGCAACTCTGCACTACTTCTTAAAATAACTGGTTCTTTAATACTAGTTTCTTTTTCTGGTTTAGTATCATTCTTTGCTTCTATCACAGCTACACTAATAGGAATTGTGATTGCTAAAACTATCCATATGGTCATTAATAACCCTGTACAAAAGCAGCACATTTTGCACCATCTCTTTATAAATGCACATTTATCTCTTCTATCCCTATTATTTTCCATTTTTCTTTTTCTATTTGTTAAGTTTCAGAAAATTGTGTCACTACACCTCAGAAATGACTTAGATGCCACTCTGCTTTCAAAAAGTCTTTGCTTGGTACTTTCTTTTAATTCTCTCCAGAATTCTTTCGTTGTCACATCCGGTGATTTGTCACATCCAGTAAAATTGTCATGTCCGGCAGAAGCACTATAAGTTTTCACTTCAGTTTTGTTGCATCTCACCTTTGCCCATCCGACTTCTCAGTCTCTGGTTTCCGTGAGTGTTTTCTTCTTCTTCTTTGTAATCAGTTAGTGCAATATACAGCCACTCAGGTGACTTAAATTTTGAATTCACTTTCTTTGTCCTTTTGGACTTTTGTAATCTTTTTCCACTGGGTTTTTCTTGTCCCTTTTGACTTGTTACTTCATTTACTTGTTCAGCACCTTCGTCTTCCGCTCTTATTATTCTATATCTCAATTTTCTTACATAGCTGTTGGGCCAATTATCTCCTTTTCTTGGCCTTTTGGCTTCACCTTCTCTTTCTTCTCTTTCTGATTTCCAATTTCTTTTTCTTGATTCAGTCTTTGCTTTTTCCTCTCCTCCACTTTCTTCTGTTTCTGTTTCAACTGTCTCACTATTGTCTCTTATTTTGAAACTTATAATCTCGTCATCTCCTACTGGTGGATCTGTCTTCTCCTTTTTGTTTTCCCTTATTGCTGTCCCTCCTCGGTGTTCTTCCGATTTGGTGTTTTTCTCCTTTTCTGTTTCTAAATTTCCCTGTTCTTCTGTTTCTCTATCTGTCCCTATTGCTCCTCGGGGTTCTTCTCGATTTTCTAACCTTTTGTGTACTTCTTTCCCTACTTCATCTATTAATATTGTTTCTGAAGGATTTCCACCATAACTTGTACTTGGTTGTTCATCTAACTCAATTTCTTGCTCAGTTTCTTCTCTAATTGGTTTATAACCCCAAGTTCTCTTTCGGAATTCTTCCCAGTTTGCAGCTGAATCATCAGATCCTGAGGTTGTGTCAGATATTTCCAGATGTCGACTTACAGGTCGATCTTCAAGTTCTGGAATTTCTGAATTTCTTTCTTCTTCTTCTTCTTGTTCCTCTTCTTCTCTAGAGGTGTTTACAGTTGGGGTTTCCAGATGTCGACTTTCAGGTCGATCTTCAAATTCTGGCACCCTTTCCTTTATCTTTGTTGTCCCAGCCGTTAAACTTTTATCCCACACTTCCAGACGCCGACTCACATGTCGATCTGTAGGTTCTGGAACTCTGATTGTGTGGCTGGCATGAACCCAGTTCTTCACTCCTGCACACTTGACGGCAGTCGTTGTCACTAGGATTACCTGTCTTGGCTCGTCCCAACGCGGAACTAGACAGTTTCTTCTCTTGTGGACTTTTATGCGGACCCAGTCTCCTGGATTCAAGTCGTGGGCTGGTTTTCTTTCAAGAGTGGTCGCATCCGGTCCAACCTGATGAAACACAGAACGCACCACATCAGCCAGTCCCTTGCAATAATCCAGTACTAGATCATCAGTTATAGTTAATAACTTGTTGACGGGTACGTGTGCTTGTCTCATTGCTCGTCCCATGATCATCTCATGAGGACTGAGTCCCGTTTTCTTTTCAGGGATGCTTCTGATGGTCATCAGAACAAGAGGCAGTGCATCCGGCCATTTGAGTCCTGTAGCTTGACACATTTTTCCTAATCTGTTTTTAATTGTTCCATTAATCTGCTCTACTACCCCAGAAGCCTCTGGTCTGTAAGCACAATGTAGTTTTTGTTTAATACTCAGTGCTTCACAAATCAATTGGATCAACTCATTTTGGAAATGTGTTCCTCTATCTGTCTCAACCGTGACTGGAAAACCATACCTTGGAATGAACTCTCGCAGCATAAGTTTTGCCACTGTTGTTCCATCATTCCTTCTTGTGGGGTATGCCTCCACCCAACGAGAGAACAAACAGACGACCACTAGAACATATCTTAATCTGTTACTAGGGGGCATTTCAATAAAGTCCATCTGTATTCTTGTGAATGGACCTCCTTCTCGTCCTATTGTTCCTAGACTCACTACTGTTTTTCTTCCTGGGTTAAACTGTTGACAAATAAGACATCTTTGACAAAGACTTTCAGCAATGGCTCTGAATTTTGGATTATACCAGGTCTGTCTAAAAAGTCTGATCATTGCATCTCTCCCAATATGAGCTTGTCCATGGTACATCCGTGCCATGTCTGCAATCATGCTATCAGGCATAACTGGTCTTTCATCTCTGTATACCCACACACCATTATTTTCCTGTCTTCTACATCCTGCTTTTATCCAGTAATCTTTTTCCTCATCTCTTGCTGTTTCTTGTAACTGCCTTACTTCATCCCATGTTTCGACAGTATTAGTGAAAAGCAAAGGACAAGAGACATGCTCCCTTTCTCTATTTTTGTTCAGGGACGCCATGTTTTCCGCACAATATCTAGCGATCTCATCAGCATAATTATTGCCGACCGCTATGTAGTCTTCGTTTTTCTTATGCGCCTTGCACTTCACTACAGCTATTTGTTTAGGCAACTGTATCGCCTCAAGCAGTTTTTTAACATAATCTCCGTTTCTAATAGGTGTTCCTGCAGATGTCAGAAATCCTCTTTGTGACCAAATCTGTCCGAAATCGTGTACGATGCCGAAACCATATTGGCTATCGGTCACAATCGTGATTCGTACATTTTTCCCCAATTTACATGCTTGAATCAAAGCAATTAGTTCTGCAACTTGGGCAGACCTAACTCCTTTTAGACAAGACGCTTCCATCACAGTTGCCACTGTGCATACTGCGTAAGCTGCGCTTAACACTCCTTCTTTTGTGCGTAAACATGAACCATCTACAAACATGACATAATCCGATTCCTTTAACGGTTCATCTTTTATGTCAGCTCTTGGTTTTGTGCAATATTCCAGCACATTCAGACAATCATGATCTACTTCGTCTTGTTCAATTATACTCTCTTCATCTGGCAATGATGTAGAAGGATTTACATTTATGCATCTATCTATGGTCACATTTTCAGCACTCAAGATGACTTTTTCGTACTTAGTCAGCCGACTATGTGTCATGTACTGTGTTTTTGTTCTTGTCAAAAGAATTTCTACTGAATGGGGAACATACACTCTCAGTGGATACCCCATCACTATACCTTCACTTTGTTCCAGACTTACACAAGTAGCAGCAACTGCTTTCAGACACCCAGGCAATGCTTTTGCTATAGGATCTAAAACAGCTGAAAAGTAAGCGATTGGCCTTTTCATGGTCCCGTGTTTTTGTACCAGTACTGAAAATGCACATCCATCTCTTTCACTGCAGTACAACTCAAAATCCTTCTCATAATCAGGCATGCCTAATGCAGGGGCCTCACACAGTTTCTTTTTCAATTCTTTGAAAGATTTCATTTCTTCTTTGTTTAACTCAAAAGGGTCCTTTACATCTTTCTTTGTCAATTTTTGTAATGGTTTTGCAATCAACGAAAATCCACTTATCCACTGTCGACAATATCCAACCATTCCCAAAAACATTCTTACCTCTCTTTGAGTCATTGGTGCTCTCATTCCTTGAATCATTCTTACTCTTTCTGTCGCTATTTTCCGCACTCCTTTCTCAATTTTATGCCCTAAATACTGGACTTCTTTCTGACAAAACTGCAATTTTGAAGGGGACACTTTATGTCCTCTTTTCTCCAAATGGTTCAGTAAAGCAATTGTGTCACTTACACATGCTTCTTTAGTTTTCGATGCCACCAATAGGTCATCGATATACTGCACCATCACTGATTTTTCTGGCATTTTTAAATCTTCCAGAGATTTCTTTAGAATCTGATTAAAAATTGAGGGGCTTTCTGTATACCCCTGTGGAATTCGGCACCATGCCAAAATACGCTCTCCGAACCGGAATGCAAATAATGGCTGGCTATCTGGATGCAAAGGAATAGAGAAAAATGCATGACACAAATCTATCACAGTGTACCACTCAGCTTCATGTGGGATTTGATATAGAATTACTGCAGGGTTTGGCACTATTGGACAACATGGTACAACTATTTTGTTGATCTTTCTCAAATCCTGTACTATTCTATATGTTCCATTTGGCTTTTTCAGTCCCATAATAGGTGAATTACATGGACTGCTCATGATTTCTTTCAGAATTCCCTGTTCAATCATCTTATTTATCACAGGAGTTATTCCTTCAATTATTTCTGGAGTTAATTTGTACTGTGGCGTGTTTGGATAAATTATCCCTTCTTTCACTGTTACTTTTATGGGATCAACTTCTCTCATTAATCCAATGTCCTCTCCTGTAAAATCCCACACACTTTCTTTTACTGTACTTTTCAGTTCTTCTGGAAGTTTTTCTGCATCAAATGCAGGAAACAAACCATTCGTTTCAGGTTCTTGATTCATCAATGTTACTTTGTACAAAACATCTTCATCTGAAGTCTGAAAACCTATTCCATCTGGCGTACAATAAATTGTGCAATTCATTTTGCACAAAAGGTCACGACCTAAAAGATTTACAGGACTACAATCGCACACTACAAATTTATGCATTTTGCTAAAAGAACCAATTTTTACTTCCACCAATTCAGTAAGTGGGGTTTTAATCTGCTGATTGGCTACTCCTACCACTTGGATGTATTCACCTGAGAGAGGAAGGTTTGGAATTTCCACTGATCTAACAGTAGAACGGGTAGCTCCAGTATCGACAAGGAATGTTACGTTTGCACCATTCACTTCTCCATCCACAAAGGGACCAGACTGATCTACCTCTAGAGTTGCGCCAAGCACGCACTCTTTCCCCTCTCCTGCGCACCGTCAGAAACTTTCATCCGGGTCATCCTCACTCTGACGCAACCAATACTGAGAAATGTTAGCTGCTCGCGGCAACTGTGTTACCTGCTCTCCTCCGTAGAATCCTGTTTCTGTACTGTATCTTTGCTGGTTAACAGTGTTGGGAAGTGGTGGTTGTGGCACCTGACTTTGTTGAACAACTACCTCATTCTGCACCTGTGGAGTTAATGATTGATGTTCCGGATTAGGTTTAGGTGGGAACTTACACTCATTTCTCCAATGCCCTAATTTTCCGCAATTATGACAGGGCCATTTCTTCTTTGCCTCTTCTAGACTCACTTGACCTTTTCCTTTACCTATGTTTGGTCGCATCTTATTCTGTCCTGATTCGTTTCCATTATTATTGTCCAACTGGGCTTCTTGTTTTTCTGCCACTTTCACTTGTGCCCACATTGCCTTTTCTTTCAACTTACGCTGTTTACTCTCTATTTCATCACTACAATACTTAGCATACCTCAGCACCTCATCTACACTTCCATTCTGCCAGTTTATCATATGTTGCTTAATCATATCGCTTATTTCTTGTTTCAGGCCAAACACAAATCGGTATACAAAATGACTCATGTCCTTTTCACTCAACTCCTCATAACCACTATACTGCTTGAAAACCAATAACAGTCGCTCATAATATGCATGTACAGACTCCTTACTTTCCTGTGTAGTTCTATCAATCTTAACCCAATCTGTCTCTTTGGGAGGAATCTTATTCTTCAAAAAGGTAATCACCTTGTCGTATTTCTTCATCACATCTGGTCCTGGAGCTCCTGTCTTAGGATCTCTTGGATATTCTGTAGTTGGCCAGTCAACCGTAATCTTACATTCTGACCACAGATCCGTTGGTACCACTATGTCAAACAATCCATCCAAATCTATCCACAACACTTTTGAGACCTTTACAAACCTTTCTACTTGTCGGTACCACTCAACTGGCTTCTCTCTTAACTTTGGAAAGTCATTTGTAAATGACAGGATGTCCTGCCTAGTCCAGGGAACATGCACGTAACTACCACCTGGAGTTTCTCTCATAGGGTATTCTTTAACAACAGGTTCTTTTTCTGTTATCATAAAAGCCAATGAACCTTTATCTATACTTTTCTCATTCTTCTTTGTCCATCTAATCTTCCACCTGTCCACATCACCCCATTTTCTCAACAACACAATCAACTCCTTTATCTGTGTCAGCCTTCCTGCTGTATTCAAATTTTCAATATCTTTTTCACAAAAGTCTACTCTGTATGGTTTCTGCAATGTTTTTACTTTTGCAAAATCTATTCCAATCTCACTAGCCACTTCTTCTAGTTTGTCATGTAAATTCTTTGCCCTCCATGTTATACTTTTGCACAGAAACATTATTTCATCATCCTGATAATTTTTTATCTTTTCAGTACCAATCGTTCCTAGAATTAATTCTTCCATGTCAATTTTCAATCTGATCACATCTAATGGTTTTTCTTCTGTTTCTTTTATTTTAAAAGCTTTCATCCACTCATTTAACTCATCAGGAGTCGGACCTATGGGAGTACTATTTATTTCTGTCCAATTTCCACTCTTTTCAGGTGTCACTGTTGCAGATTCAGTTACCATAGGTATTTTTCTACCGTTACACTCATTTATTGTCAAATTTTCAGGTGGACTTGGTCTGTAAGCACTAGCCAAATTGCTTGTACCTGGACTTGTTTCCATTCTTTCCTTTTCTCTCTGAAATTGTGAACTCAAGGGAATCACCAAAGATCGTTCATCAATTTTCTGATTCTCAAAAACTGGTATTACTGGACCTATTGTTACAGGCACAGTAACTGCTTCCATATTTTTCGTTAATTCTCTAATTTTCTCAGTTAGTTCTTTTGTTGTCCTTGCCAATTCGCTTGCATTTTCGCTTTCTATTCCCTCATTTTGAGAAGTTCTCATTTGTTCTTGTGACCTATTTACCTCATTTCTCTTTTCCGGACTTTTATTTCGCATAGTCTCTATTGGTGGCGCATTTGGTGTCACCACTGTAGAACTCTGCTGATACGGAGGTGGATTTCTATTTAATATATCTTCCAGCAATTCGTCATCCGTTTCGCTCTCATGCATATACTTTTCTCTCTCTATATGTTTCTTTTTCTCAGTCCGTTTTTCTTAGTCCCCTCCTCAACTGTAAAAGCTGGAAACAAACCTCCTGTCATGTTAGCACATCTCCATCGTTTTATTCTGTCCTCATGATTCATTCCCCACAATCTTCCGGGCACAAACTCATAACCTTTCATTCCTCTGAATCTTTCTCGCTCGTACATCTCATCTTCCCATTCCGTTAAAGCCTCAAACTGTGTCGGTCTAGGTCTAGGTTCCAATTTAAACATCTTTTCTCTTAAATTCCGTAAAACCGCTACATTAAAAGAACCATTTTCAGGGAAAGCCAATGCTCCATCATTCTTGGTATATTTTACCCAATTGTCCAACCATATGCACGTAAGATATCCATATTTCAGCATCATGTGTGAAGCTGCTGATTTCGGCGGAGGAATTACTTGTCCCTCTCTAGTCACAACCTTTTTGTCTTTCTTAAAGAAATTCTTCAATTTCGTCGTCCATGACGTTCTCTCCCTTTCATACTCGTAATACGGCATGTTTTCTATTTGTTTTCTCTTTACTCTAACGCTGTTTCTGTGTACTGAACTTCGACCAATTACAGCGCGATTCACACTAACGTACCAATCAGAACAATTCCCACCGTCCGCGAACCAACCAATCCTAGCGCGGCACTTTTCTACGTCACTCCTGCTCTGTGTTCACGTGACTAGTGCACTAACCAATCCTAGCGCGGCACTTTTCCACGTCACTTCTACTCTTTACCCCTCCTTTACAAAATTTATCGGCAATTTTTCTTTTCGCTATTTTCTTCGTTAGTTACAACAAATAAACAATTCCATAGTCTGATTCGCTAAACAAAGTGACAGCTTTGTCCTTTTACACAAGAATCCTGCTTTTCCAGTAGGCAGCGCTTACCTCTACCCTACCACAGAATTATTTACTCTCGCCGATAAAGTAGCACTTCCCTCTACCTTACCCTTCTTTCAAACAAACAATTTACTCGTTTCTCTGGGGATAAGACACATGTGGAGACTAGGCTCCTGAGAATTAAGGCCAAAGTTTCACAAGTAAACGTGATTTGCTATTTCATTTACACACTTTTCACACCGAAATCCCTAACATAACACAACCTGCGTTATAACCAAAATGAATTCAGACCATGTACAAAATTCCATGTGACTTCTCTTGCCACACGTGTTCCACTTCCTACATCCCAGAAGCGTGAAAATTTACATATAACATAACGTGACTCAACATATAGTGTTAGTCATCAAAAAAGAATCAATAATCAATAAACAATAATCACTAAACTAATCTATAGAAAACCATAACTCTGCTACCAAGAAATCTGATGCAGCGCGTACAATAAAAACTATTCTCCTCCTAGGTTACTTATAGGTCATCCAGGGGCAAACTATATTTCTCATATCCACATGACGATGGGGCCCATAAACATCGTCTAACACACACGCACACTCCTGGATTTCCTTTACACCTTTGTGAAATTTTGTACTCCTAGGAGAAGCATGAGAACTAAATGGAGAACACCATTTTATGTACCGCTGGAAGAGCCAGGATATCTTATTACCTTATTTTGTCCCTTTCTTTTAGTTATTTCTTAAGATATTCCTGCTTATTGCTTGTCGATGAATCATTCATTTAAGAAATTAGTTCATAGTGATTAAGACCAGCTGAATCACAATAACCAATTACTTATGTCACAATCATTTAGGAAAATAACCACTGAGTCATTTTGGGTTTAAAGAATCTTAAATTTTATATAAATTTTAAAGCATGAAAAGAATTTTAATACTTTATTCAATTATTCATTCTTAAATTCACAATTTTATTAAGCATAATCAATTTATTGCAGAAAGGAAATTTTGTCATGAAGCCAAAACCCTAATTACCTGCCTAGCTTCCTAATTTAGCCTAATGATTTCTAACCTAAGTTAGGAATTAGAATTAGCCTGATTCTCATACTCAACTGTAAAATTAAGACAGCAACAGCAACTTCAGCTCGTCAGCATCAGCTACCTGCAACCCGTCTCCTCTAACAGTCTTTCAGCATCTCCCGCTCAGTAAGGGATTGATCAGGACCACCCAGCACTGGAAGCCATCAACACGACTCTTCAACTCCTCTCCTGACTGTGACTGCAACCACGACTGACATCAACTCTCTTGACTGGAACTCTGACCCCCTCCCACTAAGAGTAGGCCCTCTTATACCCTAATTCTAACTTTGCTAACTAACTGTTGCAACATTAATATCACGCTTTTCTTTCATTGGTCCATGCATGTCAGCTTATTCATTCTTTAATCAAGTTCTCTTGGATTCAAGGGTCCTTGGATCATTTCCTTTCCCATACGCTTAAACATTTCCATCCGATTCGATCAGTTCATTTGTAACTTCTTTCGACACATTTGAGAACTCCGCAGTCATTGTCCTTTCTCTTGACTTGTTTCCCACGGGCTCTTGCTGATCATCACGGCACGCTATCAGTTCAATTAGGTCACATCAGCCTTGACCATTACTTGCATCTTAGCCTCTCTGTTAAACCACGAGCTCGCTTTCTCCCATTTCATCACGTGTCATGGGTTCCCTTGCGCCTGCGCACATCTTCCCACTGGCGGCCATTTTATCTCGCCATTCGGTTATACTTTAGAAGCACTAATTTGAGGCAAACAAAACATAATTAAAATAGAGAAAAATAGCCCTTTCGTTTCCCTCCCGTCGTCTACGAACCCCAATTAGTTGTTACCTAGCAGAAAGCAACATTTAAGCTGTTCCTTACTTACCATCACTATTGTTTTTGCAACGACACGTTTTATTTCTATGAAGCACAATATCATGCATTTATTTTTATTATTACGCATTTATTTTTACGTTATAATTAGACACACGGACATTCATTAATAGATTATTTAGCACACACATTGGCATATTACCATTCCCACACATACAGTGTTGATTAATACATTTAAACGAACATTTTATTTAATTAATTATAAAATTTGTTAGGGGTTAAAAATTTTATTTTTCCTGCTCCATCACAAGCCATACCTCCCTGGAATCCCTGGGTGTCTAGTTTTCAGAAATGTGTGGGTTTGGTAGGTTTCCTACCTGGCTGCCGAGCACGGGGCCAAAACCCAGGTGACTCCCTTGCAAAACTAGGTCGTTTTGTGATAGGCAATTTTGATGTTGCCTCAATACGTTTTGGGCCCTTGCCTGTCGTAGGTACTTCGGCCTCCCACACAAGTGAGGCACCATTTTTATCGGGAGACCTGGGGGAACGCTGGGTGGTAGGAAATTTGTGTCAGCCCGGTGATCCCACACAAAAATGTATGGAAAAAGTGATTTTTTCAGCTAAATTTGAGGTTTGCAGGGGAGTCTGGGTAAGAAAACGTTGGGGGATCCACGCAAGCCATACGTCCCTGGAATCCCCCGGGTGTCTAGTTTTCAGAAATGTGTGGGTTTGGTAGGTTTCCTACCTGGCCACTGAGCACTGGGCCAAAACCCAGGTGACCCCCTTACAAAACCAGGTCGTTTTGTGATAGGCAATTTTGATGTCGCCTCAATACGTCTTGGGCCCTTGCCTGTGGCGGGTACTTGACCCACCCACACAAGTGAGGTACCATTTTTCTTGGAAGACTTTGGGGAATGCGGGCTTGGTGGAATTTTGTTGATCCACACAGATTTCAGAACTTTCCACCACAGAAATGTGAGGAAAATGTGGGTTTTTTGACAAATTTTGAGGTTTGCAAGGGATTCTGGGTAACAGAACCTGGTGAGAGCCAGACAAGTCACCCCATCCTGGATTCTCCTGGGTGTATAGTTTTCAAAAATGTATAGGTTTGCTAGGTTTACCTAGGTGCCGGCAGAGCTAGGGTTCGAAATCTACAGCTAGGCACTTTGCAAAAAAAGGATCAGTTTTCACTGTGAAAATGTGGTGTCCACGTTGCGTTTTAGGCCGTTTCCTGTCGCGGGCATGAGGCCTACCCACACAAGTGAGGTACCATTTTTCTCAGAAGACTTTGGGGAATGCGGGGTGTGTGGAATTTTGTGGATCCACGCAGATTCCAAAACTTTCCACCACAAAAATGTGAGGAAAATGTGTTTTTTTTTACAAAGTTTTAGGTTTGCAAGGGATTCTGGGTACCAGAACCTGGTGAGAGCCAGACAAGTCACCCCATTCTGTATTTCCCTGGGTGTCTAGTTTTTAAAAATGTACAGGTTTGCTAGGTTTCCCTATGTGCCGGTAGGCACATTGCTAAAAATAAGTCTGTGCCTCGTGGGCTTTCTGCCACCCTGGGGGAATCGGGGGAGTTTGCCCGATATGGCCCCAAGGGGGACAGAAAGATTGTGGCTATTTTTTTGGGGGCGGGGGCATTGGTATGCCCATTCTGGGCAGCCCCTACCCCCACGCATAAAAAAGCCAGCTTAATCGCTGGTGCCTAGTGGGCTTTCTGCCCCCCGGGATGCAAATCAGGGGCCACTGCCCCCATCTGCCCCCACGGGGGCAGAAAGACTGGAATTTATCTGGGGGGGTGGGGGTATTGTCATTGCCATTTTGGGCAGCCCCTACCCCTACATGAATACAAAAATAAATCCCTGGTTTCTAGTGGGCTTTCTGCCCCGTGGGGGCAGATTCGGGACTACTGCCCCCATCTGCTCCCAAGGGGGCAGAAAGACTGTAATTTTTTTGGGGTGGTGGGGGCATTGAAATGCCAGTTTTGGGCAGCCCCCACCCTAATTTCAATTGCCCAAAATAAATCCCTGGCGTCTAGTGGGCTTTTTGCCCCGCCTGGGGGGGGGCAGAATGGGGGCTAGTGCCCCCATCTTCCCCAGGGGGGGCAGAAAGGCTGTAATGTTGGTGGGGGGTGGTGGGGGCATTGGCATGCCCGTTTTGGGCAGCCCCCACCCTAAGTAAAATTGCAGAAACAAAATCCCTGGCGCTAGTGGGCTTTCTGCCCCTTTGGGGGGCAGATTGGGGGCTTCTTCCCCCATCTGCCCCCCAGGGGGGGGCAGAAAGACTGTTATTTTTTTGGGGGGGGTGGGGGCATTGGCATGCCCGTTTTGGGCAGCCCCCACCCTAATTTCATTTGCCTAAAAGAAATCCCTGGCGTCTAGTGGGCCTTTCGCCCCCGGGGGCAGATTGGGGGCTACTGCCCTTCTGCCCCCAGGGGGCAGAAAGACTGGTATGCTCAAAACACAATGGGGGGAGCAAAGGCCCTTGCCCAAGGGGCCGCTCCCCCTCCCTGGCGCTAGTGGGTGGATCCCTGCTTGGGGATCGCCCTCCTGGGGTGATCCCCAAGCAGGGATCCACTAGGGAAGGGTACCATTGGAAAGGGGAGATTCTTCCCTTTCCAACGATACCTCTCCCAAATGTTTCGGTGCTCGGGGGCTGAGATAGCCCCACGAGCACTGAAATACTGAAACTGAAACTCAGTTTCAGTTTCGTTTTCAATGTAATGACGACAGCGCGCCATGCGCGCGATCGTCATTACTTTTAAAACCAGGGATTTGCCTCAGGAGGTTGGGGAAGCTCTTCCCCACCTCCCGAGGCACAAAAAAAAAATGGAAATCCCTCTGCTGTTTACAGCAGAGGGATTTCCTGCCCCTGTCCTCATGACGGAATGGTTCCGTCATGAGCTCAGGAGCACCGGTGCTCATGACGGAACCATTCCGTCATGAGCACCGAAAGGGTTAAAAATGCCTACCAGTATGGATGACATTTGAATCCTACACCTTGTAGTCCTCTTTGTCTTATGTAAAATTTCTATACACTGATTTACACACGTATGTATGTGTGATGTAAAATGCTCTTACACCCTACACTTATGAGAGGCGCTATAAAACAAATGAAATACATGTGATGGAGGGACTATGGAAAGATGAGAGGCACTGGTGGAGGGTTATAGTGAAGGAATAATTTAAGATCCCTTTAAAAATTGCTGTATCCTGGTACACTGTACGGTCATCTTGTACTATGCCTTAAAAACAAATTCAATTGAATACATAATGAAAAGTGTGTTGTAGAATGCACATTTTTTCTCAAAATTTCTTTGGGTGGAGAACCTCTCAACCCCCTTGTAGTAGCTCACTATGCACTGTATGGGGGCTGATCTGACAAAATTTGGCAGGGTTGCTTTAATCAAGTTCGGCCCTGATGAGACTGAATGTTCATTTTGTGATAGTTTGCCCTTTTTGTGGCAGCGTTGGTTGGGGTCTGATATCAGTGCTTAATTTGTACTATTATGAAAGCCAGTCCACACAATTTTTAGGTCGAGCCTAGCGCAGCGCGCATGCACAAAGGGTATAATAGAAGCCCAAGAGCGCTATGGCCTGTGTTTTTATGGTGATATATGCATTATGATTCACATGTTCTTATTCCCTAAACTGCTGCATTGCATGCCCCGATACTATGACGCATATCGTTTTGATTCCTGTTTATTCAGGATAATGAGTACCATTTCCGGACCTGCACCATACTAATAATAAATAGTGATTTATATGTTTTCTGCTATAATTATATATAAGGTAACAAAAATGCTTATAATGCTTTTTATTATAACTTTGCAACATGCTGTACAACAGCCACACTGCTCTACAACATAGCTTAAATACATTGGCAAAGCCAATAGCTCTGGCTAAACACTTATAAGGTCCCAAAGGCGAGACCTATTGGCTATGCCAATGCTTGTTAATTTTAGGTCGAGCATACAGTGTATGCATGACCTGTTGTAATCACTAAAACCACAGTATTCCCGCCTGCTGCTTGGGATAGGTTCACTCCAGTGCCCTTCTTAATTGATGAATCCTGACTCATTCTGGCAGGCGATAGCTCACTTCCGTTCAAGGAAGAGGAGCACCGGCCAATTACAGTCTTCTTACGGTCCATTCTTTATCTCTTTGTTTGGAGAACAATTTATTTTTTATTGTTTCTTTCTGCGCGTCACTGCTTGTTATTATTAGCCAGACCGGTCCGAGATAAAATGCCGGAAGGCGCCTGTTCGTGCACCAAGTGCTCTTATGGCTGCTTGTTTCTAATGTTCCTTTTTATTCCACTGGCTTCTCCGTGCCCGTGATGCGTGAATTTAAGATTTAGAATGCTTGTTTATAATGTATTTTTTTTTATTCCACTGGCTTCTCCGTGCCTGTGATGCAGGATTTTTTTTTATCTAGAACCTTCCTCCCTGCCAAAATAACAGATACCAGGAGAACGGGACCAGGCCGGCCCTTGGCAGGGAATGGCACCTCTCGCACAAAGAGGCCGCTGGTGCATAACTCACTGCCATGTGTTTTGTTTTGCAGAATTGCATGAAATCAAACCTATTTCCTGCTCGGAGTTTTATTACATTCCCAAACAGAGGAGAGAAAGGACATATTTTGAGCACCGCTGAAGGAATATTTGTTTATCCAAGATAAGCAGCTCCAAATACCCCTTTCCCCGTCAATCTGTGACGAAGAACCTGAGCTCGCCCACCCCACCCAGGCCCAGACCTCTGTTAGTACACTCTGGGGCATATTCTCAAGGAGCTATCGCTGAGTTACCGGCACTTTATCGCAGCCAAACTTGCGATAAAATTATCGCCCCATTCACAAGCTGGTGCTAACAGCCGATACCACCATCCGCAAAAAACATCGCCACAGATGACCCCGGCAACTATCGCTAATGAGATGCAGACTAGGCATTCCCGAGCAAAAAGCTGCAACAACACCACACCTCAACATTCTCAACGACCAGCCACATCGGCGATAAGACCACAAAACAGGCGATAAGGCGCGTTAGCAGCAGGAAACTAACACCTGCTCTGACCTGGTGTAAAGTCGGTCGACAACCTGCACCATCAAAGGGAGACCAGCCCAGAGCCACACATGAAGAACAACAGATGCCATGGAGCCACACACCATGCATCCCGGAGCCCCGAAAGGGCAACAACACCCACCGCCACCCCCCGACCCCTCCCGCCCCCTCGGACCACCACAGAGGCAGCGCAGACAAAGACAGCTGACCTTCAGGAACTGCACCAGCCTCACAGACCTAACACCAGACAATGTCAATGCCCACTACAGGCTCAAAAGGACAACCATCCTCCGCATCCTGAACATCATTGCCCACAGGCTGATGGTACCAACACAGCGTACAACCAACATCCCTCCGCAGACAAAGCTGCTGGCTGTGCTGCACCTGTTGCCCTCTGGTACCTCCCAACCAACAACCGCCAGAATCGGAGGAGTCTCACAGCCAGCCCCATCCAAGTTCCTCACACCTGTCCTGGATGCCATCATCAGCCAGGTACCCCAGTACCTATACGTCCCCCACAATGCGCAGGAACAGCTGGAGACCAAGCAAGGACTATACGCCATAGCTGGATTCCCGCACGTGTTGGGGGCAATTGACAGCACACATGTCCTACTTGTGCCCCCTGCCGACACTGCACACAATTACCCCAACAGAAAGCACACGTGCAGGCAATAGTGGACCACAGGGGACTCATCACCAATGTCGTAGCCAACTACCCAGGCAGTGTGCATGATCCCCTCATCTTCCGACAGTCCATCATCAACCAGCGCTTCCAGGATGGCACCTATGGGAATGCACTGCTCGTTGGCAAGTACCAACTGAACACACCACACACCTCAACTCCACAATCATGCAAGTCACAACTCTGGCACTGCACACGTCACAAAATCACATACAACATGCCAAACAACATGCCCGCCCACATGCTGGACTGTTCCCATGAGGCACAGGGTCAAGACTGATTTGCATATGGCCAGGTCTAAACTGGGGTGGCATGGTGAGCAAAAGAATGATGGATTTAACCCAGATCTCTTGACTGGGGGTGAATGTTTTGATTTGTTCTGCATTCCGTCCATCAATTGTGTGTCTTTTGCTTTCTCGCCCTAAGTGCGCCAGGTATGCCCAGACGTGGGTCCTGGGCTCACTGTGCCACTGGAATCAAGCTATCCTGGCTGAAGAGGGGTGAAACCCCGAAATCGGTCCTAGGATGCTTGTTTCCGGTCCAGGGAGGACCTCGCTTGGCAGTTCGGGCTGGACTGTTCCCATGAGGCACAGGGTCAAGACTGATTTGCATATGGCCAGGTCTAAACTGGGGTGGCATGGTGAGCAAAAGAATGATGGATTTAACCCAGATCTCTTGACTGGGGGTGAATGTTTTGATTTGTTCTGCATTCCGTCCATCAATTGTGTGTCTTTTGCTTTCTCACCCACCAGACACCACAGCACAACTTACTGTGGCAACCTTGGTTAGCCATGAACATGAGCCATCAACGGCATGGCACCTCAGCCACACAATAGCGGAATGTGGGGAGAGGTGGGAACCAGGCATGTACGAAGGAGGCAAGTGACCCATGAATGAGAATGTACATAATGCCAAGTGTGGCGTGGAAGTGCTGGACAGACTGCAGTATGCAGACCACAGACACATCCATGGCTACATGCACTGCTGGTGTTTGGCGTGTAGTGGACAGTGGACGCAACCATGTCACCCCAGCCAGTGGGGAAGATCGTGGAAATGTAGCATGTGACATCCCCCCTGTAAGCGTGTGCAGAGTGGGCTGGCCCTGAGGACGCCAGGCCAGCGTAGGGGTGGGAATAAAAAGCATGTAGCACTGGGCGTGGTTCTCTTCCAGTTGCCCAATGCGTCTGCCAGGGCGGCGCCTCCCACCTCGCCATGAGGCCGACGCCGTCGCCGTGAGTGGTGTGGCCTGCGATCCTGTGCGCCTGCTGCACCCCGGGCCGCTGGTCCCTCAACCCGTCAGGCCCGCCCCTGCGCAGCCAGGCCTCACTGCTCACCGGCGTGTGTCAAAGAGGGCCCACCACGTGCCGGCGCAAGCTTCAAGCCCGAAGCCCGCGACCTTGGCAGCCTCCTCAGACCATCACGGCCTCCGCGACACAGGCCAGCTTTACTCCTTTTTCGTTGACGTACTCCACTGCTGCCTCTGGCCTACACTACGGTCAAGTAGGTCACACATTTGGAACTGGGTCTTGATTACACAATGGCACATATTTATATTTATGGCATCGTTTATATCCCTATACTTCCTTCGATGTGGTGCCACCAACTCTGTGCATAGCATTCCGACCACACGTGTCTGTGGGCCCTTGCAGACTTCTGCCTTCGGCCTACACAGTGGTCCAGCAGGCCTCACACCAATACAATACAGTCCGTAACAGGCAGGACACGGCATCGTCGCTGGCTAAACACCTGCTCAGCTCTGGTGCCTCCACCTCCGTCAACCAGGAATCTTCTCCACATGCCATTTCAACGCCGTGTGTTAGAGATCCAGGAGGAGCTGGCTGCACAGCGGGTGCCCCGCACTGACCGCTACCTCCGGCACACACTGCGGTCGAGTAGGACACAAAATTGGAACTGAGTCTTGATTTGTTAATTGCAGAGTTTATATCATTGTACAGGCCTCATCGCTGACTGCATCCCCTTCCGGCTCTGGTGTCACTGACTCTGTGCCACGGGAGTCATGGACACTCTCTGGTTGAAAGTTGGTGGCGTCTGAGTCTATGGCCTGGGGGTTGTCTTCATCATCATGTAGCTGGTACTGACATTGTGGGAAAGAGGCGACTGTAGCATTCAACTCCTCCATATTGCCTGTCTCTGCTTGCTTCTGCCCTCTGCGTCATGCCCTGGATGGACACCTTCCACTGTCCCCCGTAACACTCTGCGACATTCTCCTTGGACATCAACGAGGACCCGCTCAGATCCCGTGGCCCTACCTCAGTGCATCGCCAGGCACCGTCCCGTGGCGGTGTGCCTGTGCCAGCCACTGAGCATCCGGGGCCACCGACTCTGTGCAGCTCAAGTCATGGACCCTTGCTGTTTGTACTTTGAACTCCTGATTGTCTGATCACTGTTGTAGTTGTTGCCAGCACCAACCAACCCCTGAGGGGTGGCTTACACTATCCAACACCCATCCAGCACAGGCGTCACTGGGCGTGTGACCCTGGCAATAAAAGGGGTCGGGCGCACGTGCCCGTAACCAGTTCCACTAATTATCTCAGTGTGTCCGTGTGGTCATTCTGTATGCATGTGGGCCCCGGGCCATACCACATTACATTGTGCTGTGTACAGCGTGCGCAACCTTGTCATCTCAGGCAGTGGGGTGGACCTGGGACATGTATCTGTGTCGGACCCCCCTGTGGGCGTGAGGGAGTGGACCGGCGTACGGCAGTACGGCGTAGGGGTGTGATCATTCAACACGTGGCTCTGGGCGTGGTTAAGTGTAGGCCTTGCCAATGCGTGTGTCTCAGGTGTAGTGTCGGCGCCACCCATCACGCAATACACAATGTTGCTATGTAGCATGCCCCCGGAGTACGGGCTCGGACGAGGGGTCAATGAGTGTGCGCAAGCCCGCTCGGGGTCAGGGATCAGACATGCCAACTGTTGTGTGTGTCGCTATTTCCGCAGCATAAGCCAAAGGTCTACCCTCAACCGCATGGCGAGTTCAGCCAGGCATGACCTCTACATCTGTGTCCGCCCTGTCCTTACCATAGGCCTACACACACGTGTCCGTCCACCTTCAGCGCACGACATCACTGTGTCATTGTCAGGCTTGTGGACATGCGCAGACAGGCATGAAAATAGTGTGCCGTAGGGGTGCAAGTGATGCAACCGCGCTGCGCACACTAGTGGATGGGCTCGGGGGGAGGGAAGAGCAGCAGTGAGGCTACGTAATACACATTGATGCCGCTCACTTGCAACATGCAGTACATGTCATGCAGGAATCACAAAGTCACACATATCACACACCAATGAACCACTGAGCCTGCCAACACATCATGCAGAGCCAACTATTGGCTCATGTCTCTCTGCACAGTCACAGGTGACCAAGGATATGCACTCTGCGCTTGGATGATGACACCCCTCCGAGCCCCGGACACACAGGCCCAGAGGCTGTACAATTCGGCCCACAAATGCACCAGGGGCATCGTGAAATGCACATTTGGCGTGTTGAAGTCACGTTTCAGGTGCCTGGACGTCACAGGTGGGAGGCTCCTGCACAGCCCAGGCATCGTGTGCAAGATGATCGTTGCATGTTGTGTGTTGCACAACATATGTGTACGCAGCAAGGCCCCATGGATACAAGTGCCAGATGCACCGGACGATGATGATGAGGATGAGGCAGGTGGCCCACACCCCACTGCGGCTGCAGCAGGAATTGCCCGTGGGAACACCATCATTGACAATTTCTTCACATGAGCACGTCACATTGTGACAGTCCTTGGCAATCATGGGACAGTACAATATGGCCACAGGCACAGCATGTGCTACTAAATGCTTTCAAAATACACATTCCCTGAGTGCATGTCACTCATCTGTACAGGCACATCACTCAGACAAGTGTAAGTGCGACATGTATTGCTGTCAATTTTATGATTTGTTCAGGGATGGTGGGTGTGTCACCTCTGTGCAAACGGGCTGTTTAGGGTGTCACGTATTCGGACTGCCAGTTCTGTGTGTCGCAGTTAGCAGGGAATCCCACTCTTCGGCGTTTCACTTGTGTCCAAATTCATTCCATTTTGGCTGCCATTTGTGTCCTACAGGTGAAAACAGGGCTCCTTTTGGGGTCAGATATGTACCACCATGATGCAGGGATGCCCCCTGTGGCTCGAGTCCCACAACATGGGCAACAAGTACGTAAGCGGGAGTCCACGCTTTCATGCTGGATTGCTCATGGTCATGACACGTCTGTGTGCAGGAGGGGTTGCTTGTCCCTCTGCATGTGAAGGGGAGATGCGGTTTCAATGTGTGTTCCATGCATGTTTCTGCATTGGCGCAGTTTACATGCAGACTGCATGTCAATGTACATTGTGACTGTGAGGAGATGCCTATTTGATGCGGGACAATGGTCATCTGTTCTACGTCACGGATGTGTGGTTGTGCTTGTACATTGTCATCTCACCGTATTTTTAATCTGCTTTTATGCTGCATTTTCCCGCATGACGCATGGGGATTGCAGGCCTATGGCTGGTTATCGCTGAATTTTGTATCGCGATTGGCATCATCGCTACTATTTTCGCGTTCGTGTTTCGCGTTTTTTCTGCATCGCGTTGGTTTTAACACGTTCTTTTGACACGTTATCATGGGACTGTCGCATGGGGCCGCCGTGTTGTGAATACCACGTTGACACGGAGTTGTTTTCCCGCGAAGGACTGCGATGTGAAGAGTTGCGTTAAACTAATTTTGCGGTAGTTATCACACGTTCTTGAGAATATGCCCCTCTGCTTGTTAGCAGCGAGTTCAGAGGCAGAGTGTGGTACTACATTGGCTTCAAAGTGATGCTGAGTCCTGTGCCTCAGGAGGTGACAGCGTCATCGAGGCGCTATGATAACACTGGGGGCAAGGGTTCTTCTTGAACCTAGCACAAACACCGTGCAAACCCTGAGGGTATAGACTCCGGTGCAAGAGAGCCTGATCAACAGTGCTTTAAATGGGTCGGTACTGTCCGGTACCAGCACTTTTTTATTTTTGGAAGCAGAGTACCTGCACTTCTCAAGAGAAACGTAATACTTTTAATTAGTGACTACCGGCACTTCTCAGAAACAAGCAGGTTCCATCATCACTTATTTTTTGCTCTCAGTGGGGCAGTCTAAATGGCACAGCTATGCCCTGGTGTGGGTTACTGCACTCGCTTTGACACAAATACCCAAAATAGGCCTCAAAAAGCAGGAATGCTTCTGGGTGGCCTATGTTGCAGTTGAGAGTTGAAGTGGTGTTCGCCTTCAGGTTGGTTTCTTCCTTTTGGGCCCGGGCCAAAAGTGGCTTGTTTACAGGTCTGAGTCTACAAATACAAAGAAGAGTGTCAAATAATGGAATGGAATATGCGCAATGTAATTAGTAATAGTCTAGATTAAATCAATCCATTTCCCTCAATCCCTATTTTGCTGTCTTAGCAAATAGAACACCTGAAGCAGGTGAGCCTGGATTCTGAAGTGTTGGTTTGCTGACATTCTGTGCCTATTTGAGCAATGAAGTTGATGCTGTAACTGGTGATGCGCCCACTCCATTGTCTAGTGCACCATCGCTGTGATTCAGAGAAAACACGGCAGTACGTGGACACACAGTAAAAGGGTCTTCAGAGCGCGAACACGCAGCCACGCATCATGTATGGTGTGGCGCGAGCCCACACTACCGGGAACGCACGTAATTTGCCTCCGCCGACTCCAGCTGCATATTCATACTGCGCAGGTTTATGCATTCCCTTATAATATATTCTCCCTCAAAGGCCTGCCTTCCTCACCTGTATCCTCACCTGTATCCCAAGTGCTGAGGTCATACCATCAACACCCGTATTGGTCCACTGACCACTCATCATGCGAACAGGCTCCTTCCCAGACGCTTGCACTAAGGTCGCAATCCAGATGCCTTCAGTCCCACAAAAAACACAATTTACCACCATAACCCACTCTCCAGCTTTTACAGACAGTATGCTCCAGTGGTGCACATGTAGAAATAGGAATTAGTCAGTTACAAGACAGTACTCAACAAGCATTTGCAATGCAGTAGGGCTCGCATTAGGGAAAGTTTGAGCTATTGGCATTGCTAATAATAATGCAACGCTAATATCTCAAGCTTTCAGTAATGTGAGACCTATTGCATTGCAAATATATGCATTGCACTTATGCTTATTTTTATATTTGTTTAGAGAGTCATCGCTCTGCGCCTTGACGTAAGACCGCTGCGATTGGCTGTCAAGAATGCGATCCCGGCAACCAATTCCGCTTCGGGATTTTAAAAACTAATACTTACGTGGGAATTTTAAGCTGTGTTACAGATTTCAGTCCCATGCAATGAAATCAAGTTGGGGTGCCAAAAAAGCTGTTTAGTGGAGGGGGATTGATGTAATAGAGAGAAGGCCACTCACAGCTGCTGGACCACCAGAAAAAGCAATGGACACCGAGAGCTGCGTGCAGTGAGTGTTTGACTGGCAGGGCGGGGAGGGGGCTGTTGTTGTTGGATTAAAAAATAGGCTCGCAGATAGTTGAGTATCAGGTCTGTAGAGGATAGACTTTCGGCCACTGTTATTAATACACAAAACAGTAACTTTTTTGTAGGCACGGTAGACCCAACACCGACACTCGGACCCGGTTCCCAAGTGCCAAAGTCGGCAGCTCTGTATGTAGAGACTCTTTGGGTAAACGTGCGCCTTACAAATATGTTTGTGTGAAAGTGGCTTCCTAAGAACAAGGTTACTACAGGTTAATCAATATTGAAGGGAAAACATCCGACATAGCCTTATAAAAATACTTTTATAAGTATGGACTTTTAAATGAGGCTTCACTGGTATTAAAGTAAATAGATGACCTGAATGCTTTTGCTCTGTTGCTGATCTATGTAAATAGCCTTGAACCCATCAAAACATTTGCCCCCGTACATAATTCAGTAACCGCATGCTCAATCAATCATGGATTTGTTGAGCGCGACCTCTCACCCGTGAGGTTCTCAAGGCGCTGGGGAGGGGGAGAGGAGCAGGTTCCATTTCATCAAGGAGGAGGTCTATCGAAGAGCCATGTTTTGAGATTTCTCGTGAAGATGGAGAGAGATGTCGTCTGTCTGAGGTGGAGAGGTAGGGCGTTCCAGGCTCTGGCTGCGAGGAAGGAGAAGGAGCGGCCTCCCGAACTGGACTTCCTGGTGCGGGGGACCACGGCGTAGGAGAGCTGGGCTGATCGAAGTGTCCTTTGGGGTGCGTGGAATTCAAGTCGGCTGTTAAGGTATGCTGGTCCTGTATTGTGGAGGGCTTTGTGTGCGTGGGTGAGAATCTTGAAGGTGATTCTAGCCTCGATAGGGAGCCAGTGGAGTATACACAGGTGCTGGGAGATGTGGCAGTGTCTCGGCAGGTTGAGGACCAGTCTTGAAGCAGCGTTCTGGATGTTTTGTAGCATGCGGGTGAGGTTTTTGTTTATTCCGGCGTAGAGTGCGTTGCCGTAGTTAAGTCTGCTGGTGACGAGGGCGTGAGTGACGGTCTTTGTGTGCTCGAGGGGGATCCATTTGAAGGTCTTGCGTAGGAGGCGGAGGGTGTGGAAGCCAGAGGATGCGACGGAGTTGATCTGGCGGTCCATTTTGAGTTCGGAGTCCAGGATGATTCCGAGGTTGCGTGCGTGGTCCGTGGGTATGGGCAGGCTTCCGAGGGCGGGGGGCCACAAGGTGTCGTTCCAGGCGTTGGGGTGTGGGCCCATGATGAGTACCTCTGTTTTGTCAGTGTTGAGTTGTAGGCAGCTGCTTTTCATCCATTTGGCGACTGCTTCCATGCCTTCTTGAAAGTTGTGTTTGGCTGCGTTGGTTCGTTGGATAGGGAGAGGATGAGTTGGGTGTCATCTGCATATGAGACAATGTTGAGTCCGTGGGTTCTGACGATGGGGGCGAGCGGAGCCATGTAGACGTTGAATAGCGTGGGGCTGAGGGAGGATCCCTGTGGTACTCCGCAGGTGGTAGGTGTAGGGTCCGAGAGGAAAGGAGGGAGTCTGACCCGCTACGTTCTGCCGGAGAGGAAGGATTGGATCCAGTCGAGGGCCTTGCCCCAGATCCCTGCGTTGTGAAGTCTGCGTGATAGGGTGCAGTGAGAGACT
Source organism: Calotriton arnoldi (assembly GCA_963921515.1). Taxonomy (NCBI): domain Eukaryota; kingdom Metazoa; phylum Chordata; class Amphibia; order Caudata; family Salamandridae; genus Calotriton; species Calotriton arnoldi. Next base: position 1,458,055 of record CAWUFW010003864.1, on the reverse strand, counting down.
GTGTCGAAGGCCGCTGAGAGGTCGAGGAGGATGAGGGCTACTGTCTCTCCTCTGTCCGGGAGGGAGCGGATGTCATCTGTAGCGGCGAGGAGGGCGGTTTCTGTGCTGTGTTTGTTCGGAAGCCGGATTGGGAGGGGTCGAGGATGTTGTGCTCTTCCACAAAGGTGGCGAGTTGGCTGTTGATGGCTTTCTCGATGACTTTTGCTGGGAACGGGAGCAGGGAGATGGGTCTGTAGTTTTTGAGGTCGGTGGGGTCCACTGAGGGTTTCTTCAGGAGGGGGTTGATCTCGGCGTGCTTCCAGTCGTCGGGAAAGGAGGCGTTCGCAAGGGAGTGGCTGATGGTGTGGCGAAGCATGGGTGCGATGGTGTCGGCGGCTCTGTTGAAGATGTGGTGGGGCAGGGGTCCGTGGGGACCCCGGAGTGGATTGACGTCATCGTCTTCAGTGTGTCTTCGGTGGTGAGGGCTGTCCAGCTGTCAATCGTTGGCTTCAGGGTGTCGGGGGTGGTTGGGGAGGGTTCAGTGTGTTGGCTGTCTTTGTCGAAGTTGTCGTAGATGTCCTTGATTTTGTGGTGGAAGAAGGTGCTGAGTTTGTCGCAGAGGTCTTGTGAGGGAGGGATGTCTGTAGACTCGCTGGTGGTTGGGCAAACTCCTTGATGATGCTGAAGAGCTCTTTGCTGTTGTGCGCGTGTGTGGAGATTCTGTCTTTGATCGCTGTTTTCTCGTATTTCTGATGAGTTGGTGGCGGCTCTGAAGTTGTTGTGGGCTTCTGTGGATTTGGAGTTCCTCCAGGCCTTTTCGAGGCAGTGGCATGTGCGTCTGGACTCTTGAAGTTCAGTGGTAAACCATCTGGCTTTCTTGGCGTGTGTGTTGTTGTTCTTTTTGAGGGGGGCTATGGTGTTGGCGCTGTCGAAGATCCATCTGTGCAGAGTTCGGGCTGCGGTGTTGGGGTCGTCGTCTTCCGTGATGGTTGGGGCGGAGTTGCCGAGTGAGGCGGTGAGCTGGTCATCAGTGATTTTGGTCCAGTTTCTTCGTGGGAGCAGGTGCTGGGTTCTGTGGATGGTGGGTGTTCTGAAGGAGAAGTGGACGCAACGATGGTCTGTCCATGGGAGTTCGGAGGTGTGGCTGAAAGTGATGGAGTTTCCTGTTGTGAAGAGGGGGTCGAGGGTGTGTCCTGCTGAGTGCGTTGGTTCGGTCACGATCTGGCGGAGTCCAATGTTGTGGAGGTTGTCCAGGAGGGATGTGGTGTTGGGGTCTAGTTGGTTGTCAAGGTGGAAGTTGAGGTCTCCCAGCAAGGTGTAGTTGGTGGACGCGATGGCTTGCGGTGAGATGATGTCCGTGATGGAGTTGGTGAATGGTCTGTGGGAACCGGGGGGTCGGTAGATGAGGATTCCTCGGAGGGTGGTGGAGGGGCTGGCCTGTATATTGAAGTGTAGTTGTTCCATCAGGTCTGTGGGCTCGTTGGGGAGTGTGCTCAGCCGGAGGGTGGATTTGTGGATGATGGCAATTCCCCCCCCCCCAGGGCGGCTGGGGCGGTCCTTCCAGGAGATCTTGTATACCTGGGGAATGGTGATGGCGATGTCCGGTCCCGAGGTGGTGTTGGTCCAGGTTTTGGTGAAGAATGCGACGTCCGGGGTGGTGCTGTCGAGGAGCTCCCAGATTTTGGTGGCGTGTTTGTGGAAGGATCGTACATTGAGGAGGATGCATTGCAGGGTCTTCGGTGCGGTTGTGTTCTTGCGGGCGGGTTGTGCTGGATCCGTGGTCTTGGCGGTGCTGCAGGTGTGCCGGCAGCGTTGACAGCTGAAGGGTCCGTGGGTGTCGGCTGGTGAGGCTAGCTTGCAGTTGTTGTTGCGACCTGGGTTGAGTGCGTGGAGTGCCGCTGCGTTGTAACATTGGTGGTGCGGAGGTCCAGGGTTCCTGGCGCTGGTCGCGTTCGGGTCGCGGACAGGCGCAGATGGGCTTGCCTTTGGCGCACCAGCGGCGCACCAGCGGCGCGCCAGCGGCGCGCGGCCACCATTAAGTAGGGGTCGGGGAGGGCTGGACAGCTGGGAGGCCGGAGCGGGGAGGGGAAACTGGCTTGGGCAGGTCGCGCTGGGTGGGAGGGGCCACAGGGCCAGCAGCGGCAGGAAGAAAACGGGCGTAAAAGTGGGAAAAATGAAAAGTGAAGAAAAGTGGAAGAAAGAGAGTGAAAGGGTGAAAATAAAAGAGAGTGAAAGGGTGAAAATAAAAATAAAGGGTGAAAAACGAGGGAAAACGGAGCAGAAAGGAGAGGATAAAGTGGAGCGAGAGAGGGAGTCAGAGGTCCACTGTACCACCAGGGGTGAGGCGCAGGTATAACCTGCGTGTGGAGGAGGGCCTCGAACACCAACACAGAGTGCAGGGGCTCAGGAGGGCCTCACTTAATGGTGGAGCTGCGAGGGTGGGAGAGCAATTTCACTGACAATGAGTCAGTGGTCTTGCTCGCCTGTCCTCCCAGCGGCCGCCATTAAGTAGGGGTCAGAGAGGGCTGGACAGCTGGGAGGGTGGAGCAAGGAGGGGAAACTGGCTTGGGCTGGTCACGCTGGGGGGAGGGGCCGCGGGGGCAGCAGCGGCGGGAAGAAAACGGGCACAAACGTGGGAAAAAGGAAAAGTGAAGAAAAGTGGAAGAAAGAGAGTGAAAGGGTAAAAATAAAAGAGAGTGAAAGGGTGAAAATAAAAATAAAGGGTGAAAAATTAGGGAAAACGGAGCAGAAAGGAGAGGATAAAGCGGAGCGAGAGAAGGAGTCAGAGGTCCACTGGACCACCAGGGATGAGGCGCAGGTATAACCTGCGGGTGGAGGAGGGCCTCGAACACCAACACAGGGTGCAGGGGCTCAGCAGGGCCTCACTTAATGGTGGAGCTGCGAGGGTTGGAGAGCAATTTCACTGACAGTGAGTCAGTGCTGTTCTTCCGCCTCCAGTTCTTACTACTTTTACAAGGCTATTGACCAGATGTGACATCCTGCGGAGATAATCTCATGTCTATAAGACGCCTGATAAACGCTTAAGAGGGAATGTTTTTAACATAGTGCGTTTTCAACCTCTCGAGCATTATTTGGGTTTTGTAATTGCAAATTATATGAAGTTAATTGTGACTTTTTTTGGGGGGGCAAGGGCAACCAGTTATGTCTGTATATGTTTACTCACCCACACAAGAGCAACAACCTATCTGCTTAAGATGATCATTCGCAAGGCTAGGAGGTCTGGCTTTAAGGTGGTAAGGCATGGAAATGGAGGCATTCACATATGCAGTTTGCATGTACCAATACACTATAGCCAGATATATTGGCTTTACTAATGCCTGTTTACAGCTTAATTTGACAGCAAACATATAGCAAAATAGTTCAGCAAAACTGTGCAACTTTAGTCTTTTCCTGTATAAGTCACATTTTTGGGTACATTGATAGATTTCAAATTAAATCACCAAACGTACTTCCATTCTTCTATAAATATTTCCATAGAATAAATTAGCTTTCTGGCAGCATTATAAATAGCTGCACATTGTTTACACTTTTCCAACGTGTACTCGTTTTTATTTTGGAACCACTGTTTTTAACGAAAGCTAATGTTGCAAGGCACTGTATCACTTCAAACGCTCACCCTAACAGTAAAGGCTTTGCAATAATGAACCATTTACACTATTTCCAATGTCTTGCATAACCTGCCTCAGCAACAAAGGAGTCTCCTTCCTGCATTCCACACTGTGACACTAAACAGGCAGCCAAACGGGCTGTCCTGCAGGTCTGAGTCTTCTTGTCATGTGCTTTATATTCAGACTTGTCCGTGACTTCAAAACAGAATGTGCTGGCGGTAGGAATTTCATAGCTCTGCTCAAGTCTCACTTTTTAGGTCGAGCCTAGGCCACTTCTTCCTAACATCGGTATTTGTAATATAGCCTTATAGCCCGCCGTAGTGGGCTATAATGGTCATTAAAGGCCCGCTCTAGCATTAAAGGCCCGAGCCGAAGGCAAGGGGCTTCAACAAGGGAGCAGGACTTTAATGGCTGGTATAGCCCAGTTACGAAGGGCTATAAGGCTATTAGAACATTCTGCCACTAGAGGGCAGAATGTTCTAACAAATATAACAAAGGCTTCAGGAGCCCGAGGGGTTTGAAATCCCCTCTGGCTCAGAGAGCCCTTTGTTCAAACAACATTGGAATGTTGCTCTGCGGGCTTTTACCGGCCCATAGAAGCCCGGAGCACTCCATTGTAGTCAATGAAGTGCTCCACATTCCAATGTTCTAATTATGATTCCATTTTGATTTGCCATTGTTTATTTAATTGTATTCATTCCAATTTGCGTTTTTTATAGGCACCCATTGTTTATTTAATCTTATTGTTTCTGAATAACATTTTTTTGTAGGCGTGGGAGAGCCCATGCAGAAACTCGAACCGGATCAAACGTCCCAAAGTCGGCACCTCTGTACATTACACCGCGCCCTCTCAGGTTGCTTACTTCTACAGTGTGGCTGGGGAATACCTATTAATGAGTTGTGCTTTGAAAATTATATGCATCTAATCTAATGTCCAAAATAAGAAAAGCAAAAGTTTGTGTACTGAAAATGTTTTCAGTGTACACCATATGAGCATTATTTAATTTGTGACAATCTCATATATGTATCACACATAGGACTCATATGTTCAAAGTATGTTCATATTAAAGTATCCCCTTCTCATATCACAACAGTGGAATACTGTACTCTGTGCTGTGTGGTGTCCATATCGACATCGTGCACTGGATATGCAGGTCCCTGTGCTGGGTGGCTCCGTCCAGGAGGTGAGCAGTGTGCACTTTTCCGGATAAGACATATATCTAGGCTGCTTAGCTCACCCAGGTGTTGAGCAATATGCTGTGTGGCGACCCATGCCGTGCTCCCTGTGATGTGTTTTGCCTTCATTTGATGAGTCGTGAGTGCATTGCTCCTAAAGTTCTGAAGCGCCTCCTGAGTGGTGCACGCGGGAGCAGGCTATTCCGTGCATGGTACATTTCCAGTAGGCAGTAACAGTAATTGTATTGCTTTCTATTGGCATTTCTTGTGGTGTGACTTAGCCCTTGCAAGATCCAAAGCCCTTCCTTAATATGCTGTCTATAATACCCCACCAGAAAGAGAACAAGCATTTGTAATGCAATAGGTCTCGCATTACTGAACGTTTCAGCTATTGGCGTTGCATATAATAATATTTATTAGATTGTTTTTGATAACAAATATCCCAGCAGTAGCATAAGTAAGGGGCCAGTACCTTATATGGCTCATAAAGGTGCCTTTACAACTCCACAGTGACACCTAGTAACAGCCTGTGGTACTGCACCCTTTTCTTGCTTTGTGGATTTTAAAAAAAATGTTTGCTGCTAGGATATTTTTAACTAAGAAAAACACACAAACAAACATTAACATTTGCAACTCCAATAGTTCAAACTTTCAGTAATGTCAGACCTATTGCATTGCAAATGCTTGTTTATACCTGCACCTACAACACCTGTATGACTTTTACGATTTTACAAGACTGCCTGATAAATTTATAACCTGTACATTTGCACTTTAAACCACCTTTTTAATCTACCTAGGGTGACACCAGGACTTCATGAGACTATCAGACAAAGTCATGTGCCTATGTTGAAGCTGCTTAAATTATGTATACCTGCACCTTAGAACAGCATGTTCCTTCATGATTTTATGAGACCACCGTGCGAAGTTGTGTGCCATGCTCAGGCTGCTTTCAACCTGTACATCTGCATTTTAAAATACCTTTAAATTCACTTGGGGTCTATACCCATTCAATGGCACTATTGCTTGGTGGTTCTCTTCCTTTGGTTCGTTCAAGAAACTAATATTATTGTTTTCTCTTATTAGTAAGAACTTTAATTAATTGATGCAAATAAAGTTACTTACTTGCTTACAGTCACCAGAAGAATGATTCATAAAGCATTAAATTATTTAAATGTAAGATGTTTCTTAAAAGCCCACTTAAGTTGGAGGGGAATTTCTCATATATACTGGGAGAGCACCCCAGATTATGTTGGCATTTCCAGTGAGAGTGTTTATATTTCCCATAAACTGGGAACCTTTAAAAAGTTCAACTTTAGAAGGAGGCTTTGTTGGCAAAGGTGGTTGTTTTCCTAGAGTTATCATGAAAAGCAGCCATTTAAACACAGAGGGCCTGATTTAAAGTTAGGTAGATGGGCTAATCCGTCTGTATTTAAAATATGGCGGACGGGATATCCATCAAAGTTGGAATGGAGTAAACTCGGCTGCCAAACTTTAAATCAGGCCCAGACTGCTGGAGGGATGTCATCACTCTTCTTAGTATTCGGCCTTTTGATTATAAAATGTCTTGAGTTTTCTAAACTCTGCACAAAGTCCTGTTTGAGCTGGGGTTGGATATATATGTTGTGAGTAGTTTACTACACTCAGTAATTTACCAGATGCAATCAGTGCTTAATTTGTGCCATTGCTTGCCGGTGCTCAGCACCGATGCTTAATTCTTAAAATTGGCACTTATATATGACAGCACATGGTGGTGTTGTCTACCTACTGTTGAGCTGCAAACAAATGTAAAATTTGAATATTTATTTAAAAACACAATACTACCCGTGTGTTCCAGGTCCTTCTTGCCTATTTGTCCAAATTATTAAATTTTTAGGAGTGTGATTGTTAGTAGGTTTTGTTATTACTGTTATTTGGCATCACTGTGTTTTTATTATGTTGTATTTTTTACCTTTTGTTACTGTTTTAGTATTTCTAAATTCTTTACACATTTCCACTACGTTAAACCTGTCTGCCTTGTATAGCCCAGTTTAAGCTACTGTTACATTTAACTGGACCTAACAAGATATAACCTTATCACTTGTGGTGGACTAACATTCACCCCAACTATTAATTCACTTTCTCACACTACCCTTCTTGGAACGTCTTGATACACATATATTCCTTAATTCTATTTTAACTGATAGGATGTTTACAATTTTACAAATAGTTGTCCGAAAAATCTTAATATCATAACATTGATCACATTAAATTACACCATTTCAATCACCCCATTTACATTAAGATTTTGTAATTGAAGTATCTGAATGAGGCTAGGAGTAATATTCACACCATTTTTTTAGAACACATACATTTTTTTCTAATCCACCCTCCTTTATTCACTGTAGCTGGTAGGCATCGCCATTGACAAGGTCGGGATGGGTGGACTGGTGAAGAAGCAGCTGGTATGCACAGACTCTGACAGCAGAATTTGCTCACTGTACTATGTCAGTTTCACTTGAGGAGTTTTTGTGCGTAATGGCGCATGCACACTTCTTTATGGTCAGTCATGCATTGCATGGACAACACCAGGTTGGACTGAGTCTGCTGGTCTAGGCTGCGGATGCTTGGGCGTAACTTGACTAGTAGTATTGGAATGATCTCTAGAGTCACGTGCTGGTCGCCTCGAAAAATGATTCAGGTTTATGAAAAATCTGCTACTTCAAGAAGGATGACACCAAATGAGTCAAACACTTTCAGCAGTAAATTGGGGCAGTTTAGTAGCCATTGGTGTTTTTTGAACTGCATTTTTACAAATATATGTCTGGGGGCATGTGAGCATCTGGGTTTATTATATGATATGGCTGGGTAGCCTTATCATGGAATACATTTACAAAACACTTTACTGATTGGTCCAGCTCAACCCTTGGCAGCTATGGCTTTTGAGCAGCAAGGCTTGAAAAAAGGAATTAGGTGTAAAGTATTTAACCATACCAAACAACGAAATAAGAAAGCCACATAACACGAAAGAAACACAACACAAGTTTATAAAAATTTAGTATATTTTGATTCGTTTTTAGAGTTCTTGATGAGCAGACTCAACCGGAGGGTTCCAGAGATAAAGATTTTTAGAGGTTTTATCACTTTTGATTCCAACCGCAAACATGCAGTGGTCAACAATAACTTTTCAAAGTTTTAAAAAGTTTGAAACAGTTAGTTGGGCTACTCTAACTCGGCTTGGGTGACCAAATCTGACAGGGAGAAGGCCTGGGGGCCCCTGGGGTGCATTTAGACAGTTACCTGGCCACTAGAGGGTTTTCCAGTCCAGTTCCAGCCTTTACAGCTCAAACGCCATAGACGATAATGTGGTGGATCTGATGTTGGGGATAAAGGATGAAAAGCTGCTCAATGATGCTCAGGTTACTGTGCGGATTATGAGGAAGACTTTGCGGTGATTCCTTGGTCCACGAATGAAATGGGGTGACTTTCCACAGTGGTCGGGGTCTTCCGCTGCTGGGCTATCAGTCTTTGAGCACAGCGGTTGGAGCTAAATCTTTTGGCGGGGGCTAGTGTCTCTCTTAGGCGACCAACCCAGACTCTGACAGCACTCCTGGGTCCGGCTGACTCAGGTGCAACTTTTGGCAGTCAAGGATTTGCCTCTTGGGGTGCCCAGTGCCACACAGTGGTGATACCTTCAAAGTGGCTACCAACTTGCCGGTTTGGGCTTCTTCAACTGTAATATTCCTGTGCTGTTCCATGGGGCCAGCCAACTGAACCTTGGAGTCACTGCTTCGGTATGGGGCTGGAAAATCCTGGGGCGGGGGAACCCTATGGCAGGAGCAGTAAGGTAGCCCTTCTTCGGTTGTTCTTCCAATTCCAATGTGTACTGAGAATCAGCATGGCAGAGGTGCCATATTTAACTCAGGAAAGAGCCCCGAGGGGACAACGCAGTCATTAGCCAATGGGCTACAAGGTCACTTCACTTTTAGTGATGATCTTCTGGAAATGTGTGGCATCTGACACTCCCAGAGTGCACTATTCTGGTGACTCTCAAGATGTCTGAACCTTTCCTTGACTGTGAGGAACTTGGTAGCCTAGCTTAGAGGTGTGGCTACCTGTGGGCTACACGCCAGTGGGAAAACTGGTTTGGACACTTGTCTTCCCTCTCTGGCCCTGTCTCCATCCTGTCTACCTAAACAATGGGCAGCCCCTCTGGAGTGTTATCACCATTTGCTCACCAAAGGCTGTTTTGGCCTTTGACTCTCACCTTTGGGCTAACTCCCACAGTGTCATCCTGCAAGGGAAAGGTGACATCACCCCCTACAGTAGCCTTCTATTGTTTTCGAGCCTCTGAGTCATTCACACTACTCTCCAGGCAGGCAGAAAGCTGTCTGTGGGCCAGTGCCCATGTAAGGCTACTGGACCAGCTGGGTCACAGAGTGGCAACCTTAATAGTAACATTAAATTATACCTGGGCATCAGGTCCAGTATAATTTCACAATTAATGTGATACCTTACAGTGCCCAGTTAGATAGTCCCATTCAGAAGTTACCCAGGCTGTGGTGCCAGCCTGCAACCCGGTCTTTGCCAAATGGGTACTAACTTTATCACAGCAAAACAACAATTTGAGGGATTTGCTGCAAGGACATATATAAACAAACATGCCCCACTTAATAATATACAGCTCCCTGCCTTAGGGCTCTATAGGCCTTCCTTGGAGGAGACTTACATATACTGTTTAGGGAAAGGGTGGCTATGCCATTAGGTTGAATGGCAAAGTCGAGCTGGCAGTGTAAACACTTCCCTTCCAGTCTGCAATTTCAGACTGGGAGCCATTTTGTACTGCGCTACAGTACTGGGTGGACACTCTGCATTACACACATGTAGTACCATGGGTACCATATGCTAGGGACTTAAAAGTAACTCAGTACTTGCCCATTGGGGATAGCCAATTCACCATATAATTGTAATGGTTAAGAACATTGGCATTTAGATCTAGTTAGCCACTATTAGTCCAAATGGAGGCAAGAGTTGGGGGAAACCTGCAAAAAGCCTATTTCCTTTCAGGGTAAATTTACAGATTTTTGGTACAATGCAGCACTGCAACTGAAGTTGATGCCCTGCATTGCATCAATATGAAAAATAGAAACCGTACCAACAAAGACACTGTGATGAAAACAGTGTATTCTGTCAAACTTAGGGTTTGTGTTGGAAGTGGACCCTTCTAGTACAAAGTCTATGCTTTAATTTGTTCCACACTGAGGGCCTCAATTACAACTTTTTGGCGCTGAGCAGTGTTGTGAGGCTTCTTGCTGCACTGCCCTGCGTAATAAAGGAAAGGACAGGAATGTGCCGTATTATGGTGCATTCCTGTCCTTTCAGCCTGTGCACCAATTGCAAGGGTGTCTGCGTTGTAGGCATGATTGTTTTTGTCCAAGAAAACAATCAATGGAGGCGTTTTCCTCTCTCTTTGTGTGCTGCAGAATGCAGGACACAATGAAAGAGGGAAAAAAGAGGAGAAATAAAGTTATTTCTCCTCATTATGGCTCCCCTGAGGAGGCTCACAGTTTTGATGCATTCCCAGGTTTACAGATTATTGTAAATCGCGGAATGTGTCAAAACCCATGGATGTTGCGTGGAAAAATCCACTGCAAGGCCCATTGAACACTTCCATGACGTAGAGTAACGCAACACAGTGGTTTGGGCTGCCTTGCCTTACTCCATATCTGTGAGGCCATGCAAACCCATGCAGGGTGGCTTTGTATGGCCTCATAGATATGATTGAGAGGCCTGTGCCACCAGAGGGTCATAAAAAGTGATGCTCCAGTGGCGCAGGCCTCTTGTAAATGAGGCCCTTTGTATGTATACTGTACAGTACAGCACACACACAACGTTTTAAACATTTTGCAGAAAGAAAACGTTTTCCAAACTTTACTCCAGCCTCAGATGTTCACATTTTTATTGGAATTCTCTGCCTACCAATGTTGCATGAGAATGCCCATGTAATACCCATGGAATGCCACTTGGCACAAAGCAGAGCAAAGTAGAATGTGGCAAATCAGGATTTCCATTAGAAAGTACATCCCTGCGCAACATTTTGCAGTGTTTGTGTCACTTTTGTGTTTTGAACTTGGTGCAAGTGTAGAAAGGGTTAATCAGGGTCTTCATTAGGACTCAAAAAGTGTCTCCACATTCTCTGTATGACTTTTGTGAGTGACTGTAGCACCTTGAATATATTAAACTAATTGAACCTATGTATGGTGTAAACAAGGTTGCTACTACGTGCACCTTCCGGAGGCCATGCAGAACATATGACAAGGGGCACGAAGCTAATGAACTAATGTATCTAAATAAACTTGCCCTCACTGATCCTTGGAGTACCTCTATTAAGTAATAACCTCTGACAGTAAATTAAGGGAATGTAACTGTTCTCTCAAAAGTTGGTTTTTCAGTATCCTCAAGTTTGTAGAAAGGTGTCTTTCTATCTTACTTTTTTCTCTTGTAAATTGATGTATGAACATTCTGTCAAGAATTGTGTGTGTTGCTTTAAACAAGTATTGAAACAATTAATCAATTATGCTCTTGTCTCACCAACTGATACTATTGTGTAAAGTTGTTTTAGGAACCACTGTTTAATGTTTTTTTCCGACTTATCAACTCATTGTCAAGTAACACAAAATTATATTTGTTTGCTGTGAAACATTGAGTTACACATATGAAATAATTCAACCTGCGCAATCTGCACTCATACATCTCTCCCTACCACTAGCACTAGCATCTTATAAACCACACTCTACAATTACCCTGCAATCACCCATCTCCCACCCTACACTCACCCACCTCTCACCCACCACCACCCCTGCATTCACAAAGCTTACTCCGCACTCATCCTGCTTGCATTCCTCTCACCCTGAACTCACATGCTGCTCACCTTGCACACTCACACACAGATCACCATGCCCTGCTCACTTTGGACACTCACCCTGTACTGACTGCTCACCCTGCACTAGAGAGACCACTCACCCTGCACTCAGACAATGCTCACACATCTTTTCAGCAGCACTGACACACTTGTCACTCTGCACTACACAGTTCTAACCTTCACTCATAGTCCAAACATACACATTCCTCTCAACTTGCACTCACACACTGTGAACATTTAGTTTACCTTGCATTCACAGGCCTCTTACCTGTTCACACGTTTCTCACCTGCGCATACATCTCTCATCATGCTCACATACTTCTCAACCTAAACACTTGCACACTGCTCACACTACATACTCACCTACTGCTCACCCTGCATACTCAGCACTCAACCTACACACACAAATCACTCACTATGCACGCCCACACCACTCACATTCCTCTTACTCTGCACTCACACAGCACACCACTCTCATGTTCAGACAAACCACTGACGTTAAACACATAGAAGGGTCGCTTGTCCACCTAGCACACACCCAGTGCTCACCATGCACACAGACATGACCCAATGTGAACCCAGATACTGATCATCCTGCACTCACCCGTTTCACTTTGTACATTCACTCCCAACTCATGCTGATCGATCACCCTGCACTCTCATATTACTTCCCCTGCACACCCATTACCACCCACCCTGCACTCACACAACCCTCACTGTATACTCACACCACCCACCATACATACACACTACTCATTTTACACTCTCATACACTGATCACCCTTTACACAAACACACCTCTCACCTTGCACCCTTGCACACCTCTCACACTCACACACTCTGCACACTCACACTTCATACACTATACTCATAGCAACCTCACACTGCACTCAACCATCTCTCACCACACACCCACACATTTCTCACCCCACACTCACAACATACAGTCTGCAATTCTGGGATGGAGTGCCAGGGCAGGTCGAGGGTTTATAAAGAGTAAGATTTGATAAAGAAGATTGAATTGTATTGTTTTCAGACCATGCACAGGGGCAATTGTCAGGTTTCCCATGGAGATTTTTGGTGTTCCAAATTTGGTCCTAGGTATGGCCTTTCATATATGTGGGCTGAAATACCTGCTGTTCTAAATTTAAACTGTTGAGGGTGTTAGTCAGGTCAGCTTCTTGCTGCCCCCCTTTTTCCTCCTTGGCCCAATAATTAAAATCAACTATTAACAGTAAATTGGCTTGGTCAATGATTAGAGAAGAGATTGACTCCACTAAGAGTTTAGGGAAGTTTTGCATATAATTTGGAGGTCTGTACAGGAGGGCACACATCAAGGAGGGAGTGAGGGAGTCAAGTTTGATCACAAGATGTACGACTGATGGAAGACTTAATGAAGTCAACTTAGTACATTTAATATGTTTTCTATTTACTGCAGCTACGCCACTGCCAATTTTTCCTGCTGCTCTGTTTGTTTGCAAGATATAATAATCGGTCGGAAAGGCTGATAAAATATCTGGGAACCACTCATCCTTGAGCCACATTTCGGTTAATAGCAGCATATCTCGTGTTTCAGTATCCAATAAATGGAATATTTCTATCTGGTGTCTGACCATGGAATGTTTGTTTGTACAATGTAATAATCGGTAGGAAGGGCTGATAAAATATATGGGAATGACTCGTCCGTGAGCCAAGTTTCTGTTAATCACAGCATATCTTGTGTTTCATTGTCCAATAAATGGAATATTTCTATCTCATGTCTGACAAGGGGGTGTGCATTAAGGTAAACCACAGAGAGTTCGATGGAGTTTGGCTAATGAGTAGTAGTGGTGGAACAGTTTGGGCTGAGAGCTGAAAAGGGTTCAGATGAATTGCAAGTTGTAGGAGTGGAATGGCAGGTGTTTAATAAGCCTAATTTGTGAAGTTTCATGGGGAGGACGGATGGTGAGGAGCCCGAGAAGGGAGCTCCGTGGCTGAGCAAAAATCCTCGTTTAGCCTTCGGTCCCATACATCAGACCTCAGACCATTTCGCTCACAACAACCGACCATTGCTGGAGAGCCTTGCTTGGGCTTGGAATGCATTTAGGAGAGGACTCACCTCCTGCGATCAGGACGCCATCAGGGCTGGACGTGGAGGTGCTCCGGCGGACGTGGAGGTGCTCTGGCGATCGCGAGCCACTTTCACCTCACCTGGGATCATTGGAAGTGGAGACGTGCGGAGGTGAGACGGGGCCTCTGATGAGAGTACGACCCAATTGACTTTACCGGTGGGTGCGAGCTCTCCTTGCAGAGGTGCACTCCAGGTCTCCTCCGTGCGCAGGTCAGACACTTACGAGACACTGCGCCCTCACCCCCATCCGCTGTATCATGGCAGCTTGCTGCTGCAACGTGGCTGCAGCGGTTCCCGGTACCCCAAGGGAACGGGCCCGGCGATCTCATAGCGTGCCCGGGAGAGCTCCACGGAGAGGCCGTCAATCCCGGAGGAGGTGCAGCAATATCCCCTAGGATCAGACGCCCTGCGGGGCGCTGCACCCTCACCCCCATCTGCTGTGTCCCGGTGCTCCGAGGGAAAGGGCCCGCGACATCATAGCTTTGTCAGGGCCGCTGCACTGACATGGGGTATGGGATCGGAGCCTCGATTTCTACAGCGATCTTCCCCCAGGCAGGCTGACCGCAGGATTGTCGAGAGCGGTCTGGCGCCCGGGGCTGCAACATCGGAGCAACGAAGCAGCGCATGATTTGTATCTTGTCACGTAGGGGCAGTCTTGGGACCCGCTTTACTGGCGGCTAAGTAGAGTGGGATGCTTCATCGCGGGGGAACGTTCGGGGTCTGCAGGGTGCATTTTTTTGACTCTTTTTTGCCCCATTCATTTTCCCCCTGCCTTTGCTCCGGTCTCTGCTGAGAATGGGTCAATTGCCTCCTGCCTGCAGAGCTATGGAGGGACTTTGTGGCAGTTTATAGACCCTTTCTGCCAACAGCTAGGCAGATCTGGATGCTTCATTGCAAGTGGAGCCTGCAGGTCTGTGAAATGCTAGGTTCGAGCCCTCTATTGTTCCAGCCATTTTCCCTGCCTTTGTTCCTGTTTTTCTGCTATGATTCAAAATGGTAGAGCTAGCTAATCCGATCTATTGAAATAGAAAGAGGTCTTACACCCCTGGATCAGAAACAAAAAAAGGACTTTCTGTTTAGCTACCCTCTTGAGGCAGCCTTGTTGGTATGACTCAAGTCTGTGTCCGATTTACCTATAGAAATAGAAGAAGATAATAAAAAAAATAAAAAACGCGATTAGCTACCTGCTTGAAGCAGCCATATTGAAATTATTCCAAACTGATCTGACATAACTGGCCCTGCCCTGCTTCCTGATCTGCTGATCCTAAGGCAGCGAAGGATAATTAGAATAGTTCCAGATTACAACTCTCATCAACTAACATGACAGGATTAAATATGAAACCGACTGGAAGTAATTCCTTCACTATTCTTTACCCCTCTAACCTCTCTAAAAATGCAACAAGTAACTTCGAACACACCCTGCTCAGAAAAAACCCAGACATTCTATTCCTAGACCCTTCCTTCAACATAAAAAAGGCACCATTATTAATGATCTTATATTTTTCACCAGAAAAATGGCAAAATGGCGTACTACCTTCACTAAACAGCTAAATATCCAGGAAAAGAAAAACATTCCATACAGCTCAAAGATTCTAACAGCACCCTCACAAAATCTTAAAGCAAATCTGAATATAACCTCCTACAAAAATGGCACAGTTCTTATCCAAGCAGCAAATAAGGATCTCGAGCTATTCGACAACTATTTTGCCACGCTAAAAGACCTTGGGGCATATTCTCAAGGAGCTATCGCCGAGTTAACGGCACTTTAACGCAGCCAAAGCCACGATAAAGTTATCGCCCCATTCACAAGCTGGTGCTAACAGCCTATAGCACCAGTTTACCTGCGAAAGCATCCGCAAAAGACATCTCCACAGAGGACCCCGGCAACTATCGCTAATGAGATGCAGAGAAGGTGTTCCCGAGCAAAAACCCGCAACAATACCACACCTCAACATTCTCAACGACCAGCCACATCGGCGATGAGGCCACAAAACAGGCAATAAGGTGCGTTACCAGCAGGAAACTAACACCTGCTCTGACCTGGTGTAAAGTCGGACGACAACCTGCACCATCAGAGGGAGCCCAGCCCACAGCCACACATGAAGGACAACAGATGCCATGGAGCCACGCAACATGCATCCCGTAGCCCAGAGAGGGCAACAACACCCACCGCCACCACCCCCAGGACCGTCACCCCTCCGAACCCCGCCCGCACCCCCCCCCGGACCACCACAGAGGCAGCACAGACAAAGACAGCGGACCTCCAGGAAATGCACCAGCCTCACACACCTAACAACAGACAATGTCAATGCCCACGACAGGCTCAAAAGGACAACCATCCATCGTATCCAGAACACCATTGCCCACAGGCTGAGGGTACCAACACAGCGGACAACCAACATCCCTCCGCAGACAAAGCTGCTGGCTGTGGGGCACCTGTTGGCCTCCGGTACCTCCCAACCAATACCCGCCAGAGTTGGAGGAGTCTCACAGCCAGCCCCATCCAAGTTCCCCACACCTGTCCTGGATGCCATCATCAGCCAGGTACCCCAGTACCTAAACGTCCCCCACAATGTCCAGGAACAGCTGGAGACCAAGCAAGGACTACACGCCATACCAGGATTCCCGCACGTGTCGGTGGCAATTGACTGCACACATGTCCTACTTGTACCCCCTGCCGAAAAAGCACACAATTACCGCAACAGGAAGCACACGCATCCCATCAATGTGCAGGCAATAGTGGACCACCGGGGACCCAACAGCAATGTCGTAGCCAAGTACCCAGGCACTGTGCATGATTCCATCATCTCCCGACAGTCCATCATCAACCATCGTTTCCAGGATGGCACCCATGGAAATGCACTGCTTGTAGGTAACTACCAAATGAACACACCACACACCTCAACTCCACAATCATGCAACTCACAACACTGGCAATGTGCACATCACAAAATCACATACAACATGCCAAACAACATGCCCACCCACCAGACACCACAGCACAACTTACCGTGGCAACCTTGCTCAGCCATGTAAATGAGCCATCAACGGCATGGCACCTCAGCCACACAATAGCGGAATGTGGGGAGAGGTGGGAACCAGGCATGTGCGAAGGAGGCAAGTGACCCATGAATTAGAATGTACACAGTGCCAAGTGTGGCAGAGATGTTCTGGACAGACTGCAGTATGCAGGCCACAGACATATCCATGTCCACATGCACTGCTGACGTTTGGAGTGTAGTGGACAGTGGACGCAACCTTGTCACCCCAGCCAGTGGGGAAGAACGACGAAATGTAGCTTGTGACGTCCCCCCCTGTGAGCGTGTGTGGAGTGGGCTGGCCCGGCGTACACCAGGCCAGCGTAGGGGTGTGAATAAAAAACACGTAGCCCTGGGCGTGGTCCTCTTCCGGAATGCCAAACGTGTCTGCCAGGGCCGCGCCTCCTACCCTGCCATGAGGCCGCCGCCGTGAGCGCTGTGGCCTGCAAACCTATGTGCCTGCTACTCCACGAGCCGCTGGACCCCGAACCCGTCATGCCCGCCCCTGCGCAGCCAGGCCTCACAGCTCACCTGCCGACACTGGCGTGTGTCAAAGAGGGACCACCACGTGCCAGCGCAAGCTCCAAGCCCGAGCCCCGCATCCTTGGCAGCCTCCTCAGACCATCACGGCCTCCACGACACAGGCCCACTTTATTCCTTTCTCGTTGATGTACTCCACCGCTGCCTCCGGCCTACACTACGCTCAAGTAGGTCACACATTTGGGACTGAGTCGTGATTCCCGCATGGCGGAGTCCATATCATTGTACGCAAGGAGACGAGTAAGAGGAAGACGCGGTTCAGTCCGGAGGAGAAAAGGACCATCGTTACGGAGGTGTACGAACACTGCCGACAACTGCCCTGGTGTCACTAACTCTGTGCATCGCGGGCCAACGACACGTGGCTGTGGGCCCCTACTGACCGCTGCCCCAGGCCTACACTGCGGTCAAGGAGGTCACACATATGGGACTGAGTCTTGATTTTTCAATGGCCGAGTACACACGACAATGCAGAGTTTATATCACTATACTCCCTTCGATGTGGTGACACAAAGTATGTGCATGGCATCCCAGCCACACGTGTCTGTGGGCCCTTGAAGACTACGCCTTCGGACTATACTGCGGGCCTGCAGGCCTCACACAAATCCATGCCAGTCCGTACCAGGCAGGACACGGCATCGCCGCTGGCTAAACACCCGCTCAGCTCCGTCGCTACTGCCTCGGTCAACAACGAGTCATCACCACATGCCATTTCAATGCCGTGTGTTAGTGTTACAAGAGGAGCTTGCTGAACAGTGGTTGGCCCGCGCAGCCCGCTGCCTCCGGACCACACAGCGGTCGAGTAGGTCACACATTGTGAACTCAGTCATGATTCGTTTATGGCAGAGCTGATATCATTGTACTGGCATCGTCGCAGACTGCATCCCCTTTCAGCTCCGGTGCCACTAAGTCTGTTCCCCGACATCCATGGACACTTTCTTCTTGAGATTTGTTGGCGACTGAGTCTATGGACTGGGGGTTGTCTACATCATCATGTCGGTGATACTGACTATGTGGCCAGAATGGGCCTGTAGCATTCCACTCCTCCA
Organism: Calotriton arnoldi; assembly: GCA_963921515.1. Classification (NCBI taxonomy): domain Eukaryota; kingdom Metazoa; phylum Chordata; class Amphibia; order Caudata; family Salamandridae; genus Calotriton; species Calotriton arnoldi. Next base: position 1,439,639 of record CAWUFW010003864.1, on the reverse strand, counting down.
TTTGCCGCTTCCGGCCGGCTTCTGCCCTCTGCATCATGCCCTGGTGGACACCTTCCACTGTCCCCCGCAAACCTCCGCTACATTCACCTTCGACATCGATGAGGACTTGCCCACCTCGCGTGGCCCTATCTCACTGCACCGCAAGTCACCGTCCCGTGGCAGTGTGCCTGTGCCGGCCGCAGTGCATCCGGGGCCACTAACTCTGTGCAGCTCAAAGCATGGCCCCAGTCTGATGGCATGTTGGATGGCCTTTGGTTCGATGGCCTGGGGGTCATCAACGCCATGTGTCTGTGGCCCTGCGCTGTCCGCTGCCTCCGGCCTCAACTGCGGTCCACCTGGGCTCACACATCAAATCGAGTCCTGACCTGCCCAGACGTTGCATCACCGCAGGATGCACATGCCACCACCCCCAGGACCAACTCCAAACAACAGGTGCCAGAGTCGGAAGTGTCTTACTGCCAGACTTGCAGATTTGCTCACACCAGTCGTGGGTGCCATCATCAGCTTGATACCCTGCTCAGCTCCTCAGGTGCCACTAACTCAGTGCACCACAAATCAAGGACCATTCTGCTTGCATGTTGGGTGTACACTGTACTCTCTCCGGCAACCACCATGATGCTTCACACTTGTTTCTGTTATGCTGATGCTTTCTGTTTCTGCTTCAATTGTGATCACTGTTCAAGTTGTTGCCAGCACCAACAACTCCCTGAGGGCTGGCTTACACTCACCCCACACACATCCAGCACATGCGTCACTGTACATGTGACCATGCCAATAAAGGTGTCGAGCGCACGTGCTCGGGCCAGTTCAATGAACTATCTGAGTGTGTCCGTGTGCTCATGATGTATGCATTCGGGCCCCAGCCCCACAACCTTACATTGTGCCATGTGCAGAGGACGCAGCCATGTCACCGCAGGCAGAGGGTGGGACATTGCACATGTAGCTTTGTCGTCCCCCACACAATACGTAGGAGGAGTGAACTTGGCCGGCGTACGCCAGTCCGGCGTGGGGGTGTGGGTGATTATCACGTGGCTCTGGGTGTGGTTCAGTACTGGAAATGTGCAAAGGCATGTGTCCCTGTCGCAGTGTGGGTCTCCGTTGGGGGGTGTAGGTGGTCCCTGATGGGACTTGGATACCCACGTATGGGATCTAGCTCGTCTCCCATGAGGTAGTACCCCACCCGCACATGTTCGGCCAGCCCCTTCTGGCAGTCTGACAGCTGGCCTTGTAATGGGATGTGTGCTTGGGTGTGCTGCTGTGAGCCAGCCGGGGTGGTGGGTGCGTCCAGCTGTGTTGTCCGTGCAGGGGGTGGTGTATCCTCAATGCAGCGGGGCTCCCCTGCTCCTGGAGCTCTATTGCCTAAGATGTCCATGGACTATTGTAGGGCGTCGGTGTAGGAAGTGTGGAGGTCCTCTTCAGCATCACTGATGGGTTGTCTGGTCTGCTCTGCTGGAGGTGTTGTTTGTCCCTCTGCAATGTGAAGGGGAGATGCTTGTCGACATTATGTTGGCATGTATGTTGACGCATTGTTCGGGTTTACATACAGACTGCATGACAATGTACATTGTGACTGTTTGGGAGGGGCGGACTATTTGATGCGGGATAGTGGACATTTGGACTACATGACGTAGGTGATGTTGTACACGTACATTTTCATCTCACAGTTTCCTGCTATGTCAGATGTGTTTGGCCATTTTCTACGCACAGGCGGACATAGTTGTGCCTTCTGTTCTGCAGTGTGAGTGTTGCACTGTGTCCCACATTGCCGTCCATGTGGGTGTGTTATGATTGCTATGTGTGTGTGTGCTGCATTGTGTGTGAGTCGCACCTACTGCTGTGATTTTTCTGCCCCTTATCCCTTGGAGGCGGTGTGCCTTTGGCTTTTGTGCTTTTGAGGTGCTGTGATGTTGGGGACTGGGGTCATTTGTGCTCCTGGACGGTTTTTGTACTCTTGTGCGTTTTTTTTCTGCAGATGTGTTGTTGACGTCAGTGGTTGTTTGTGCACGTGGATGTGTCAGGGTGTGACCTGCTCCTTCCGGATGTAGTCCACACTCGGCCACCTCAGTCTCGTGGCGTACACAGTGTCATGGTGATTGTACTACGGTCATGCTGCTCGTCATGTGGTGTCACTTGCATTGTCAGTGTGGCTCTCGCATATGCATCTTTGCTGTGTTTCGCACTGGTGCATGTGTTTGTTGTGTGATTGGTGTTGTGTGGGGTGGGACCCCTTCGGGCACATGGTGGACGGGGGCCTACTTGGTGTTTGTATGTGTGCTGCAGTGTGCCACGGGGATCATGGACATGACCCAGGGTCGCTGTGGGTGTGCGGTGTGCTACACGTCGTTGTGCATGTGTGCCATTGTGCCCGTCCCCCCAGTCCCTGTTAGTTACTCACCCTGTTGATGTTATGTCAAGTCATGTCAAGCAGTGTCCGGACTCCCGACTCCTTGCACTGTCTCCACAGTAATGACTGTGGCCACCATTTGCTCCAGCTCCTCCTGTGGCGCAGGACTCCCACCTCCATTCTCCGTGGCTGCCTTCCGGGTGGCAGCGGGTTTCTGGTTGGTTTGGCTTTTGGCTTCGTGCCAGCGCATCTTGGCCTCCTTAGCACTCCGACTGCATTCACGATGGAATGCCATTTTTCCGTCTGTGTTGCCAATGACAAGGTGGTGGTGACGGATAGTTGTTGTTAGTGCTCTGTCACCTCCGTGACGATGATCAGGTTGTCACGCGGACTGTACCTCGTCTTCCTCTTCCTCTTCTCCTTGGCCTTCCCCGACCCTGAGGTTCCTTGCTGGTGGTCTGTGGGGCTTGTGGGGTTCGCGTTGACCTGGGCACTTGTTCCGGGTGCATCCATGTTGCTACGCATTTTATTTTGTTTATGGTGTGTTTTCTTGTTCGGCTTTTATGGTGCATTTTCCCACCAGGCGCGTGGGTATTGCAGGCCTGTCGCTGGTATATCGCTGTTTTTTTTCCGAGGTTGGCCTCATCGCAACTTTATTCGCGTTGGTGTTTTGCATTTTCTGGGCGTTGCGTTGTTTTTTACGCGGTCATTTGGTGCGTTATTGTGGGACTATCGCATGGTGCCGCCAGGTTGAGAATGCTACGTTAACACGGCGTTGTTTTCCCGCGATGGACTGCGATATGCAAAGTTGCGTTATGCTAAACTTGCGGTGGTTATCACACGTTCTTGAGAATATGCCCCCTTGTGTACAACAACTCATATCCTGCACACCATCAAGAAGTTTCCTTGCATTCTGACCCTCAACCCAATTGTCACTTTGACACAATAGAATGTATAATCTCTCAGGAGCTGTAGCAACCTACGCCTACAACCAGAATCCCTGAAACAAGGGACAGCAACTCCCTTCTCTTAGCTCTCAAATCACCTCCCATCTCCATTACCATCACGGCTCCCATCCCCATCTCAAGGACCCGCTCTACTCCCCTCAATCCACCATGGATACCACTGGGATCACACAATGACAAGCTCCAGATAGCAAAAAGGAAAAAACCTATACACCCAGCTCAACCTCTCGTACCACTGAACACCAATACTTCAACCACTCAAAACACCTTCCTTTCGGTACCATCTAACTCTGCCCAGGACAACCTAAGACTAAAACCTAACCCAGATATTAATCCCAAGTCATACCTTTTAAAGAATCAAAAAAGGTAGAACTTCTACCAGACCGTCTCACACAGTTGTCGAACGATCTAGCATTCCTACCTCCAGACCTCCCGGCTCTCTGTTCCAACCATCTCCTTCACCCCTAGTAGAACTAAAAACACCCAGAACCCAAACTGATAGGATTTATTTAAACTTGCAAAACGCCATTTCAGAAATTAAGAATCTTTTACTCCTCTCAGAAAATTATCTCTCCAAAATCAACCATTTTCAAAAATCAACTCTCTCAGCCCACAGCAAGCTAAATACTATTCCCCTGCCTCTGTCCAATCGCCACCTCCGAACCTGCAAACACCATCGATATCTGACAGACTTGGAAACGCAGTCCCTGTTACTATCTTATGAATCATCTCCCAATCCCCCCCATGGTGGTTGAACATACAATTCGCTCACTCCCAATCAATGCAAACAGAACAACTCAACCAAATAACAGAAAGGTTAGCCCCAACAACCTAAAAAAAGTAACATTAACCCCCGAAATACATTAAATTAACCGGGGTAACTCATCGAAACAAATCTCCTGCCTTCTGCTCAACTGCCGCTCAGCAATGAAACACCCCGCTGACATCGCTGACCTCATTTTGAGCAGAGAAGTTGATTTAACCATCCTGATGGAATTGTGGCTTACGGAATCTTCTTCCCCTTGCTTAGACCTTCTTGTGCCTCCCGACTACAATATTGTTAGGCTAGACAGACCACACAAAATGGGCGTAGACATTGCTTGTATCCATCGAGCTGACATCTCTATTACTATACTTCTCTCCGACCCCCTTGAATCTTGTGAATCCCTTGGGATCTTCTTAAAATCCACAGATAACCAACTCTGCAAACTACACGTATTTTACCACCCCCCAGGCAAAATCGCCCTGTTCATTGACCAACTAATTGAAATCATTACAACAAACCCTGCCCCACATTCCAATGATATATTCCTAGGGGATTTCAACCGTCATTGGGAAGACCCCTATGATCCTCAAGTCAATGCTGTCAAAGATTTCCTAGCAGACCAATCCCTAGTCCAAGCCTGCACCCTTCCTACCCACAATAAAGGTGCGACACTTGACTGGATCATCTCCAAAGAAAAAATGGTTAATACAATCCAAATCGACCCCTGCGATTGGTCAGACCATCATATTATCGCCTTCCAAATACCCTCTACAAGAAAGAAACCAACCTCACCACCTACCAAACCTAGACAATAGGTTCGTGACACAAAAAACCTAAAGTTGGAATTACTAACAACACAATACAAGAAAGAACTTCTCCCTCCTATTTATATGGAGAACGTCAACGAGCTTACGAAACACTACAACTCCACGATGACAAAAATTATTGACGTCCTAGCCCCGCCAAAACTCAAAAGGATACCGGACAAAGACAAAGGGGCATATTAGCAACAACTTGCGATAATTATCGCAAACCGCTAGCGCGTTTTTTTTTATCGCCGCCTATCGCTGGATATTATCGCGGAGATAACACGTTATTAGCAACGTTTATCTCCAATGCGATAAAATATCCAGCGATAGCGGCGAATCCCAGCAATAACGCGAGAATTCCAGCGATAAATTCCCATCGCTAAGGAAAATCTCGCTGATAGGCAGGTGGGGACTTAACCGTAGAATCCACCTCCCATAGACTATAATGGGTAAGTCAGGTTTCTACCAGGTGTAAAAATCCAGCGCTAATCGTGGTTAGCGCGCGTTTTTCTATCGCTTTGCGGGCCTTGATAATAGGCGATAGGTATGTTAGCGACTGCTTTCAGTCGCTGTTAGGTTGGGAACGCCTCCTTTGCATGTCATTAGCGATAAATATCGCTGACATGCAAAGCGGCACCCAAACCAGTCGCTATCGCCTGGAAGCTGTCGCTAACACCTGTTAGCGACAGCTTGCTGATAGGGCGATAAAAAAATTGCCGCTTTAGCGGCAAAAAGTGCCGCTAAAGCGGCGATAAAGCCCTTGCTAATATGCCCTCTCAATGTAGAAAGACGCAAACTGAGACTAACTGAACGGCAATGGAGACAACATCCTTCATCCCCTCACTTAAGACTGCTAAGAAAGTCCAGAAACTCCTACAACAAAAGTATCCTAAAATCTAAAAAAGACTTCTTCAGGTCAGAACTTGACAATGCCTAAAACAGACCGAGGAAACTATTCAAAATACTAAAACAGCAATCAAACAAACTGGCCAAATCGGCACCCTTGACATCTAAATCACATTTAAGCAGCGAAGAATTATCTTCCTTCTTTACTGCTAAAGCCACTTCCCTGGAGAAGGAACTCAAGACTGCGGCTGACAACCCCACTTCCCCTAAAAATTCTCCAACCATTGTTAGAAATGGGATCTCTAGTTGGCAAGGGCTTGCACCTTTGTCCAAGTAGGGACCCTCCTTCCTAGTCAGGGTAAGGGAGTTACACTCCGAAAATAACCCCTGCTCACCCCCTTGGTAGCTTGGCACGAGCAGTCAGGCTTATTCTAGAGGCAGTGTGTAAAGCATTTGCACATAACCAACAGTAATATAATGTAAGCACTACAAAAGGACACCACACCAGTTTAGAAAAATAACCAATATTTTTATATACTCAAGACAAGACCAAATACGATAAAAATCCACAATACAAAAACTTTAAAAATGTATGCTTGATAAGGTAACTTCTTCTTTGCAGGAATAACACAAAAGCAAAGTTCGTACGAGTCGGTAGCCCCGTCCGGGTCTACCGCGATGCTGAAATCCACAGAGTACAACAGTTCCAGCCGACCGCGTCGCTACGGGCCAGCAGAGTCGTGAACAGACTCGCTCACAGTACCTTTTCTCGTTGTGGCGGGCACGGAGCGTGCGAGCCGGTCGGCGTTCGTCGCGGTTGCGGTGCAAAGCGGAGCGGTGCAAGGTGCGGTGTCCCTCGATGCGGTGCAGGCAGCGGCTCGATGAGCGTCGTGCAGACGGAGTCGGTGAGTCCAAGGCGTGCGGTGCAGGGCGAGACGGTGTACGATGCGGTGCTGACAGGTTGCGATGCAGGCGACCAAGCCGGAGTGCGGGAGCTGGCGTCGGACAGCGGTGCGAGTCGGAGCGGTGCGTCGCAAACGTGCGAGCGGTGCCCCAAATGCGATGCGGTCACGACTGTTGAGCCAGTTGCAGCGACAGCGTCGGTCTGGTCCGGCTGGCACAGTGAAGCGATGCGATGCGAACTGCGGTGCCCACAGGTCATGGTGCAAGCAGCGGCTCGGTGGCGATGGCGTCGGACGACCAAGCCGGAGTGCGGGAGCTGGCGTCGGACAACGGTGCGAGTCGGAGCGGTGCGTCGCAAACGTGCGAGCGGTGCCCCAAATGCGATGCGGTCACGACTGTTGAGCCAGTTGCAGCGACAGCGTCGGTCTGGTCCGGCTGGCACAGTGAAGCGATGCGATGCGAACTGCGGTGCCCACAGGTCACTGTGCAAGCAGCGGCTCGGTGGTGATGGCGTCGGACGTCGTCGTCGGTGAGACCAGGGTTGCGGTGCGAGATGCGGACGGTGCGGTCTGCGGTGCAAACAGGACACCGGGCCAGCGATGGAGTCGGTTGACGGAGTCGGTTGCGGTTCCCTTCCTCTGTGGCACCTGAAACAGCGTTCCAGAAGTGGTACCCAGAGGCTTGGGAAGACTTTGTAGTCCCTGAGACTTCTTAACAGGAGTCCAGCTCGGTTTCAGGCCTTTGGAGATACTCAGCACAAGTTTGTAGGAAGTTCAGTCCAGTCCTTTCACTGCCCAAGACAGAAGCAGCAACTGCAGGCCAACCCAACAAAGCAGTCACTCAGCAAAGGGGCAGTACTCCTCCTAGCAGCTCTCCAGCTCTTCTTCTTGACAGGTTCCTTGATTCCAGCGAAATCTAAATTCATGGGGTCAGGGCCCCAATATTTATATCTCAAATTCCTTTGTTCTCTGAAGGCAGAGAGGCCTTTGCCTGGCCCAAACCAGTTCTGGTCAGTCTTGGAGCACTTTGTTGACAAGCCTCCGTATTTCCTTTCAGGGTGCAGGCCAGGGACATCAGACGCACCACAGGAGGTGGAGCCAGCATTGTGGAGGGAAGGCCCAGCCCTATTCAGGTCCCAGGTGTACGCCTCCCACCCATCTACATGTAGATCTGGCTATTCAGCCCTGTGCTGACTCACCCTGTCTCCCGGCATCCCCCAGCCCCTGTCACTCACACTCCAGACAAGGAATACACAACCTAGCAGAGGCAGGCTTGGATGGTTAGACAAGAAAATACCCACTTTCTAAAAGTGGTATTTTCAAACACAGAATGTTAAAACCAACTTCACTAAAAGATGCATTTTATCATTCTGAGTCCAGGCATACTAAACTCGAATTTCTACCATGTTCCCTGGGTCAGTTAGGATTATAAACTGTAATAATCAAAACTGCCCATTCTGGCCTATGGGGAACAGGTAGCCTTGCAATAGTGAAAAACGAAATAGGCTGTAATTCACTATCAGGACATGCCACACACACCAGGGCATGTCCTACCTTTCACATACAATGCACCCTGCCCACAGGGGTACCGTGGGCCTACCTTAGGGGTGACTAACATGTAGAAAAGGGAAGGTTTAGGGACTTGCAAGTGTGTGCACTTGCCAAGTCGACATGGCAGCCCCAGGCTGCGCACAGGCTCTGCGTTGGCAGGCCCGAGTTACACTTTACGGGCTGTTTGCGTGGGGGCACAATCCCGTGCTGCCGCCCACCAACAGCATTTGATCTATAGGCCCTGGCACTCGCAGTGCCCTTTACTAGGGACTGACACATAGATCAAATAGCCAAAACATGGAAATACCAATCCATAACATATTTCATACAGGAGCACTTGCACTTTACCACTGATCAGCAGTGCGTAAAGTGCGCAGAAACACTAAACCAGCACAAAACAGAGTCAAAACCGGGAGGTCATAAAGCAAAAAGTCACGGGAAACACGCCAAAAGATGCCAAGTCTAACACATGTCCCCCCAGCTGAAAGTAGGGAGAACTACCCAACCCCATTGGAGTTCTCTTCACTAAGGCGGAAGAACCTGGACAGACCATCTGCGTTGGCGTGTTCTGTACCAGGACGGTGTTCCACCGTAAAGTCCATTCCCTGTAGGGAGATGGACCACCTCAGCAGTTTTGGATTCTCACCCCTCATTTGCATCAACCATCTGAGGGGCCTGTGGTCTGTCTGAACCCGGAAGTGAGTCCCAAACAGGTATGGTCTCAGCTTCTTCAGTGCCCAGACCACAGCAAAAGCTTCCTTTTCTATGGCACTCCACCTCTGTTCCCTGGGGAGTAGTCTCCTGCTAAGGAAGACTACAGGCTGATCCAGGCCCTCTTCGTTCAGTTGTGAGAGCACCGCTCCCACACCATGCTCTGAAGCGTCAGTCTGCACGACGAATTCCTTGGAGAAGTCAGGTGCCTTGAGCACGGGCGCCGTGCACATGCCTGCCTTCAGGGCATCAAAAGCTTTCTGGCAGGACTCAGTCCAGATCACCTTCCTGGGCTGCTTCTTAGAAGTCAGCTCTGTTAAGGGGGCAACGATGGTGCCATAGCCCTTAACAAATCTCCTATAGTAGCCGGTGAGACCTAAGAAGGCTCTCACCTCTGTCTGGGTCTTGGGGGCTCCCAAGCCAGAATGGTGTCAATCTTGGGTTGTAGGGGCGCCACCTGGCCGCTTCCTACCTGGTGTCCCAAGTACACCACAGAACCCTACCCGATCTGGCACTTACTGGCCTTGATCGTGAGGCCTGCACCTTGCAGAGCCCTCAACACTTTCTCAAGGTGCTGTAAATGTTCTTCCCAGCTGGAACTGAACACAGCAATGTCATCCAGGTAGGCGGCACTGAAATCCTCCAGCCCAGCCAACACCTGATTGACCAACCTCTGAAAGGTGGCAGGGGCATTCTTCAACCCAAAGGGCATCACCCGGAATTGGTAATGACCTTCTGGGGTTGAGAATGCTGATCTCTCCTTGGCCCCATCGGTTAAGGCAATCTGCCAGTACCCAGACGTTAAATCAAACGTGCTGAGGAACCGGGCAGCTCCCAACCGATCAATGAGCTCATCAGCTCTGGGGATGGGGTGCGCGTCAGTCCTGGTGATGGCATTGAGCCCACGGTAGTCCACACAAAACCGGAGTTCTGGAGTGGCACCGGGCGCAGCAGCCTTTGCGACCAAGACCACTGGACTGGCCCAAGGACTGTAGGAGGGCTCAATCACCCCTATTGCCAACATCTTAGAGACCTCCTCCTTGATGCTGGCCCTGACCCGGTCAGTCAACCTGTAAATCTTGTGCTTCACAGGAGGGCTGTCACCAGTGTCCACGTCATGGGTACACCAGTGAGTAACACCGGGGGTCAGAGAGAACAGTGGGGCGAACTGTCCCAACAACTGGTGACAGTCCCCCTGCTGCTCCTGAGTCAGTGTAGGGGAGAGGATCACACCTTCCACTGACCCATCATGCTCCTTGGTAGACAGGAGGTCAGGGAGAGGCTCACTCTCCTCTTCCACCCCATCATCTGTCGCCAAGAGCATACTCACTTCGGACCTCTCGAAGTGGGGTTTGAGGCGGTTCACGTGAAGGACCCTCAAAGGGTTCCTGGGAGCCCGCAAATCCACCAGGTAGGTGACGTCACTTTTGCGCTCCACCACCTCATATGGCCCAGTCCACTTGTCCTGCAAGGCACAAGGTGCCACTGGGGCCATGACCCACACTTTTTGTCCAGGTTGAAATTTTGACCACAGTGGCATTCTGGTCATACCACCTTTTCATTTCCTCCTGGCTTGCTTCTAGGTTCGCCTGAGCGAGTTTCCTGAAGCGGGCAGTTTGGTTTCTAAAGGCCAGCATGTAACTAAACACATCCTGGGGATTTTTCCTGGGAGCTGCCTCCCAGCCTTCCTTTACCAAACTCAGAGGTCCTCTGACAGGGTGGCCATACAGGAGCTCAAAGGGGCTGTACCCAAGAGACTTCTGAGGCACCTCCCTGTATGCAAAGAGCAGGCATGGCAAGAGGACGTCCCACTTATGCCTCATGGGTTCTGTTAGACCCTTGATCATGCCTTTCAAGGTCTGGTTGAATCTCTCCACCAGACCGTTTCCTTGTGGGTGGTAAGGAGTGGTGAACGTGTAGGTTACACCACACTCCTTCCACAGGGATGTCATATACTTGGATATGAAATTGGTCCCCCTATCAGAAACCACCTCTCTGGGGAATCCCACACGGGAAAAGATCCCCATTAACGCCCGGCCCACCACTGGTGCCGTCGTTGTCCTGAGAGGGATTGCCTCCGGGTACCGGGTGGCATGGTCCACCAAGACCAGGATGTACCTGTTGCCCATGGCTGTCTTTGGATCCAGTGGCCCCACAATATCCATCCCTACCCTTTCAAAGGGTGTTCCAACAACAGGAAAAGGTTGGAGAGGAGCTTTGACCTTCCTCCCACTCTTACCACTTGCCTGGCAAGTTTGGCAAGACCTACAGTGTGCATCTGACTGCCTTTGCATTTGGGGCCAAAAGAAGTGGGTGACAAGCCTGTCAAAGGTCTTGTCCTGCCCCAAATATCCTGCCAAAGGCACGTCATGAGCCAGACCCAGTAGGAAGGTCCTGAAGCGCTGGGGTACCACCAGCACACGGGCTGACCCAGGCTCAGCAACCTTAGGCTCACTGTATAGGAGACCATTCTCCCAGTAGATCAGATGTGACCCGGACTGATTACCAGCTGCCTGGTCTGCAGCCTGCCGCCGCAGACCCTCCAGAGTAGGGCACTCGTTCTGTTCCCTGCAGAACTCCTCCCTGGTGGGACCCCCTTCTTGCTGCCAATGGGTCAGCTCAGAGATGTCTCCCAGTTTGGCTACCTGCTCCCCTGTAGGCACCGGGCGTCCCTCTCGAGGTCCGCCTCCTCCCGGTCCGTGGGAACTTCGGGGGCCGGTTTCCCGCGCCCCTGCCCTTCCTCTTGGCAGGGACTTGGGCCACTGTTCCAGGCTCCAAGTCCTCTTGATCACCCTTTCTGGCTGCCATTGACCGAGTAGACACGCATGCCCACTCTGGCAACCCAAGCATCTCCAAGTGAGACCTGAGCTCAACATCCTTCCATAAGGACTGCTCCAGGTCGTTACCTAGCAGACAATCTACAGGCATGGTAGGGCTCACAACCACCCTCAAGGGACCTGAGACCCCCCCATTCAAAGGGAACCTGCGCCACCATACACTGGCACTCAGAGTTGTCTACAGCAACTACTTGGTGGAATGCCCCTGGGACTACCTGCTTCTCAGAGACCAGGTGACACCGGACTGAGGTCACACTGGCTCCAGTATCTCTGAGAGCCTCTACCCTGTTCCCATTAATGGTCACCCAGGTGCTATATTTCTTTGTGTTAGGGGGCACCTGGTTTCCTGGGACCATCTCACTGTCCCCTAGTGAGACAAGGGTCATTTCTGCAGGATCCCCACCCTCCTGTGGGCACCCCTCCTCCCCAAGCGCTACACTAGCCAACACTTTGGACTGTCCACCGGTGGGTGGCTGTGTCCCCTTTGGGCACTTGGGGTCTCCCTTAAAGTGACCTACCTGGTCACATGCATAACACTTGCGGGGGCCGGTCTCAACAGGCTTCCCTGTAGAGACCCCTTTCTTCTTATCACCGGGGGCTGGGAACCTTTACCCTGGGTACTAGTTTGGGGCCCTTTAGAGAACTCCTGTGCTTTACCCTTGTCCCCCCACCTTTCTGCTGGGGACCCTGCCCACCTTTGGCTGAGTCTCCCCCAAACGCTTTCTTGTGGACCCTGGTACTCACCCAGCGGTCCGCCTCCATAGCAAGCTTCCTGGGGTCAGTTAGCTTACTATCAACTAGGTGCTGGCGCAGATCTGCAAAACATAGACTAGACAAGTGCTCCCATGCAATCAAATTGTAGAGCCCCTGAAAATCTGTTACATTACTGCCCTTCACCCAACCATCCAGCGACCTACATAACATATCCACACATTCCAACCAAGTGTTGGCCTCAGACTTTTTACTGGACCTGAACTGATCCCTGTACTTCTCAGGAGTGAGCCCATACCTAGTGAGGAGAGCGTCTTTCATGTCAGCATAGGTGAGGTCCTGCCCCTCACCCAAAGCTATCAGAGTGTCCCTAGCTTCCTCTGGAAAGAGAGGCCACAACCCCGCTCCCCAGTTCCTTTCAGGGACCCCATTCATGTGAATAGACGACTCGTACCCTTGAAACCACCTTTGTATGTCATCACCCTTTTTGTACTCTTTACCTACATTCTTGGGGATGTGTACAATCCTGTCTGTGTGTGCTGAAGAATTGCTGCCACCATCTGAACCGGATCTACTCTTTAGCTCCAGCTCCTTGATCATTCTCTCATGATCTAGTATAATTTTCCTTTCCTCCATGCCTATTCTTTTCTCTTCCCTCTCACTTTCTATTCTGAGTTTCTCCAATTCAAACCTCCTTACTTCCCGCCTGTCCTCCAGCTCCTCTGGGGACAAACTACCGCTGCCTGGCCTGGAGGGTTCACCCCCTCCCAAAAGCACATCCACCCTAGGAACAGGCTCCTCCACCTCTCCATTGAGATCACCAGGTTGCCCACTGGCCCCTCTGGCTGCTACCCAGGCCCTCAGCGCCTTTTGTAGCTCATCCTTCCTGGTGAGGCCTCTGACCTGGACTTTCAGGTTCTTGCAAATCGATTTTAACTCCTTGACATTGAAGGCTTCCAATCGATCCTCCTCAAAGGCAATTTCTACTGATGGCAATACTATTGATTCAGGCATGTTGAAGTAGCAAGTTCAAACTGGCAAGATCAAAAATAGGCTAAAAAGAAAAAGAACCTGTAAGTGGTACGTAATGGTCTGCGATATGATAGTAGTGCACACCAATCACTGTAAGTCAAGTGCAAACACAAGTCCTATCCTCACTGCTGACAACCAATGTTAGAAATGGGATCTCTAGTTGGCAAGGGCTTGCACCTTTGTCCAAGTAAGGACCCTCCTTCCTAGTCAGGGTAAGGGAGTTACACTCCGAAAATAACCCCTGCTCACCCCCTTGGTAGCTTGGCACGAGCAGTCAGGCTTATTCTAGAGGCAGTGTGTAAAGCATTTGCACATAACCAACAGTAATATAATGTAAGCACTACAAAAGGACACCACACCAGTTTAGAAAAATAACCAATATTTTTATATACGCAAGACAAGACCAAATACGATAAAAATCCACAATACAAATACTTTAAAAATGTATGCTTGATAAGGTAACTTCTTCTTTGCAGGAATAACACAAAAGCAAAGTTTGTACGAGTCGGTAGCCCCGTCCGGGTCTACCGCGATGCTGAAATCCACAGAGTCCAACAGTTACAGCCGACCGCGTCGCTACGGGCCAGCAGAGTCGTGAACAGACTCGGTCACAGTATCTTTTCTCGTTGTGGCGGGCACGGAGCGTGCGAGCCGGTCGGCGTTCGTCGCGGTTGCGGTGCGAAGCGGAGCGGTGCAAGGTGCGGTGTCCCTCGATGCGGTGCAGGCAGCGGCTCGATGAGCGTCATGCAGACGGAGTCGGTGAGTCCAAGGCGTGCGGTGCAGGGCGAGACGGTGCTGACAGGTTGCGATGCAGGCGACCAAGCCGGAGTGCGGGAGCTGGCGTCGGACAGCGGTGCGAGTCGGAGCGGTGCGTCGCAAACGTGCGAGCGGTGCCCCAAATGCGATGCGGTCACGACTGTTGAGCCAGTTGCAGCGACAGCGTCGGTCTGGTCCGGCTGGCACAGTGAAGCGATGCGATGCGAACTGCGGTGCCCACAGGTCATGGTGCAAGCAGCGGCTCGGTGGCGATGGCGTCGGACGACCAAGCCGGAGTGCGGGAGCTGGCGTCGGACAACGGTGCGAGTCGGAGCGGTGCGTCGCAAACGTGCGAGCGGTGCCCCAAATGCGATGCGGTCACGACTGTTGAGCAAGTTGCAGCGACAGCGTCGGTCTGGTCCGGCTGGCACAGTGAAGCGATGCGATGCGAACTGCGGTGCCCACAGGTCATGGTGCAAGCAGCGGCTCGGTGGCGATGGCGTCGGACGTCGTCGTCGGTGAGACCAGGGTTGCGGTGCGAGATGCGGACGGTGCGGTCTGTGGTGCAAACAGGACACCGGGCCAGCGATGGAGTTGGTTGACGGAGTCGGTTGCGGTTCCCTTCCTCTGTGGCAACTGAAACAGCATTCCAGAAGCGGTACCCAGAGGCTTGGGAAGTCTTTGCAGTCCCTGAGACTTCTTAACAGGAGGCCAGCTCGGTTTCAGGCCCTTGGAGATACTCAGCACAAGTTTGTAGGAAGTTCAGTCCAGTCCTTTCACTGCCCAAGACAGAAGCAGCAACTGCAGGCCAACCCAACAAAGCAGTCACTCAGCAAAGGGGCAGTACTCCTCCTAGCAGCTCTCCAGCTCTTCTTCTTGACAGGTTCCTTGATTCCAGCGAGATCTAAATTCATGGGGTCAGGGCCCCAATATTTATATCCCAAATTCCTTTGTTCTCTGAAGGCAGAGAGGCCTTTGCCTGGCCCAAACCAGTTCTGGTCAGTCTTGGAGCACTTTGTTGACAAGCCTCCGTATTTCCTTTCAGGGTGCAGGCCAGGGACATCAGACGCACCACAGGAGGTGGAGCCAGCATTGTGGAGGGAAGGCCCAGCCCTATTCAGGTCCCAGGTGTACGCCTCCCACCCATCTACATGTAGTCCTGGCTATTCAGCCCTGTGCTGACTCACCCTGTCTCCCGGCATCCCCCAGCCCCTGTCACTCACACTCCAGACAAGGAATACACAACCTAGCAGAGGCAGGCTTGGATGGTTAGACAAGAAAATACCCACTTTCTAAAAGTGGTATTTTCAAACACAGAATGTTAAAACCAACTTCACTAAAAGATGCATTTTATCATTCTGAGTCCAGGCATACTAAACTCGAATTTCTACCATGTTCCCTGGGTCAGTTAGGATTATAAACTGTAATAATCAAAACTGCCCATTCTGGCCTATGGGGAACAGGTAGCCTTGCAATAGTGAAAAATGAAATAGGCTGTAATTCACTATCAGGACATGCCGCACACACCAGGGCATGTCCTACCTTTCACATACAATGCACCCTGCCCACAGGGGTACCGTGGGCCTACCTTAGGGGTGACTAACATGTAGAAAAGGGAAGGTTTAGGGACTTGCAAGTGTGTGCACTTGCCAAGTCGACATGGCAGCCCCAGGCTGTGCACAGGCTCTGCGTTGGCAGGCCCGAGTTACACTTTACGGGCTGTTTGCGTGGGGGGCACAAACCCGTGCTGCCGCCCACCAACAGCATTTGATCTATAGGCCCTGGCACTCGCAGTGCCCTTTACTAGGGACTGACACATAGATCAAATAGCCAAAACATGGAAATACCAATCCATAACATAGTTCATACAGGAGCACTTGCACTTTACCACTGATCAGCAGTGCGTAAAGTGCGCAGAAACACTAAACCAGCACAAAACAGAGTCAAAACCGGGAGGTCATAAAGCAAAAAGTCACGGGAAACACGCCAAAAGATGCCAAGTCTAACAACCATTCATCCAACTCAACCTACTCTGTCAGGATCCAAAAATAAAGCCCATTGGTCCTCCTTCAAACTTTATGACGATAGAGACATCACCAAAATCTTATCATCTATAAAACCGAACAACCACTACAACGACCCCCTCCCGTCGAGTTGCCTGTCAGCTATCCACCATACTATCATCCCCATTTGGACCAAGATAATCAATGCATTGCTCTCTCAAGGATCCATCTTGGATTGCCTAAAAACCGGCCAAGTCATCCCCATCCTAAAAAAACCAACAGAGAACCCTTCGGACCCAAACAATTTCCAACCGATAACCAACATTGCCATGTTAACCAAAGTAATAGAAAAATGTGTTCAACAACCGCTTAGCCAACACATTATGCAATTCAAGCTTCTTGACACCTGCCAATCAGGCTTCAGACCCGGGCACAGCACCGAAACAGCAATTCTACATATTGTGGATGATGCCCTACTAGCATTAGACCGTAATGAATCATGTCTGCTTGTACTACTTGACCTCTCATCTGCTTTCGACACTGTTAACCATAGCAAAATTCTGGAGAGACTTGAGAACAGGATGGGTTTATCGGGAACGGTCTAAAATGGTTTAAATCCTACTTAGACAACGGAACGCAAAGATTCCTGGTGAATCAAAATCTATCCACACTATCCCCTAACCTCCTAGGAGTAGGCCTGGGCGGAAAACTACGCTACGCTTGCGGAGTTTGCATAGTTTGCGCTACTACGCAGTACGCAAATTGCACGTAGCACAGTGCAAAAACGCGTAGCGTAGCGGGCATTTTTTGCTTGCTCGCGGTCCTCAACGTCAAGTTGGCGACCGCGAGCGAGCAAAATCAACATCTGGCGAGACTTTTTCCTCATTCGCGATCAGCAACATCAAGTTGCCGATTGCGAGCGTGGAAAATAAACCTCCCGGCGAGATTCTCAACGCGGGGAGGTCATGTTTTTCATTGCGAGTGGTCGCGTGTGCTCGCGATGAGAAACTACCAGTCCGCGTTGAGAAAGCTGCCGCTCGAGTACAAATCTACTCGAGCGGCAGAAAACGACCGCTTGCACTGTGCAAGATGCCGTTTGCAATGATTGCACAGTGCGGACAAGCATCCGGCACTGTGCAATCAGTGCGAACAGCATTTCCCTACCGCACTACGCAGTTCGCGTAGCTACGCGTAGCGTGCGTAGTGCGAAGTGCACTTCGCGTAGCTACGCGTAGCGCTACTACGCGCAAACTACGCCCAGGGTTAACTAGGAGTACCACAAGTCTATCCCCATCACTATTTAATCTCTATATCGAACCCTTAACCGTAATACTACAGCAGGCTAACATCTCCTTCCACATGTATGCGGACGACACTCAGCTATATATCAAGGTGACTTCCCTGGAAGAAATTAAGACGATGAACCAAGCATTAAAAAAGACCGTCCAATGGCTAACAAACAAACACCTTAAGCTAAACTCTCAAAAAAATGAATTCCTTCTAATCTCCCCCCCAAAAAACTCCACAGTTAGGAAGGATTGGACTAATATAATCACCAGGGAAGTTTTAAGGATTTTGGGGGCCCTGGGCCAAATGTATTTTGGGCCCCCTACGCGGAACAGCTTAGATTTTATGATCCAGTTTCTGCTCTTTCATGCCCTCTTTGGTCAAATTCTAAATGTGTTTACATCTCATATTCAGGGATAGTGATGTGTGTTTTCAGTGTCATAACACATCAACAACTCACTAATATTACTGCAAATAATCTGTGTCACACCCTCCCATTTCTCACGTCAGTTCCTGTATTGATCTAAAAGAAACTTTTTATATGGATGTTGCCTGAAACAAACACATTTTGTCTGCAAAATGTCTGTAATAGACTCTCACACATTACAAATCAATGTTAGAAAAACACTATTTACAACAATCTGTTTAAAAATATTTCAAGGTCATTAAGGCAAGAGACTCTACAGAACATAGCTGGCTCTATCAGGGGGCCCCCTGTAAGGCTGGGGCCCTGGGCCAGAGCCCATTTTGCCCATGCCTTAAAACATCTCTGCTAATCACTGCCCTAAACTGTACTCCGATCCTGGTGGACTCAACCAAGTCGCTAAGAATCACTCTAGACAAGAACCTTAATATGCAATCACACATCAACTTGATGGCTAAAAATTTCTGTTTTCACCTCACCTACCTTAGAAAAATGAAACCTTACATCGAACCACTAGACCTCAAAACTGCAGTTCAGTCGTTAGTCATCTCCAGACTTGAATATGGATGTACCACTCTATCAGGACTACCCAAAGTCTCAACAGCCCCACTTAAAGCCTGTCTTAATGCAGCCACAAGACTCTTAACTGCATCAAAAACATTTGACCACATCATCCCTCATCTGAAAACTCCCAACTGGCTGACTCATGAAGCAAGAATCCAACGAAAGATGGCCTGCATAACTCATAAGGCAATCTATCACAAAACCCCACTGTACCTAGCACAGAAAAGTTCGATTTCTGGAGGAAGCAGACTCTCATGGAGCGCAGGCACTCTTCTTCTAAAACCTCCACTCTTCTGTAAGAAAAAAACATACGACAGAGCCTTCTCCGGAGCTGCACCAAGAATATGGAACTTGCTCCCACCAGGCCTCAGGAAAATCTCATCTACTTCTACATTCAAAAAAGAAGCTAAGTTTTCCCTAATGAGCAAATTCCTCCCTTAATCCACAGTAGCCCGTTCATTACATGTTCTAGAAGCCCCATTCAGACAATCACTCTACCCACCCAAGCCTGTGGAGTATCTCTCTCTGTAAGCTCATCTGTTACCAGACTCTAGTTGGAGCTCCTCACTCTCTCACTAGGCGTATCCCGATGGTCCTTACTCGCACTGAGACTTCTGCTTGAAGACTGCTACCTACTGTCACCACTGAGAATACCCAGAACAAGCCCAAATGTATTATAAGCTATAACCTAGGCTATTTCTAATTGTTTTAATGACTGTACAAATGTTTTTTCTCTTTTTTCTCCTTGCCTCACATGTTTATTGAGACAACTACATCCATTTATAGGTTTCTATTGCACTGTTTAAAACTACAGTGCTATATATATATATATATGATACGCTCTGGTACTGTTTAAAGCTACAATGCTATGTATATGTGAAGCGCTCTGATACCCATTTCTGGGTCTTGTTCGCGCTATATAAAACACTAAATAAATAAATAAATAAACTTGCTGAATCAAGACATCGGAGCTGGAGGAGTAGGCTGGGGTCAGCTTGTTAATATTGCGGACAGATCAGTAATGTGCAGGAAAAATATGATAAAAAAGCTGTTAAAAGAATAATTCATTGAAACAGATTTAAATTACTTTCACAGAAGAGTGCAACTGTCTCACCTGATGAACACGGTTTGTAGAGGGCACTTATAACCTCATTTAATAGATAAAATAGCAAGCAAGAAAGAAGATGGATGTGGAAGCTAGGACTTGACCAAGTCTTCTAAAATGGAGAAGGAGTAAGAAGGATAACATTATAGTGGGAGTTTACAGTAAGATTTGTCCATTTTGTATTGCCTGCAAACTGACATTGGTTCACCTTATTGTGAAGCGAGAAAGAGAATGTTATTGTAAATCTTTTACGAAACTAACATTTGCCACTTAAATGACTTGATAACATACATCATGAAATGTGACGATGTCTGTTTATGCATTGGGCAAATCCTTAGACATTTTAATGATTAATCAGGAATAGGGCAGAGTGTGCGTTGAGGAAGTGGTTATCGCTCTTGACTCTTCTAACCTTAGGACACTGCACTTTTCAATTGATTATCCTTTAATCCGTTGACTATGATGTGGGGATTTCATGTAATTTCTTTATTGTATGTGATATCTGTGGAAAATACCCCATTTTTATAATCTTAGCAGACAGTTTGTCAGACTGGAGGTTTATGAATTATGGTAATTTTAAATATAAAGAGTTGATCTCAGGGATCTTTTGTTTTTTTAACTTCTGATGATTTTCATCCCAATATTGATCTCAATCTTTAAACATGGTAATTTATTGAATATGAGAAAAATGTAATGTCAATTATTTTTAGAGTGTATGTTTTTATAAATGAAAGTATGTAATGAGGTGTGATACTTGTGGTGATTAACAGTGTCCCACCACTATAAACTTCAGGAGATAGATCAACAGACTTGCTGGCTGGGGGATAAGAAAAATTGAATTTATAAAATACAGCCAGTAGGTACCAGGTCACAAGGGTATCAAGGCCATGGGAGCACAGCTGATTCATCAGTACCCAGGTTGGGTGAGCTGGGTGCAAAGTGGATAGTTCAGTTGGGCTCGCTGCGTCAAGGTTGTCCTCACTGTCAGGGGCAGGCATCTTGAAGGGACAATTGTGGGAGAAGCTCACAGAGTAGGTCTCAGGGGCTCGGCGCCCCTCGATGGGTGCTTTCTTCCTGGGTATTTGGAGTCCAGAATGGTTGCAGGGGATCCGGTACCCCTGGTATTAGTATGGCACGGTTCAGGTAGGCCCTCGTGTCTTCACATTTGGTGGGGAGACAGATCTGACCCTCTAGAGTTGATGTACCTCTTCTAACTTGGTTGCTGCATTGGAGTCACCAGAAGCAGCAAGTCGGTAAGCCGGACTCTGCAGGTTCGATGCCTGCAGACTGCAGGGGAGTAGCTTCTCTACTGCAAGGGAGTTTTTGGGTGATTGATGAAGGGCCGGAGGATCTCTGGGGTTCTTGGAGGCCTCAGAGCAGCAGGATGAGGCAGCACACCATGATGGTCGAGTCCTTGAGGCAGCAGGCAGGGTTTTGTGCCAAAATTCAGTCTGTCCTCCCACCAACATTGGAGCATGACAGGGGGGTTGGTATCCTCCACTAACTTGAGACACCTGGGTTGCATTTCAAAGGCGGCACAGCCTTTAAAGCTTCCCACCTTAGAATGCCATTCCGGCCTGGAGGAGGTGTGAAGGACCTCAGCCCAGAGCAGGCATTGTTCCTGGCCTCTGAGAGCAAAGGCTCTGACCCCATGAGGTAAGAAACATGTCAGGTGGTGGGAGGTTGGCTAAGACTAGTCATAGACCATGCCAGTGTTTGGTAGGTTTTGGTGCCCTCTGTGTGCATTGATTAATAAATCTAACGCTGGCATCCATGTGGATGTATACTCCAAACAGTTGACAGTACCTCACACATTCCAGAAAATGGGTGTCCGGTGTCCCTTTTTAGCATATATTGTCTTTTCAAGCGAGTAAATTGAGTAGAACCGAGCTAGCCAGTGCGTAAACATTGGGGGATTAGAGTCCAACCAGGCAGACGCAATGCACAGTCTAAGAGTAGCCATGGCAATGAATATTAGGGCCCCTCCATTCTTTCTGTCTATTGAGTGTTGTGTACCCAGTAAAATAGTGGAAGGTGTTACAAGTACGTTGTGAGATAACACCTGACCAAGGAAGCATTGGATTTTGTTTAATAATGGTCCTAATTTGGCGCATGTAGCAAACATATGGATTGAATCAGCCCTGAATTCAGCACAGCGCGGACAGTGTGTACCTTTCCCAGTCCCCCATTTCGCGATCCTAGAGGGAGTGAAATATAGAAAGAAACAGGTTTTGTAGAACTGTGCCTGAAGACTGGCAGACAGCAAATCATTTTGAGCGAACTTAAGCGCCAGACAGAAAACGTTGTTAGAAATGTTCAGTTTCTGTTGCCACTTGGTTGAAACTGTAGACAGGTCGTCGGGCATTAAGCTATTAAAAAAATTATAAATGATACCAATGCATGGAGGTGTAGTTCCGCAAAGTTTCTCAATCAATTCACAGTTAGCAAAACCTGAAGGCCCCCTGTCTTCCGAGAAAAGAAGGATTTAATAGCAAGATATTTAAAAGAGTCCCTATTGTCTAAATTATAGAGGGATTGAAGAACTTCAAATGGCAAGACCTCCTCAGGTGAACAAAGGTCCCCTAATTTCTTTACTCCTTTATCTATCCAGGTTTGGAAGTATGATGGACCAAAGATATCCGGTAGGTTAGGATTATTTTTAATAGGAGTATAAAAGTTCAATCTACCAATACCTAAATTCTTACGTACAGCTGAGAAAGCTTTGTAGACACCTAGAAGGGTCTTGAATTTAACTCTTCTGTAGTATCCAAATTCCAGCTGTCGCCACAGACAACCCCAAGCGTCGGGCCGAGCAGGAGTTCAAAGGGTGAGGGCAAACCTACAACGGGAGTTGGGGGGGAGTCTTGCAACAGTATGGGACATGATTGTAAAACAGTAACCCAATAATATAGCTTGAGGTTGGGTAAAGCCCACCCTCCTCTTTCCCAGGATAAAGACAGGAATTTAAAAGCCCTTCTGGGTTGAGAGAATGCCCACACAAATTGAGAGAATAGCCTTTCGAACCTTAAAAGTGTTGACTTATTGAACTCCAAGGGTATAGCCCTAAACAAATATAAAATTCTTGGAAAAAAAATCATTTTTAACAAATTGCAACGCCCAACAATAGAGAGATGTAGATTGTTGAGACGGCTCAAGGCTTTCCTTGTCTCTAATACAAGAGGATCCGTGTTCTGGCTAACTATCAGGTCAGTATCAGCCAGGATGTCAATACCTAAGTATTTAGCTTTGGCCACTACTCTTCCATCGTTCCAGGCGACATTTTTGTTGATTATAATTTGGGTTTTCCCTTTGTTTAGTTTATATCCAGATAAGGAACCGAATAAATGAGCCTCGGCCTCAATTTCTGGGATGACTTTCTCTGGATCCGGCGTGACTAGAGCCAAGTCATCAGCATAGTCCATGATTTTGGTTTCTAGGCCGAATCTGCTCACTGCCGGTATAGCCTGGTTTCCTTCGAGTTTTTTGATGAGCGTTTCGATATATATAGCGAAAAGTAGTGGGGAACAGGGACAGCCTTGTCGGGTCCCCCGCGTGATTTTTATTTGTTCGGTCAATCCCCCGTTGATAGACACCCTGGCCATGGGGGTAAGATATAAAGCCTTAATGGCCTGAATGGCTTTAGGCCCAAAGTTCATCCTCTGCATGACGCCCCAGAGAAAGTTCCAGGAAACCCGATCAAATGCTTCATCTGGGAACCTCTCTCTCGTTGGCTTAACCCGTCAAGCTCTGAAGCTAGCGAGGATAGTGTTTAAGGTTCATTCTTTTTTTTGTCAGTTAAATTAGGAAATATCCTTTTCTCTAAACATGTGTTAGTCACTTTGCTGCAGTCTCTTTCTTATGCACTAGTCACTTTATCCTATGCTTCTTAGTAATTTTTTATAATATTTAGTCTGTTGGGGTGTTTTTATTTCTCTTAAAGATGTACTGCTGCACTGGTCACTTTATTTCTTGTTTTTTACCAAATTGATCAATTTATTTCTCTCTCTCTTGCTGTTTTGCTGTAGTATGGTACATTGCACCTTGATACTTTGGACAACGATATCTGTGTTCTTACATTATATACTATGACAGGTTCTCAAAGACTTGGCACTCGCCGCATACTTTCAGCCTTGGGGGGGGAACGGGGGGGCTGCTACACTTTGTACAAATGTCTCCTTTGTTATGTATTTTTTTATTCACTGCAATTGAAAATAAAAAACTTTTAATTTTTTTAAAAAAAAATGTGTGTCAATGCTTTCTTTAAGTCAAAAATGGTTGATCCGCAGGACCTGTGGGTGGCACAATGGATTCAGAAATATCACCATAAATAATTTACCAAATTTGTATATTTGATTCATTCAGAAATTCCAATTGCCATTACAGTAGTGGTAAATCCAGTAAAAATAGTGAAAAACTGAATATCAATTGTATGTTCCTGGCATATAAATGTTCTAATGCAACAATAAGCAATCCTTAATAGACAGGTGTAATTAAATAGCCAAGGCAGTCAAAATAGAGCAAGAAAATGCTCTGCACAAGAATAATAATGTGTGCTTGGAGAGCCCACAAAACTATGTGCACATGGTGAGTATGTCTGATAACAAGCTAAAACAAGCCAAAAGCACAAGTGTGCCAATTAAGTTAAAGTGAGCCTGTCAAAAAAATAGAGCTCCAAATTAACAAAAACAGACAAACTTAGAAGCTAAAAGCAGAATATTTCTTACATTCCCTCTGGCAGCAAAAGTGTAAATGTGCAATGAAAATTAGAAAGAGCCACAGTAAAAAATGAGAGCAAATGCTCCAAAATGAAGTGCCCTAGCAAAAAGAGCTCTGTAATGACTTGAGCATAAGGAGGTTACTGCCTCTAAGCTTGAATCCACATGTTACATGGAACATAATTAGGCTTTTTAAATATATACCATTCTGTCAGCAGCAGAATTAAGAAAAGAGATGTTAGAGATTTTAACCGTTCTATTCGCGCCGCTTACCTGCTCATTATTGTGCCTCCCTGGTCCGCCGCGGCAAGTGCCATTTGTGCGGAGGCAATAAGCACCACCATTTTAGCCTACAGTAAACGCTAACACTAGAGGTCAGCGCTCCACATGCTGTCGCGGTCCCGCCCACTTCCTGTCTCTCTTAAGGAAGTGCGCAGAGCGGACGCGCAGCGTACTAGAACAGAAAGCTACAACGAAGACAGGTCAGACCGCGCTGATTGTCTCCAGTCATATTTTAACCTTTTTAATCGCGCTGCTTACCTGCTCATTATTGTGCCTCCCTGGTCCGCAGCGGCAAGTGCCGTTTGTGCGGAGGGAATAAGCACCACCATTTTAGCCTACAGTAAACGCTAACACTAGAGGTCAGCGCTCCACACGCTGTCGCGGTCCCGCCCACTTCCTGTCTCTCTTAAGGAAGTGCGCACAGTGGACGCGCAGCGGACGCGTGCAGCGGCGCGCCAAAGGCAAGCCAGTCTGTGCCCGTCCGCGCCTGACCGCCGCCAGCCACTCTGCCCGTTTTCCTACCGACCTCCCCGCAATCCCTCTATGGCTATACTACAGTATACTAGTCAGGAGCTCCACTCGCTCAACAAAGTATCCCCCCTTGTGGAAGGCAACATCCCCTCTCAAAAGACCAAGGGCCCCACGAGCCAGGAAAACTCTCCTCTTAGCAGCCAACCCACAATAGCAAGCCGCACTGTCAAAAACTCCCCAAATAATACCACAACACCAAAGCACAACAACCTAACGGGCCTATACTGTAATGCCCGCTCCCTCCCAAAACACGCCCTAGAAATCTGGTCCCTACTGGACTCAGAGAAACCTGACTTCTTCTTCATCACAGAGACATGGCTCCACGCGTCTTCACAACCCAACATCTCCGTAGCCCTCCCTCATGACTATCAATTGACTAGACTGGACAGAAAGGATAACAAGCATTGGCATAGCCAATAGGTCTCGCTTTTGGGACCTTATAAGTATTTAGTTATGCAGCACAATCCTTATAAGGTCCCAAATGCGAGACCTATTGGCTATGCCAATGCTTGTATTTTTAACTGCATGGCAAGGGAGCTTTTATTACAGCCCGGTGTTTCTTTCCAGGACATAGAAAGAAACACGGGGCTATAATCAAGGTTTTCATGCTATGCCATCTTCGTTTTACATAGAAAGTAAAGCAGGACTTTATAGAGGGCTCCCTTGTCTTTATTGTAGTCCTGTTTGTTTTTTATATAAATTGAAAGTGCATATCTTCAGAGAGCTGTGGAGCGCTGAGTGGGGCTGCTTCCTCCAATCAGGGCACTGCTTTCATGCTGGTGAGAGCAGCGCCCTGATTGATCAAGGGAGTTTCCTGGTGGCTGGGCTGCAGAAGCAACAAGGAAGTTCGGAGTGAGGAGGTCCTGTCGAGTGAGGTAAGTCGTTTTTTTTATTAATTTTATATGTGCGCGCTCACCTTGCATTCCCCCTCCGCATAGATGCCAGCCGCCACTGAATTGAATCCTGGTTGGTGCAGTGGAGAATAGTGACTTTTGTATGTTTAGTGCTACAAATGCCCAGTCTGTGACAGAAAGCACCATGAGCAAGGCAAGTCATTAATTTAAACTTGCATTATACACAGGCTACGAAATGCACAAAAAGGTATAAAATAAAAATAAAGTGTTTCCAAAATATAGATGTTTTTGCAGACTTTACGTAGTGCAATTTTTTTTTTATAGAACTGTCTTTTAAAAGCACGCACTTCACAACTTACCTGGTAGCTCCCTTACAATGCCTCTCAAAAAGAATAAATGAGTGTCATCAGGAAGCTTCAAGTGATTCCATCAATGAAAACTAACACCGACTTCCAAGTACCCTTTACATTTGCAGATTGACCAGTTACATTTCTTTTAGGTAAGCAGGCACCCTGGCAAGAAGGCTTGTTTAGTTATCTGCCTGCTCCTCCCTCGGTTTCACAACACAGGAGACTATCTTCCTAACACTTCAGCTGAAGCATTTCTGTTCTCAGAATAAACCTTCCCGGGACGGTCGTCTTTTCACAAAAAGTAGGAAAACTGTTTTTCGAAAATTATAAAAGTATGGGCACGTCGTGGAGGAATACCTCCCCCTTCGACCACTGCCTCAGCCCCACACCCTATCTTTCTGTTGTTCTCTCCCTCAGGGCCCAGGCCGCCTTCCTTCCTCCTAGGTAGGCCTTAATGAGCTCGCCGTTCACCCCCTCGCACCCCAGCACTTTACTTCAGGTGTCTTTGTAGTTATGTGGTGGGGTGTTCTGACAGGGACTGAATACATGTTCGGTGAGTTCTAGCAACGGCCCTGCTGATGGGTCGGAGACCGAGGGGTAGCGCGCGCACTGTGCAGAACTGATTTATGCAAATAGCCTCTCTTGCGCGTTCTTTCTCTCCTTACCCTGTCCCCATCCTTCTCTCTGCTGCTTCTCCCCCGCGCTTCCCTCGGGCGACGCCCACTCCCCGGCCTTCACAGCAGACTTTAATTAGCTTCCTCCCACAGTCACACCTAATGAATCCTACGCCTTGACTGGACTCATCCACTGGTTGTCATGTGGCAAAGCCAGTGTGTGTGGGCTCGGTGCATGGCAGGGGCAGATCCTGAGCAGATGGCACCGAAGGGCCGGGTGCCAACCACTGAGCCATCCTGGCGGTTGAGGGAATTAGAGGAACGCTCGACTGGAGCGTGCCAACCTCTCCGCAAACAGCACAGAAGTGGGACTCGCAGCTCCGACAGAGTACCTCAATCCGCCATGAAGCCCCCCAAAGACCCCCCCCGCTTTCAGTGGCACTGGGCCAGCACGCAGCTATGCCAGTGAACACCAACGCTGCTCTGTAACGTCCCCTCTTTCCCACTGCTGCAAGCCATCTACAGGCTCCCCGATTCACCTCAGGTCTGTTACGCAGCAGCTATTCCAGCGCGGAAATCCACACTGCTCTTTGTATTCACCTCAAATCTACTGCGCAGCGTCATGATACTCAAGAGCTCTGCGCCTGCTCCTCACTACTGCGCTGCATCTCTCTGCTACTGCCTTACCCATCCCTCCGCCAATGCTTCTCAGCCCTATTGCGCAGCACCTATTTGCAATCCCAGGGGTCACACACCTACATCTAATCTGCTAGAGCTCTTCAGTCCTGCCTGCAACACCTCAGCCATTTCAGTACCGGGACCAATGGATACCTCAACTCCCCTATTGCACCTCAATCCTGACGTCCTGCGCGCCTTACTCCTGTACTGAGCCCACAAACAGACCTGTCTAAACACGGCCATACGTCAACAGTGCACTACCCATGTTCCTCCTTTATCGGGACCCACGGGCAGCTCTCCCAGTGCACCTCGCGCTGTTGGAACACCTATGAACAGGTTTGCCATGAACAGGTTTGCCATCAGTTCCACTGTCAAGGATTACGCAATCGTATTCACCACCAAGCCCCCCTGTCCCAGCGAACAGGATTAATGTCGAAGCATGAGAGGAGCTAAGGGGAGGGGGTCCAGCCAACATCCCACGCCTGCTCCGCCCACCCACACTCACCTGCTGGGATCCCTCCTCGGTGGTATTGCAGAACAGCCACACCTGGACCCCGCGGCTAAAGCAGAGTGAAATCACAGAGCAGCGATATTATCGGTAGCAAATTCCTCCCGGAGGAAAAGAGGGAGGGAGAGAGACGACGAGGGGAGTGGGAGGGAAGGAGAACAAGGAAAAAGGGAGCGAATCAGAAGAGTGAACAAGCCAAGCAAATAAGTGAAGCGCTGGACAGCAGAGACGTCGGCAGCGGGGGCGAGCGAGCGCGGCAGCCTGGGCTTTTGAAAGCTGACCAGACGCTCATGCGTCATGGCCTTTTCCCTGCGATTACCCGCAGGGCCAGCATGTGTTTCCAATTATCGCGCCCGCGTCTTGGCACGATAATTGGAAACATATGTCTGCCGCGCGCGTAACCGCAGGGAAAAGGCCATGACGCACGAGCGTCTGGTCAGCTTTCGAAACCCCCTAACTTAAAGTCTCGCAGAGCAGCGCTTGCGCGCTACTCGAGGCTCAACCTAAAAAGGGGTGGCGGGATAGCCATTGCTTTCAGAACCAACACCAAAATACATACCATTGACTCCCTCCAAACAGAATGGGGCGAAATCTGCATTTTTTAAATAAATAGTACCAGCAAGGAGACCTGGAGAGGTGCACTTCTCTATCGACCCCCAGGCAATAGAGCCCACTTCTCTAGCCATCTAACAGAGGCAATTGCACCGCATGTCCTGGCCGCAGATAACTTCCTCCTATTGGGGGATTTTAACTACCACGCAGAACTCCTATCTGACCCACACTCAAATGATCTTACCTCCAGCTTAAACACTCTAGGCCTCAAGCAACTAGTGATAGGTCCCACCCACATTGCTGGTCACACCTTAGACCTATTATTTACTAACTCCCCCAAGTGAAGATCGATCAACCACTCCCAGTCCTATGGTCCGACCATTATGTAATAAAGTTCCAAATACAGGGAATTCCGACCCAACAATACCCCCCGAAAGAGTCTAAACTAAGCAGGCCCTGGAATAAGATAAATTTAGAGTCCTTTTCTGTACACTTTGTCCCCCTTTCCCCTTCGGAGCTGGTTCTCCTCAATGAGGCAGCCAAAACTTTTGAACAAGCCATCAGCACGACCCTCGATAAAATCGCTCCTAGGAAAAAAGTCAAATGTCCTAACAAACTCCCCCCCTGGTTCACCCCAGACCTAAAAATTGACAAACTTGCTGTTAGAAAGGCAGAACGTAAGTGGAGGCACACAAAAAATACAACAGACAGACAGGATTATAAAACAACACACCGGCACTATATGGATCATATAGCCACAGCCAAGAAAACATATTTAGGTAATAGAATAAATCAGGCCTCCAACTCTCACAAAGAGCTGTACAAGATTGTGAAGGAATTCACCAACCCCCCCTCCTGCCAACCAACGCAGATCGCCTCACAGGAGTGGGTCGATTCCCTTTCAACCTTCTTTGTGAACAAAATAAATGACATTCACAAACTCTTTCCCCAACCGACCGGCATGCTACCAAGTGAGAGACACGCCGAGAACCTCCTTTCGCACCCAAACTCTCCCAGAGAATTTTGCGTAGTCACTGAGGAAGAAGTATCTTCCACCCTTACTAGGGTTAAATCCGGCTCACCTACTGACCCAGCCTCCTCCCAGTTTCTATCCAAAATTGGACCTGCCCTTCTCCCCAATCTGACCAAAATCCTTAATCTCGCGTTATCTCAATGCGTCGTACCTTCACTCTGGAAAGAGGCCATAGTCAGACCCATCCTAAAAAAGCCTACCGCCGACCCTGAACAGCTTTCCAACTACCGGCCAATCTCTCTCTTACCCTTGTTTGGAAAAGTCATGGAATCACTGGTCAATAGCCAACTATCCAAACACCTAGAAAGCAATAACCTGTTGGACCCCTCTCAATCGGGGTTTCGGGCTTTCCACCGCACCGACACAGCCTTACTGGAGATAGTTGCTAACAGCACTCTCTCTCTTGACGCCAGACAATCTGCCATCCTGGTCTTACTTGACCTGCTGGCGGCTTTCGACACCATCTCCCATTGCATCCTTCTGAAGCGCCTGTGGGTGCTTGTTGTCGAGGGCCCCGCACTGAGCTGGCTCAAGAGTTACCTGACAGACCGAACATCCAAGGTCCAAATAGGAGCCTTCACCTCCAGCAGCCTGCCCATTGACAAGGGTGTTCCACAAGGATCTCTCCTAAGCCCTACTCTCTTTAATCTGTATGTGTCTCCCTTAGCCAAGATAATCAAAGCCTACGGCTTTGAAACAGTATCATACGCGGATGACACCCAACTGCTAATCACCCTTGGACCTGATCCCACTGATACTAAATACAGATTCAAGCAATGCATGACGGCCGTTAATGACGATGACGAACAATCATCTCCTACTTAACGTAAGTAAAACAGAAATAATGCTCTTTGGTGATGCCCAAAAGCTATGGACCAATGACTGGTGGCCGCCCTCCCTAGGACCTTGCCCCTCACCTAAGACGGCAGCCCTCAATCTAGGAGTGATAATAGACAACAAACTCTCCATGTCGGATCACGTTAACAATGTGGTTCGCACCTGCTATGGTCTAATGCGCAGCCTCAGAAAAATCTTTAAATGTGTCCCTCTATCCTCTCGCATGCCCCTAGTGCAGGGACTAATTATAAGCCGCTTGGACTACGGCAACGCACTACTAGCAACCATAAATGAAGAACATCTAACTAAGCTTCAGGTCCTACAGAACACTGCGGCTAGGCTGGTCCTCAACCTCCCCCCCGCTCGCCCTCGGCTCCCATTCTGAAGACCCTCCACTGGCTTCCCATCAGAAAGCAGATCAACTTTAAACTATGCTGTCTGGTACACAAAACCCTCAACAGTAAAGTACCGCAATATCTAGCCAAGAAACTGATAAAACATCAACCAGTAAGAACCCTCCGCTCCACCAGTAAACAACTTCTAACTGTACCTAAGATCCGCACAGTTAAGAACGGTGGCAGATCCTTTTCCAGAACTGCTCCTGTGATATGGAACACATTGCCTCTACATCTTCGCTTGGAAATCGATCATAAGAAATTCCGCAGATCGCTCAAAACCTGGCTATTTTGAGCTCTTCCCCCTCAGACGGTCTCCCCCTTCCTGTTCTCTCTGTTCTCTGAGTTAGCTAGCGCTATGAGACCTGCGGGTGATATACGCGCTTAACAAATACCAAATACAAAATACAAATGTTACACAAAAATAAAAACATTTATTTTGCTTTCCATCGGGACACTTAGATTGTTAAAA
Organism: Calotriton arnoldi; assembly: GCA_963921515.1. Classification (NCBI taxonomy): domain Eukaryota; kingdom Metazoa; phylum Chordata; class Amphibia; order Caudata; family Salamandridae; genus Calotriton; species Calotriton arnoldi. Next base: position 1,408,205 of record CAWUFW010003864.1, on the reverse strand, counting down.
TACAAATACTCTTTAATATCCTGCAAGCATTCATTATTTATGAAATAATTTCTCCAAAGTCGAATAAAGTCTTCATCATAACTTATTTTCCTTTCACATAATTCTTTCTGCACGTATCATGCTGAAAGGAAGCTTCCCATAATAACAACGAAAATGTTTACTTCTGCCAAAACATGCTGCAGGCTTTGCCCTTAAAATGTTTCATCTTATTAGCTAAGGAAAAGATGCAATAGGTCAGCAACGACCAGTACATGAAAATTAATTCACTCTATTTTTCTACAGCTACATCTTGTAATCAACTCAATTTACTCCACGCTAGCAACTCACAAATATGAAACGATGATGAAGTAGTGAAAGTAAAAACATCCTAATCTATAAAAACATTCTAACCTACCTACACCTATATAGCCGAAACTAACTAACCTTAACACTACCTTGCACTATCCTAACTTATCATAAACTACCTACACCTACGTAGACTATCCTAACTAACCCCAACTCTAGCCTACGCTGTCTTAACTTATCCTAAACTATTTTACCTGCGGAAGAGGTGTGGCGCAGCAGCCAGGGTGCCTGACTCTGGACAACGGTGTTCAGGGTTCGATCGCCGGTGCCGGCGGCAGGTTAGCCCAGCACCATGTGACTCTGGGCAATAGCTCGCTTAATATTCCTGAGGGCCCCCAGCGCTGGGACACCTCTCCGGAGGTAGCCGTGCGCTTTACAAATGCTGGTATTTCATTTATTTTTTTATTTTTTACCTACTATACACAAATGGCAAGTTAAACATCTACCTCCACCCCCTCAATGCACATAGATCAGCACAATACAGAAAACAATCACATCCTAAACATACACTATCTATATATGTAAACCGAAACAAATATATCTATTTTTTTGTTTTTGTTTTTATATTTTTCTGTTTTTTTCATAACACACACACACCCACTTAAAAACCTACCAGTCTAAAAGCACACTTAAAAACTACTACCTAATTAAACATGTAAAAAAACTAACACTAACCTACACTATACCTATAGTAAATCCTAACTAACACTATGCCTAAATAGTAAAACTATAAAAACAACATGTAAAAAATAGGGAAAGGGAATTGTTCAAGGGAGAGTTCAAATTTGTGCACTGATATGCTTTGTGGCCGCCTGTAATGTTAGCATGATGGCATTGAGGATTGACAGCTCTTCCTCTATGCCATGCATCCTGATTTTAAGTTCTTACAGTCTTTCAGGGCCTGGGCCTCAAAAAAAAATCCTGTGGCAAGTGTTGGGGCTATGGTCTGTGTGGCTGGCACCTAATCGGTAGTTGATGGGTTTGGAATGGCCTGAAGATCATCCGTCTGCTGTTGGGCCCTCTGTTGTCGTTTGTGGGCATTGGAATCTCCTGTATGTGCCTGCCTTCCTGAATTCTAGGTTCCCGCTGACTTTGCTTGTTCGTAGAGCACGCCGATCTTCTTGTAAGCTTTGGCTACATGCTGGCTGTGGCTGTAGCACTCCAAACGTATGGAGTGTTGTTTGGCCTCTGGATCTGTCATGTTGTCTAGGGATGGAAAGGTAGCATATATCAGCTCAAGTTAGAAATTTACATGATGTCTGCAATAAAAGGCTTACATTGTCATATAATTAGATGTGGCAGGCCATCCCATCACCAAATATTGAGAAAGTGATCTGAAGAATATACCATCTGCAAAAATACCTATCTCCTAAGCAAACAAGGCAAACTGACTAATGTGGTGTCAGTGTAGGTATCCGATGTGGAAATGTAGGTGCAATTTCATGTCATTCCTGACAGTGAGACACAAGCATGATGATGTGTCCATATGGAATAGGTCACATGCTCCAGATATGGAAACTTAGGTGTTGGTATTGCATCATGCAACTGGGTTTGTAATGTGCTCATTAATATATGTGTAATGAGTAAAGTTAAGCAAGTCCAGGTAGTTTACCTCTGCATAGCATTACTCATCTGGAATTACACAAGGCAACAGACATTGCTGTCTTGATTTACTCAGTGTCAGGTAGTCAAAACAGAGATGGAGGGTGGGTAGCTAGCTCCTGTAAGACATAAATGTTGTACACTTCACCAATTTGGACTCAGGCAAATACCAGGAAATCTAATATATATGTTCTAGTATACATCTGTAGCAATAACATGGTGACCTTAACATAATCAAATGTCTGTACACACATTCTCCCAAGGCTGCTTTCCTCGCTGCACATTATACATTAAGTAATGCATCTCAATTGTGTATTCATGCATGCTGTAGTACTCATCTTTACAAGTACATGTTGGTGTATGTTGCAGGGAACCTTGCACCATGAGTCAAGAGTCACTGCGTTGGTGGTAGCCAGTATACGTTACCACACCAGGAGGTGGGAAGTGTAATGGGCTGTATGCTGCTGGCACAGTGCATCCCTGCATTTGTACTTTTACACATTGCAGCAACATTACTAACTACCTGGCATTGTATGAATGCCTCCCAGAAATGGGACATAGGACATATGAGGCCGGGAGATTGGCATTTCAATGCAATTACATATGCAGACTAGTGACATCTACCCAAGGTGCTCCAAAATATTCTGTTTGCATTGAGGTAGGTATCCAGACATCATGTTACTTCCTACCAAGTCATATGTCCATAACCTTGCCATGTGGACATCTACACTCACAATGTGCATCAGTCAGGCAGTCTGGTAATGATTTGTCCAACACCATGTTTAAATGGAGTAGCAGGCCTACTCCTTACAGCCTCCATGGCATATGTGTAATTGTTCCGTCACTCTATTTCACATATGTATGACATGGACTACTCTGAAGTATGCTCAATTACCCCTAAGGCCAGATTACATCAGCCATACCTCAGGTTAAGGAAAGTAAATGATGAAACAAAAATTCTACTGATAATGTACCAACACCCTCACAGCTACACATGTCGAGATGCCATATGTCCTCTGTCATGACTCAAATTAATGATTAGGAAAACTTTGCCCTAACACAACAACATTTGCAGCATCTATCATGGGAATAATGGTTTGTTTGTGAGGGCTAGCCTGCTGACAGGGTCATTAAGATTTTACATTTTGGATTTTGAATTAACACAAAGCTACAGGAACAGTTATGGGTCACAATTTCTTTTTAAGTGTTGATCAGCATATATGTCTGACCAAGCCTATAGTCTTTCACACTGAACTTATCTTGCAGGAGAGGCGAAATGTCTGCAGCATTTATGAGCATAGTATGATGCAACATGAAAAAATATATGTGGCATTTGGACACCCGCCTACTCTAAATCAGCTTACATGAGACCATAATGCTTATCCTTGGTAATGCTGCCTAGATAATGTGTTCCACCTTATTAGCACCAATGTCATACTCAAATCTGGAAATAGGCAAGCACACAATGTAGAGACAAGTTCAGCCTAGCTCATTCCACTTTGCAGCAACAGTTGTTGAACCAGAGTTTGTAATGTTTGTGCCATGTGTTGGGTGTCAAATTTTGAAACTTTAAATCACCTGCAGATTTAGTGCCAGATGGTGGTACTTGTGCAATAAGCATCCAAACTGTAGGTGAGCAAACATCACCACAGTAGGTTAAGATGCATGATTCCTGTGGGCCTGTCTACATTGCCCCTACATGCACATTGACATACTTCTGTGCCCATTTAACATTATTCTGTGTACAAGTTCAGTTGTGTTTGTACACTGAGTGTAATTTGGTTACAGGTGATTGATACACCCCCATACACATCACGTTACGACTATCATGAATCACACAAACCTTAAAGAGCTACAAGCATGTACTTTATTACACTTACTGATAACGATGGGATTCCGAAGTCCTCAACTTCTCACCTGGTGTATGGTGCAAGTCCACCTACAAGACAATAAATAGAACAATGCATTGTGAATAGTGCAAATACACACTGTCTAAATATCATAAACAATACCATAACATCCCAGTGATTTGGCATATTCAACACATTGGACACACATATGTATATATTGTCTATATATATGACATGCAGCTAGTCACCTTACATGGCAGAAGTGGCCGGATGTTGACGCTCAGCGATATCTCACATCTCATGCCTGAAGCATGCCTCAGGGATGTGAGGTTTTGTGCATTGCTAGACAGCATCATCTCAGGCCCCCTTGCACCATGACACAAGGGGATAAACCTTTGGCCCTAGGCAGAGCAAAGTAGGGCTGTGATAGAAAATGACAGGTATACACCATATGTAACATTGTAAGGACCATATCAGACTATTCATGTCACTGGTGCACAGAGTGTTGACTAGCGGCCAAGCATGCTACCTTGCAACATGGTGCAAGGGTGCAAGGGTGCATGGCTTGGATGACGGCTTAAATTTTCAGTCCTGAAAGGGACACCTTCTGGAACAAATATGGAAAAAGTTGATGCTAACATGGAAAAAGATACATTCATTTATAAGAACAAAATCGCATCTTTATTGACTCGCATATACGTAGTTAGGCAAGTTCTGAGACCTAGGCCCAAGGTCACTGATTGAGATTCACAGATGGGGTGGAACGTAGCCGGAAGACAAACGCATGAATAGGAAACAGTAGATCAATCCCACAGATAGGTGCAGTGACATTACAATGGTCAAGGGAGATTGGTCCCAATAAAGCACACATTGCCGGAGGGGGTATGTGGGCTCCTATAACACCATAAAGTCAGATGCCACATGAGTTAGGGACATATAGCCACATGCTCCCCATGTCTGTCATCTAGACACGTTATCCACTGGCCACATTGTGTCCACGCAAGGTTGAGGTCCACCTGTACTTTCCATTAGACAATTAATGTATGACTCCAAAGGCAGCATCTTACATTTCTCACCATATATGGATCACTGGAACCCTTTCAATACGATGAACTGTATAAAAGAGGGCCATATACCGATTGTAAATTGAAACAGTCCTCAGACCCTGTGCCTGTAACTATTTTCCTGGCTGCTATGTTTAATTAAACAAACTGTTCCTGTTTTGACAAATGCCTCTTGTTTCTTGTTTTTTCAAGGTATTTTATGTTCAAGTAACAATACAATTGCCAGCGTCATGTTGATCTGTCTACGTGTGCTGTAAAATGCAGCACACATAAATAGGGTAACATTATAGGGGATTGAATATCACATTTCTCCTTACACGTTAAAACATTTTGGGATAATGCTCTGCACAAGCAGATATGGTAAATCAGCTCATGTTTACAAATACATGCATGTAAAATGTAATTAAAAACCCACAACACCTTGAACAGCCCCCTGAGGTAAACTATAGCAATTCCACAGATGTACATTGGATTTTTGTAAGCAACACATTAATGGCCACATGTATCATTATTTCAAATAGTGATTACCTAATTGCGATTATCTGCTAATTCCAATTAGGTCTTTGCTATTTGAATGTATGAAACTCAATGAGTTTCATTTAGCATTTCCTAATGGCTCGCAAATCGACCTACCTAATTTATATTAATGAGGCAAGTCGCAATTTGTGACCCATTAGGAATTGCTAAAATCACAGGGATGGTTACCTGCTGGGGTCAGGAGACCACCACATCTATGATCGCTTTTAAATAAAGCAATATTTGTGTTTTTAAAAAATCAGCCCGTTTTCCTTAAAAGAAAATGGGTTGCTTTTAAAAAAAGAAAAATGAAAAGCTTTTTTTTCATTTTTTAAGAGCAGGCAATGGTCCAGTGATCCACTGCCTGCTTGTAAAAATATTTTTTAAGAATATTCACAAAAGAGAAGGGATGCCCTAAACACCCTCCTTCCTATTACCGAATCATTATGTATTCACAATTCCAAAATTGCGATTACCGAATCGCAAATTGGAATTCGTACATACCAAAAAGCAGTAAAATGCATGATACATGTGGCCCTAAATGAGCTGCCCCTTACAGGTTAACATTTTTTAAAATGTGATAGTTACACAAATCCATGCAGATGGTACGTACATACTTCAATGCTAACAGGTCAACCTTACCTGACGCTTCTCTGCTGCTCCTCGCCTGCATTTTAATGTTGTTTTACATTTATGGGGTCTTAATTGAGATTTTACCTGTTGTGTGTTAACTTCACTTCCCGCTTCCCGTTACAGCTAGGCACAGCGCTGATTGGCAGTCGCCAACAAATCAGGAGCTAGACCGGGAGGAGCTAGTTGTGCCCCCCGGCTACTTGGTGCCGGCCATAGCGCGGACGCACAGGCTTCAATGCTAGCAGGTCAACCTTACCTGATGCTTCTCTGCTGCTCCTTGCGTGCATTTTAATGTTTTTTTACATTTACGGGGTCTTAATTGAGATTTTAGCTGTTGTGTGTTAACTCACTTCCCACTTCCCATTACGGCCAGGCACAGCGCTGATTGACGGTCGCCAACCAATCAGGAGCTAGACGGAGGGAGCCAGTTGTGCCCCCCCCCGCTACTTGATGCCGGCCATAGCGGTTTGATTTCTGTGCCCAACCGTGCCTGGATGGTGCCAGATATGCTGCCTGTTCGGACCCCCAAAGACAGTCTTACTCACGGGACGACCTGGTCTCTATCAGAACAGGGGTCAGTCAATGTGCAAATCAGAACTGGGCCCCATCAGATGGCCCCTTTCATTGCACACACTGCGGTTTTAGAACCATAGTAGACACAACCTCTATACTTTCTCCCCATCCACCTTTAAATTCCTTAGTTTAAATTGCTGTTCGCTCGTAAAACACTTCGCTGAGGTGTTTGACTTAATTCAGGATGACGTACCTGATATCCTCTTCCTAACTGAGACATGGCTCACTAAAGATACAGAGACCGAGCCAGCATTGGCCCTGCCCCAGGGCTACATTATAAAGATACTGCAGGGAGTGGGTAGAGTGGAGGCTTTGCAATTATCTTTAAAACTTGTTACACCTGCATTTTGACTAAGGAGGATATTGTGGACTGTGAATGTGTACTTTTTAAAATTGCCCTTAACTGTAACTTCACCCTGTCTGGGCTACTGATTTAACGCCCCCAGGGCCTTCCAAAGACTTCAGGGATGCTCTAACCACTGTGGCTGGCTTACTAGCATCTAGGTCGGCTAATTTTAATATCATCGGTGATCTCAATCTACAAGTGGAAGCAAATCAAGACTGGGACATTGGCAATTTCTTGGCGGACATCGCTGTTTTTCAACTAATGCAGCGCGTCTTGAACAGCACCCACTCAGCAGGGCATCTGTTAGATCCCATTTTCTCTAACTTACCTACCCTAACAGTCAGTCAGCCCCTTCCCATGAGCTGGTCCAATCACTATTTTCTATCTATGACACTACAGGGTGTAGGCCCTCCTCAGGATATCCCACAGAAGCCCGTTTTAAAACACCCCTGGCATAAACTGGATGCTGACCACTTTCGTAACCTCCTCCTCAGTCGAGGCCGAATCTCCCAGAAAACTCTGAAAGGGCAGATATCATTTTGTCCGACTGGCTCAGACACTCCCTCGATACTTGCATTCCTGCCGAATTGTCCTAAAGTCGTAGAACACAGTCCAGTCCGAGGTTCAACGAAAATCTGGCCCTGGCCAGGAAAACCTGCATAGCTCTGGAACGGGCATGGAGACGGCAATACGGCCCAGCCCTGAAAACACAATATTGGGTGGCTATTAAAAATTACCATAAATCCATTCAGAAAGCAAGAGCTGACTATTTTGCAGATAAAATAAAAAATATCAGCAATTCTGCAAAATGCATCTTTTCCCTGCTTAATGATCTCAAATCCTCAGGGCAACACAATAAATCCTCCTTCTCCTCCAACCAGCAATACGAAGCACTGGCCTCGTTTTTTGTTAAGAAGGTCGAGGACATTTACAAAACCTTTCCCCCCACTATGATTAAGGAAGGCCCCTTAACCTCGATCAGTGCCGCCCCTTCACTCTCTACTTTCCCTGCACTCTCCCAGGAAGTAATGCTCACCATCTGCAATAAAATTAAATCAGGATCCCCAGCGGATCCCCGCAAACCTGATCAGTTTCAGAAATTTCTACCTCAGCTTCTTCCCCCCTTCTGCGATCTAATAAACCTGCCTATGTCCTCTGCTGTAGTCCACACTTCCTTGAAACACGCAAAGGTGATCCCACTACTCAAAGAACCCACCCTGGATGATTCCAAGCCGGAGAAGTTTCGCCCTATCTCCCTTTTTCCTCAGGTATCTAAAGTCACTGAATCCTATATTAGCTCCATTCTCACCACTTTCATAGAAGCTAATGAACTACTAGACCCCTCCCAAAATGGTTTCCGTCCACGGAATAGTCCCGAAACCGCCCTTCCGGCAGTTACGGAACATCTTCGGAGGGCACTGGATGAAGGTCGTGCCTCAGCTCTGATCCTTTTGGATCTGAGCGCTGTATTCGATATGGTGTCTCATCAGATCCTTTTGCAGCGCTTAGAGGGTATTGGTATTGGAGACACGGCCTTGAACTGGTTCTCCTCCTTCCTAGCTGAGAGATCCTTCCAAGTGATTGCCCCCCCCTTCTGCTCTCAGACGCAGGCTGTGCGCCAAGGGGTTCCACAAGGCTCTGCTCTGAGTCCCACTCTATTCAATGTTTACATTCAACCACTGGCAACAGCGACCAAGGACAGGGGCCTAACTTTGGTCTCCTATGCGGACGACACACAGTTAGTGGTTGCGTTATCTGATAACTCCGCTCAGGATGCTATCAAATTTAAAATCGACTTGACGGCCATCGCAGACTGGATGACGTCCAACTGTCTTCAATTGAATGCCAGCAAATCTGAGATCCTCCTTGTGGGCAAAAACACTCATCTTTGGAGCGAACACTGGTGGCTGTCCACCCTAGCCCCCCTCCCCTCCCCCGCCTGCTCCCAAACAGATTAAAAAAAATCTGGGCGTATGGGTTGACTCAGCGTTGACCTACCAGGCACAAACAAAGGTGGTAGCTGGAGTCTATTTTGGACTCCAACGCGGTCTCAAACCGCTGCTTGGATTCTTCGACGCCAACACCCGTCAGGTTATTATCCAGGCTACTATACTATCTAGGCTGTATTACACAAGATCTCTGTACCTAGGGGCCAATAAAGCAGAGATACATCACCTACAAAGGGCACAAAACGCTGCCACCCTGATGCTCTTTGGCCTGCAGAGAACCTGCTCTATTTCAAGCTTTTTGCGCAGGCTGCACTGGCTTCCGGTGGAGGAAAGAATTAATTTCAAAGTCCTGTGCATCTCTCATAGAATCCTGAATGTCCAGGCACCCGATATTTTAGCCGATCTTCTCACACCCTACACACCCAACTGCCAGCTGGGCTCGACTGGTCAACACCTGGCTTACGTTCGACGTGTTAAGAGAGCCCGGGCCGGAGGGCGCTCCTTTCATGCCCTCGCTCCTAAACTCTGGAATGCTCCCCCTGGTAACATCAGAAACACCCAAATTCATGTGTTCTTCTAAAAGGCTATAAAAACATATCTCTTTCCGAAATAACTTGCTACCCTCTTCCAGCGGCTCCTCTGTTTTTCTGTTTGCATTGGGATCAGCGCTGGGACGCCCCTTCGCTGGGACAGCTATGCGCTTTACAAAATTAATTACATAACAGAACATACTTACCTATGGGCCCTCCAATCTCCAATCCAAGGTGGTGTAACAAATCTGCCTTTTGGACACCACATCAGCCAATCGATGTTTCAGCTCGTGGACTTGTGCTCGATCCAAAACACCTTTGACATGTGCCAATGCACCCTCTCCCAACACACCTTCCATTTCTTGGTTGGGTAGCCCTGGTTGACCCTACCCACTGATGCCATCATGTTGGGAATGTTATTGGCCAGCAGCCACAGAAGGCCCCCAAACTCACCCCCGCAAAGTTTTTCACACCACCCTTTCCCGACAAGCCCAAACCCACTCTGGATTCACTAAACTCCCAACAAACACCCCTAAACCTAACCAGCACCCCTAAAATTTGAAACCTCTAAATGGACAAACAACCAAAAAAATAATGGCAATACAGAAACAATTTACAACAACAATACATAAAAATACGCATTTTTCCAAGACAAGAACAGAGCAGACACCAACAAGACCAAATTTCAAAACAATCTACCAGCCACTCTCCAAAACACCTCCAACACCCAGCACAAACTAACAGACAGTATGAGGCAGTAAAATTAACTCTCACACTTCCTAGTATGCAACCTGCCACACCCATTGTGTCATTTCTTGGAAATATTCAGTATCCACGGCTGGATTAGACATCGTTACTGAAATTACTAATGTGCTAGGCCTGCACTGGGCAATGACACTTCTGCACTCAGTTCTGTGCATTGGCTTAGATGCGTGGTTTCCGACCAGTGCAAGAGGTGCAATGCACTGCACAACAGGGGCTATGCATGAGTTGTGACCCAGGTAGCTGGCCTAATGTGCAGGTGCAACTGTAGACATCTGTGTAAAGCTGTATTACACACCTTTGGCACACTTACATTGGGCCAGGACTAGGGTAACACCACTTAGCAGGTCTGTGTGACAGAGGGCAGTGTCAAGGTGGTGTATCTGGGAGATTGAAGTATTTCATGTGCCAGCAACTTCATGACAGGTGGACCAGAAGATTGCCCACAGAGTCAGTCTGGGTGCAAGGAAAGCATGTGCTGTCCTTATCACCCAGCTAGGGGAACAGCAATGCACTCATAATCAACAAGTCTCTGCTCCACAAACTCCAGACCATACAGAACACGGCAGCCAGACTCGTCCTCAGCATCCCTCGACACAAACACATCTCCCAACACCTGTGCAGCCTCCACTGGCTCCCCACCGGAAAGAGAGTAACCTTCAAGATACTCACCCATGCCTACAAATGCCTACACAACACGGGACCCCAATATCTCAACAACAGAATCTCCTTCCACGTACCCAAGAGGAACCTACGATCCGCCAACCTTGCCAAAACCCTGCGCCTTCGCAGAGCAAGAATGGGGGGAAGATCCTTCTCCTACATTGCGGCCAAGACCTGGAACGAGCTCCCGATAGACATCAGATGCACCCCCACCCTGCACATCTTGAGGAATACCCTCAAGACCTGACTCTTCGACTGACCTGCTCTTCGACTGACCGGAGCTGCCCCCCCCAGCGTCATGAAACCCTCACGGGTGAGTAACGCGCTTAAAACCCCCTGATTGATTGATTGATTGATTTCATGGCAGCACAGCTAGGCAGGAATAATGAGCTGTATGATCTCATATCAGTTGTCGCAACCTTTACCAGGGTACACACCTGGATGTCCCGCAAAGTCATATGTGCATTTGAACATGGTTCCTGGGGCCTATGGGCCACTCTATTGTGTTCACTCTTCTGCCGAGGCTCCCTATTCTTGAAATGTGTGAGGAATCCATCCTTGTGATGTGTCACAGATGCAACACACACTTAGGGAGGTACAGAGACACGCTGGCTCACCCATACCCCAGTGTAAGTCCCACCCTGCTTGCATATTTACTGGACTTTAAAAAAATCCATCTTGTGTAAGCCCAAATATCACCATGTTTTTGACAGACACCCATGTCTTAAGCTCAAAGCTAGGCAAGGTCCTCCATGAAAAGTAGTGGTGCAGACAAAGCTGCACTCCGTGGTATATGTATGAGCTGAGTTCTGTGGCTCTTGTTCAATGAAACATGGTAGATGTGCTATGCAAATCAATTATGTTATTTGTACAGCAACCCAATTCCAACTTTCATTGCTCTGTGAGGGGTCATTTATCTTGAGTTACACAATGCAAAATAAATCACTGCAGTGGCTTACTCTGTACCAGAGAGAAGTTCTATGACCATTGCATGGGTGTACCTATGCAATTCCCATGGTTTTAGATGCATTACCCGACTTATATGACCAGGTAACCCTGGGAATGTGTCAAAAGGTGCGCCATACCCAGGAGTGGAGTAACAAGGAGATATACCTTTAATTCACGTTGTTACTTAACCTATCAATGTGTGCTGCATTCTGCAGCACACATAGATGGGGGAATATGCCTCACAGGATATTTTGCTTTGCAGGAAGGTGCACCTTCATGCACAACTACTTTCCTATTTGCAACACAAGCACCTTTGAACAATGGTGCAAGGGTGCCTGCATTGGCCCTAGGCAACCAAAATGGCACTGGTGCAGGGAAAAATTCTGTTTGATAGAGCACATGCGTGCCCTTTGGCTTGCACATAGAGCAGTGCAGTAGGGTGACTTTCTGTGCTGCACTGTGCAGCCATGCTCAAATTATGCCCCTTCGTTTACAGTCACAGGACATTGGATGAGAAATAGTGTGACCAAATGTATGCAGCTGCCACCAGCATTATGACATGCAGCACACACAGTCAGGCACAACACACTATTTGGTTCTACACTCCCTTTGGACTGTACTAGAATGTGTGAAGTTGAACGCACACTACCAGCGCACACACATTCAACATGTGCTCACTCATCCACATTTGATTCTAAGGGGTATATTCACAAGAACGTGTGATAATTACCGCAAGAGTAGCGCAACGCAACTTTCAGCATCGCAGCCTATCGCGGGAAAATAACCCCGTGACAACGTGGAATTCACAACACGGCGGTAGCATGCGATAGTTGGCCGACACCTACAGGCACACCGCATGAAAGAGACCAGTGGCAGACAAATCAGAGCCGCAGGAGCGACACACCCACTGTGCAGCATACGCACATAAGCAGAAGTGCACCTCGACATTGACAACATCCCGGTACAAACAGCAACACCTCCACAACTGAACACAGGACACAACTGGTTCGGAAAATGTGCACAACCTGGCAAATCACATCTGAAACCCCAGGGATATGTAACATGACAATGTACAATTCCAACCTGTAACCTGCAAATATGTTTTATTCACACATGCAGTGCAATTGGACATCAACTACTGTCCCATGAATGCCACGGACGGTCACAATGTGACGTGCTCATGAGAAGTAAGTGTCAATGATGGAGTCCCTACGGGCCATTCCTGCCGCAGCTGCAGTGGGATGTGGGCCACCTGCCCCATCACCACCATCATCGTCCGGTACCTCTGGAACTGGGATCCATGGGGCCCTAGTGCGAACACAGATGTTGTGCAACACACAACATTCAACGATCATCTTGCACACGACATCCAGGCTGTACAGGAGCTTCCCACCAGTGCCATCCAGGCACCTGAAACGTGACTTCAACACGCCAAATGTGCGTTCAACGATGCCCCTGGTGCGTATGTGGGCCGCATTGTACTGCCTCTGGGCGGGTGTGTTCGGGTCCCGGAGGGGTGTCATCATCCAAGGGCAGAGTGCATATCCTTGATAACCTGTGACAGTGCAGGGAGAAAAGAGTCAATACTTAGTTCGGCAGGATGTGATGGCAGGCCCACCAATTCAGTGACGCCTGTGCTGGCTGTGTGTGGGGTGAGTGTAAGCCAGCCCTCAGGGAGTAGCTGGTGCTGGCAACTACACCAACAGTCATCAGGCACACAGACATGCAATGTCAGAACTACAAGGGGGGATGACTCGAGTCGCACAGGGCTAGTCGCCCCGGATGCACAGCGGCCAACATGGCCCACCGCCACGGGACGCTGACCTGCGGGAGACTGGGGTAGGGTCATGAGGGCAGAGCAGTGCCTCACATGTGTCATGGCTGCATTCCGCATCTCCACACGTTCAGCTGTTGTGTGGCTGTGGTGCCATGTGAAGTCTGTATTGGGTGCAGGGGTAGCCCAGGATGACCATGGAGTGGTGTAGTCGTGTCTGCTAGGTGGTCGTGTAGTTTGACATGTCGGATGTGGTTTGGTCACGTGTGCATCCCCACAGTTGTGCTTTGTGCGTTGGTGGCTGTGGGATGTGTGGTGTGTTGATTTGGTACTTACCAACGAGCAGTCCCGTCTCCATATGTGCCATCCTGGAAGCGCTGGCTGATGATGGACTGTCGGAAGATGAAGGAATCATGCACACTGCCTGGGTAGTTGGCGACGACATTGGTGAAGAGTCCCCGGTGGTCCACTATTGCCTGCACATTGATGGAATGCGTGTGCTTCCTGTTGAGGTAGTGGTGTGCAGTATCCGCAGGGGGCACAATTGGGACATGTGTGCAGTCGATTGCCCCCAACACGGCCGGGAATCCGCCTATGGCGTAGAAGCCTTGCTTAGTCTCCAGCTGTTCCTGCACAGTGTTGGGGAAGTGAAGGTATTGGGGTATGAAGCTGATGATGGCATCCAGGACAGGTGTGATGAACTTTGATAGGGCTGGCTGTGAGACCCCTCCGACTCTGGCAGTCGTTGGTTGGAAGGTCCCAGAGGCCAACAGGTGCAGCACTGCCAGCAGCTTTGTCTGTGGAGGGATGTTTGTTCTCCGCTGTGTTGGGACCGTCAGCCTGTGGGCGATGTGGGTCATGATGCGTAGGATGGTTGTCCTTTTGAGCCTGTAGTGGGCAATGACTTCCGCGGGCGTTAGGTCTGTGAGAGTGGTGCGTTTTCGGTAGGTCCGCTGTCTTACTCTACGCTGCCTCTGTGGTGGTCCGGGGGGGGGCTGGTCTGGGTCCTGGGGGTGGTGGCGGTCCTGGGGGTGGTGGCGGTGGGTGTTGTGGCCCTGTTGGGGCTCCGAGCTGCATGTAGAGTAGCTCCATGGCGTTGTTTGTTCTTCGGGTATGGCTGTGTGCGGAGCTCCGTTGCCTACTGCAGGTAGAAGTCCATCTTTACACCTGCTTGAGGCAGGTGTTAAATACCTGCGGCTACCGCGGCTTATCGCCTGTTTTTGGTTCGCTTCGCAGTTCTGTCAGTTCGTTGTGAAAGTGGTGTTGTTGTTTTTTCGTGTGTTTTTGCACGGGAACACCTACTCTGCATCTCATTAGGGTTAGTTGGTGGTGTCCGCCGTGGTGTTAGATTTTGGGGCAGTTATCGCGGGAATACTGGCGTTGTCTGCAGTTTGCACCAGCTTGTGAATGGGGTGTTAAATCTATCTCCACTTTTGTTGCGTTAAGGTGGCGATAAATCGGAGTTGACTCCTTGTGAATATGCCCCTAAGTGTTGTGTACGTCTTGCAAAGGCACATGCATTCTGCACTTGTTTGAACCATGCACACTTTTTTTGACGACCATGATATTGGGCTAAGGTGAGTGTAACACACAGCTCCAGACCTTTTGAACAGGTGTGTATTTCAGTAGATCTCAGTGCAGCGACCCAGTGTTGAATGCAAATTTGCACTACTACTGTTCACCACACAGCATGCTGCCAACACCACAATAGCTCTGTCTTAATCCTGGTAAAGGCAGAAACATACATATATTATACGGGCAGGTGTGTTTGTGACCGTCCTGGGCCAAGCAGACTGCAATCCTCAAAACTAGACTAGGTAATGTCACACATCCATATTCCCACTTCCCCTCTGAGCATATACCAGAGTTGGTGGAACACAAAACTATGCACTTCTAACATCAGGGCAGGCAGAGTTAACGACAACCCTCTCACTTTAGCAGCTACAGTTGGGGTTGTATGCTTGATTAGCCTCAGATTTCTGGAACTGTTCAAATACAGACTTATTATTAACAAGAAAGGATGTGTGAGTGAGTGAGTGAGTAAAAGGATAGAGAAATGGATGAGTGTAAGGGTGAATGGATAGATAGATAGATAGATAGATAGATAGATAGATAGATAGATAGATAGATAGATAGATTTGTTTGGTGAAGGGATATAGGTTTGGATATGGCAGTGGAGACGGACGGAATGGTGAAAGATTAAATGATTAATGACAGTATGAATTAATGACATATTTTTAGGAGAAAATAGTGGATAGGAGCAGGTGGATGGAAGCATGAATGGATGGATGTATAGATGTCTGGATTGAAGAGACAAGTAAGCTCTTTTGGGGAGTGTTGTGATGACTTGCTTTGTTAGCTTGGTGCCATGAGAGCTTTGGTTTGAAGCAGGGGTATTGTGATTTTCAGCCAACTCCCTTAAGGGCAGGGGTACATTAATATTAACATGCATGGTTAATTTCATACCCTAGATCTCCATTGCATCATATTCTGTGAGATTGTGTATGTACACATTCGACTGAGTTTGATTTTTGGTATTTAGGTTTCACACTTAGACCATCTCCTTTGTCTTGTTTGGTTGGCTATTGCCACACATTACAACTTTATCAGGTTATTCTGATCTGTTAGAGGCCTTGGAGCCTGCTTGGATTGATGTAGTAATCATAGTAAATGTGTCATTTGTCAACTGTGGCATGATATGGTGTTGACATCAATCAGACCCGTAAATATGTCACATATGATGTTTTTTGCGCATCTCCAAACATGAGCGTATTACATTTCACATTTTCACATCAACAGCTGTGACTAGCCCTTTGTCAATGACAACTGTCACTTATGGACTGTGATAGCACCTGCGAAAATATTAGCCCCTGCAAAGGGATGACATTTTGCATGCTTGGCCGATGGCGAGTCTCCCTACAATGGGGATTAGCCTCAAGTAGAACAATTTTGCCCTATTTGTGTCCAATCAATCAGTGAGTGCCATATGAAACACTATTGGCTGCAGCAGAACACGGCAAGACTGCTAGCTGTGCTCCACTGCACTGCTTAAGTGTCTGAGTACAGAAATAGACAATTTCAGAGGTCAAAATGTGGCAATCATGGCCTGTCACTTTTCTGCAGTACTCTGCATCACAGTGCTTTGTTGCATTGGTTTTTAGGTTGAGCCTGAACCAGCGTGAAGATCTGTTGTAGTTCAGTAATGGAGAGAAGCCCCGCCCACTCCCCCACCCTTATTTTTCATTGGCTTGTGTCTTTGTCCTTTGTAAACGCTGGCGTCTGATTCCTTAATAGGCTTATTAGTCCCTCCTTAGTACGGCCATGTCGTCATTTGGCCCCTTTACTTGGTTGTTACCAGGGGCGTAGCTAGGCCTTAGGCTGCCCGTGGCGGCCCCTGCGTTTGCCGCCCTCGGCAAAACTATTGAAGAGCGGGGGGTTGGTAGCGGCCGATTCTTGCGGCCGCAACGCCGCAGGTAAGAGCGGCGGGAAGGGGGCCCGGCTGCCGCCCCAAAACTCGTGCCGCCTGGGGCGGTCCGCCCCCATCGCCCCCCCTAGCTACGCCACTGGTTGTTACACGGGACGTGTTCGATTTTCGTCGTGCTTGAGGTAGGAGAAACTCAATAAAGAAAATATGGCGGCGCTCCTTGCTTTTGTATTTACAGGGCGCACCACACAGTGAACACAGCAGGGCGCGAGTGCAGTTTATTATGGGAGCCCAGCCAGTATCCATTGGTACTCCATTCTTTATTGTTTTCTTACGGCGGCTGCTCCATCCCTTTGTTTAACAGGGCGCACCACACAGTGAACTCAGCAGGGCGCCAGCTACGCTTGAGCTGCCATTCATTATGGGAGCCAGCCAGTATCCACTGTCCTGGATACAGCAGGCCCTGAGCTTTGCTCTCGCTGCCTTTCATTATGGGAGCCAGCCAGTATCCACTGTCCTGGATACAGCAGGCCCTGAGCTTTGCTCTCGCTGCCTTTCATTATGGGAGCCAGCCAGTATCCACTGTCCTGGATACAGCAGGCCCTGAGCTTTGCTCTCGCTGCCTTTCATTATGGGAGCCAGCCAGTATCCACTGTCCTGGATACAGCAGGCCATGAGCTTTGCTCTCGCTGCCTTTCATTATGGGAGCCAGCCAGTATCCACTGTCCTGGATACAGCAGGCCCTGAGCTTTGCTCTCGCTGCCATTCATTATGGGAGCCAGCCAGTATCCACTGTCCTGGATACAGCAGGCCCTGAGCTTTGCTCTCGCTGCCTTTCATTATGGGAGCCAGCCAGTATCCACTGTCCTGGATACAGCAGGCCCTGAGCTTTGCTCTCAATGGCTTTCATTATGGGAGCCAGCCAGTATCCACTGTCCTGGATACAGCAGGCCCTGAGCTTTGCTCTCTCTGCCTTTCATTATGGGAGCCAGCCAGTATCCACTGTCCTGGATACAGCAGGCCCTGAGCTTTGCTCTCGCTGCCTTTCATTATGGGAGCCAGCCAGTATCCACTGTCCTGGATACAGCAGGCCCTGAGCTTTGCTCTCGCTGCCTTTCATTATGGGAGCCAGCCATTATCCACTGTCCTAGATACAGCAGGCCCTGAGCTTTGCTCTCGCTGCCTTTAATTATGGGAGCCAGCCAGTATCCACTGTCCTGGATACAGCAGGCCCTGAGCTTTGCTCTCGCTGCCTTTCATTATGGGAGCCAGCCAGTATCCACTGTCCTGGATACAGCAGGCCCTGAGCTTTGCTCTCGCTGCCTTTCATTATGGGAGCCAGCCAGTATCCACTGTCCTGGATACAGCAGGCCCTGAGCTTTGCTCTCGCTGCCATTCATTATGGGAGCCAGCCAGTATCCACTGTCCTGGATACAGCAGGCCCTGAGCTTTGCTCTCGCTGCCTTTCATTATGGGAGCCAGCCAGTATCCACTGTCCTGGATACAGCAGGCCCTGAGCTTTGCTCTCGCTGCCATTCATTATGGGAGCCAGCCAGTATCCACTGTCCTGGATACAGCAGGCCCTGAGCTTTGCTCTCGCTGCCATTCATTATGGGAGCCAGCCAGTATCCACTGTCCTGGATACAGCAGGCCCTGAGCTTTGCTCTCGCTGCCATTCATTCGTTAATGTCAGGGCGGCCTTCAATGGGAGCCCGCCAGCGTCCAGCTCGTGTTTGCTGGCAAGGTGAGTCATGCTTCTTTATTCTAATTGCTGTACCAGGGTACACCACTTTTTATTGTCTTAATACGGCGGCCGCTCCTTGCCTTTGTTTTTACAGGGCGCTTCACACAGTGGACACAGCAGGGCGCCAGCTGTGCTTCTGCTGCCATTCATTATGGAAGCCCGCCAGCGTCTAGTGTCCTGCTTGTTTTTGCTGCCAGGGTGACTCTTAACATGCAGTCCTCCAGTGCTATACATACTTGTGTCTGCACTTCATAAAATCTAGGTAGCAGAAAACACAGTTTAGCATGGGAGGTGAAATGTCATCACTTATCAGCAGCGTGGCAACCTAGATAGCATAACTTATGAGTTTATTTTTATCATGTTAAAAGCAAAACAAAATGTTTATAGCCAAAATCGTCTAAGCAATAAATTTGACTCGACAAGATTTCACTTGGCGTTTCCTATTTCAATCCAGACTTCTGTTTTTAAATGTGATCATTGCACATAAATTGTGTGAATATTTTGTGTGACTTTATTGTTAAGGTGTCATGACTGTAGGAAGGTGGAATCTGACTATATGGTTGCCCCCACTTTTTTTATGGTGTTTTGCTGGTTTATGACTTAGTTGGACTGGGATCCTGCTATTCAGGGCCCCAGTCTATCTGCTTTCTCTGTAAAAGGTTTCCATGTGCCTTAGGCACATCTCTGATTGGAATCTGGAGTGCCCTTATAAGTCCCTAGTATATGGTATACTATGTACCAAGGGCATAGGTACCTCAGAGGCCTACCAGGGGCTGCAGCATGTATTGTGCCACCCCTGGAAGGCCATCCAAACTGACACCACAGGTCTGCTACTGCAGCCTGGGTAAGGTGGTGCATGCACCCCTTACTGTGATATAGGTTACCTATATCACTACATACATACACACATATAAACCTATAAGTCACTCCTATGGCAGGCCTTATCAATCCTGAAGGCAGAGTGCGTGGTTCCTATGTGAGAGGGTGCCCCTGCAAGAGCAGGGCCCCTCTGCAGCGTTCGGAGACCCTTCTCTGATGCTGTTTGTAGTGCAGCCTGACCATATACTCTTAAGTGCATTATAACCTCGCGTTAAATGCTAACTTTGGAATGGCTGCACCTAAACATGTCGTGTTTGGTGTCAAACATCTTGGAATACTACCCCCCGCCAATTCTGGCGGCGGGGGTAGCATTCCACCCTTCTAGAGGGAGAGACATGTTAACCCTGGCCTGGCCGGTAACTTCTTTCTAAAGCCTGGCATCACAAAATGGATGCTACTGCCACAGACACAAGTCTGGCCTCCTGCTGCTGGACGAAACTCCGGCAGGGGAGGCCTGGACAATAGGTTTCCTGTCCCAGGGAGGTGTGACCACCTCCCCAGACAGGATAATGTGTATTGGGGCTGGGCGGGAGCGCTTTCGGGTGCTTTGAAGTCCTGCACTGGGGGCACATTTGGTGTCCCTGTGCATACCCCAGTTCAAACCGGATCAGGGGCTTGCAGCCCCTGCTTTGGCGCGAACTGGACAAAGGGAAAGGGGTGTAGCCACCCCTCTGCCCTGACCCACCCATAGGTGGGGCCAGAGAGTAGTCCAACCCCTAAACTTGGTATAAGTATAGGAACCCAGTCCTTAGGACTTTAGATTATCCCTGGACGAAACTCTGAAACAGAATCCTGGACCTTCGACGCTCTACTCAAGATTAGAGGACAGAAGAATCTCCCTTGGGGTCAAGGAGTGACTCCCATGCTTGGCAGGCACCAAAGACGCATCTGTCCGGTCTGCAATTCTGAAGCTCCCGTCGGATGCCGAAGTCTTCGCATCACCAAAGGTGGATTCTCAGACTTCTCCGAGGCTACCCTGAGTCCCCAGCAAAGCTGAGGCCCGTAGCTATCGTGGGTAACGTGAGACCATGACCCCTGGACACCGAGCACATTTGCAAGTGCATCCTCTTCTGGGTCTCCCACAAAGTCGTGCTTTGGGCTCCGAGTAGCCCTAGCCTCCAGCACCACCTGCACTGAAGATCACTGGCCTCCACTCCACGAGTGTCCTGTGAGCCAGATCCACGTGCGACGTCTCGAGGCTCCTTCGCGGTCGCTAGCCCATTGGCTAGTAGCCCTTCACGAAGGCCAATCTTTTTCTTCTTGGGCATCCTGGTTGCTCCAGGCCTGCCCTCACTTACCCTCGCTGGGTGAGTTCCCCAGACCTTGCTGGTCTGCACCATCGACGATCTTCATCTTCACCGAGACTTGGCGTTGCCAAGGCTTGTTGGGTCCAATCTGGTCGCCGACACCTCAGCACTCGACAGACATCGTGTACCAGCCGGAATCCTGCTCCTGGTCACCGACAACGCCTCCTGGACCTTGTGGCTGAAGAGTCAAGACGACTGTCAATGCACTTGAAGCAAGCGACATCGGTGGGCATCTGTCCATCGTCTTCCTGGTGACTGGCTAGTGACCCAGACTCTGTCCCCTCTGCTTTCAGGTTCTTCAGATCTCCGATCCACTCTTGGATCCACCCGGACACTTTCCACTTGGTCGCCAGCAGCACTTTGCAGCAGATCGCCATTCAAATCGACGACGAAACCAGATCCCGAAAGGCACCTATGCACCCGGCTTCCCTGGGTGAGGTAACACGAGTACTCCGGTGCTCCCGTGGGTAGAGACTCTTCAAAGTACTAGTTCTCAAAGGGTTTGCTCCAAGTCCTCCTTTAAGTGTCCCTTTTCTTTAATTTCCTGATCGCGACTTTCTCCATAGAAGTTAACGGCGTATCGCGGTTGTGTATTTACACTGCACGCGTCCCCCGTGGGTCCCCTGTGTCACTACCTTGGGTGGTTCCTTGTGGCCCAAGCACTTCTAGAGGCTCTAGGCCTAGTGTCTAGTTCAGTCGTGGTTCTTATACCACTTTATTGGTATATGGTTTGGTACGCCCCTAGGGCCCAAACGTGTATTTGTGCTATTACTGTCTTTAAATAACTTATAACTTGTGTATTTGAACTCTAGTCTCATAAAGAGACTAGAGGGGTGTGTTTAGCAATAAATACATATATTTTGAATATATACCTGGTGTGGTGCTCTTTCATTTGGTCACTCAAGAGATTATAGACTGGTAAAATAAGCTGCTTTACATTCCTTCAAGACTTAGCCTGAAGGCTGCTCTCCATAGCTACCACTAGGATAGCTTTCAATAAAGGTTGTCTTTAACCTATCTCCAATAAGGGGTTGTTTGGACTGGTGCAAGGTGCCCACTATAATTAGTGGACAGCATATGCCAGGCCAACTTCTCACATTGGTGTGCAGCGTGTGGGATTCCAGCTTGCTATTGTTTTACCAGATAATCTCAAATGAATTGATCAACTGAAAACCACTAAAGGTACCTAAGGTACATATAATTTAAGCTTAGAATACAGTAAGTTCTACTGAACTTAGAGTTGTGTGTTAAGGGATAGCACACCCTTTCTACAACTCAAGAGAGTTTAGTAGGCCACACTAGAGTAGGTAGTGCATTCACCACACCACACTAGTAATGTCTTTAAAGGTAGGATCTAGAGAATCCTTACCAGAAGCCACTGGGCTTCTTCCCTCCAAGTATGATACCCTCCCATTCTTGGAATTGAGAGCATTATGTAACTTGAGGAAATTAAGGACAGGCCAAAGTCCCACCACCCAACACCTTAAAGAGTTGTTGGTGGCTTATGACCTTAGTAAGCCCTTGGGGACTGAAGGGGTAGGAGCTGAGGGTGGGGCAGAAGATGAGGGTGGTGCCAGGGGTAGCAATACCCCCAGCCCCCCCTCTGAAACTGGCCAGGAGGGTGACAATGACCCTGACCTGGATAACCCCATCCCTCCTGAGGAAGATGAAGAGGATGATCAGGATGATGCCCTCTTTGTCTCCCCAGGAAGGATTATGAGTGTGACCAGAAAGTCTAGATCTCCTTCTCAGGAGTCTAACCACTCTGGCATCTCAATAGGGAGCTCTGTCTCATCTCATAGGAGGGAATCCTCTCATGAGAGGAGAACAAGGCTGATTCAATATGAGGAAGCTCAGCTTGAACTCAGAAGGAAGCAAGTAGCCTTAGACAGGGAGTCCCTAGATCTCTTTAGAGAGAAAAGAAAGTTGGGACTAGAGTCCCATGGTGGCAGCAATATCCCTAGAGATAGGGAAAGGTCTTATGACCATAGAAACCTAAACAAGATTGTCCCTCCCTACCAGAGTGGGGATGACATCCACAAATGGATAACTGCACTGGAGAGGGCCTGTAAAGTTCAGAAGGTCCCCCAGAAACAGTGGGCAGCAATCTTGTGGCTCTCCTTTGCAGACAAAGGTAGAGACAAGCTCCTCACTGTAAGAGAAGAGGATGCTGACAATTACACAGTCTTGAAGAGTGCTCTGATAGATGGGTTTGGCCAAACCACTGAACAGTATAGGTTGAAGTTCAGAGACACCCAAAAAGCTCAGACTCAAGACTGGGTTGATTTTGTAGATTGTGCTACAAAGGCTCTGGAAGGTTGGATACATGGCAACAAAGTGCATGACTTTTTAGGATTGTACAATTTGATTATGAGGGAGCAGATCCTTAATAATTGTCAAAACCTGCTTTTGCACCAGTATCTGGTGGACTCTGATCTGACCTCTCCCCAAGAATTGGGAAAGAAGGCAGACAAATGGGTCAGAACCAGAGTAAAAACTAGAAATCAGGGTGGTGACCAGAAGAAAGATTCTACTAAGTCCCAAGAGAAAGGTGGGGATAAATCTAAGGATAAGTCCACTACAGGGCCCCAAAATTCCTCTTCTGGGGGTGGGTCCCAAACTCCTTCCTCTCCTGAAAAGAAACCATATTGCCATGTCTGTAAAAAGCCTGGGCACTGGAAATCTGATCCCAGTTGCCCCAGGATTGGCAATAAAGAAAATGTTCCCCCAGCAACTACTACCCCCTCCTGGTACTACCAGTAGTAATCCTCCAGTTGGGAGTAGTGCACCCACAAAATTAGGTGATTTTGCAACAGGAACAGAGGTGGGCCCTGGTTCAGACAGGGACCCCTCAACAGACTCCTCTGACTCTGATGGTGGTGTAGGATTTGCCACCTTTACCATGGGTCCCACAGCAATGGGCAGGTACAGACTGGAGCCAATGATTAATAGTCAGAAAGCTGTGGCATTTAGGGACACAGGGGCTAGTGTCACCATGGTGGCAGGGAAACTAGTCCCCCCTCACCAGCTTTTACCTGAGTTTAAATACCAGGTGACCAACATTGATGGTGTCAGAACAGATCACCCCATGGCCATAGTCAATCTCAGCTGGGAGGGGGTCACAGGCCCAAAGAGAGTGGCAGTGTCCCCCACCTTACCTGTAGATTGACTGATGGGCAATGATCTGGAGATTTCAGCCTGGGCTGAAGTTGAACACCAAACCCACCTTAGGATGTTGGGCGTCCCTGTAAAGGTTAGTGGGGCTGTAATGGCCACAGCCCCAGCCCAAGAATTTGGAGAGATGGAGCCTGAAAGAATGGCCCACTCTCCCCCAAAAGAGAGCCCAAGGGTTGAAGAAAAGTCTTCTTCCCTCCAGACAGTAGGTAAGGGTCAGCCTCCTCAGGGAACTGACCCTACCCCTAGTGAAGGAACTGCCCCAGAGGTAGTCAGGCCTGGCCTGGCCACTCCCCTGATGGCAGAGGACCCTTCCAAGGTGGTACCCAGTCTGGAGCAGGTAACCTGCCCCTCTCTACCCTGCCTCAGCCAGCCCAGGGCTGCAGAGGTCAGGGAGGTCAGTGGACCCCCCAGGGCCCCCTGTCCAGAGGAACCCCCATCAGCAGATTAGGGGCACCCAGTCTAGTAGCCCTAGCCAGGTGACAACTCCTCTACACACTGAGGGATCCCCCATGCCTTTATGTAGGGACCTCCCCCAGAAGGACTCTGGTAGGCAAGGGCAAACCTGGGACCTGAAGGTTCCAAACCTGCCATGTCCCTCCAGTAGTGCCTTCCAAAGGGACCCAACCCCCAGCTGTAGGCAGCCAAAGGTTGACCCTTAGAGCAAAGTGCAACTCAGTCATGGAAAGACAGGCATACATGGTGACCAGTGATCTGAGGAAGCTGAGGCTAACATTCCTAGGGCCTCACTTCCCTACTCAGACACCTCACCAGCCTTGTACTTTACCTAAGCACACCACAGGTAGTGATTCCCCATGGTGGAGACCCTCTCATACCCTTAGGGTGAGGGATTGCTTAGTGGACCATAAGACAGGGGGCAACCATGCTAGTGCAGGTGCTTCCTTATATGACCACTTAGTCAATGAAGGCTCAACTGGCCAAGGTTAGCCTTATCTCCATTCGTTTGGGGGGGGGGTTACGTAGGAAGGTGGAATCTGAATAAATGGTTGCCCCCACTTTTTTATGGTGTTTTGCTGGTTTATGACTTAGTTGGACTGGGATCCTGCTATTCAGGGCCCCAGTCTATCTGCTTTCTCTGTAAAAAGGTTTCCATGTGCCTTAGGCACATCTCTGATTGGAATCTGGAGTGCCCTTATAAGTCCCTAGTATATGGTATACTATGTACCAAGGGCATAGGTACCTCAGAGGCCTACCAGGGGCTGCAGCATGTATTGTGCCACCCCTGGAAGGCCATCCAAACTGACACCACAGGTCTGCTACTGCAGCCTGGGTAAGGTGGTGCATGCACCCCTTACTGTGATATAGGTT
Source organism: Calotriton arnoldi (assembly GCA_963921515.1). Taxonomy (NCBI): domain Eukaryota; kingdom Metazoa; phylum Chordata; class Amphibia; order Caudata; family Salamandridae; genus Calotriton; species Calotriton arnoldi. Next base: position 1,382,793 of record CAWUFW010003864.1, on the reverse strand, counting down.
ACCTATATCACTACATACATACACACATATAAACCTATAAGTCACTCCTATGGCAGGCCTTATCAATCCTGAAGGCAGAGTGCGTGGTTCCTATGTGAGAGGGTGCCCCTGCATGAGCAGGGCCCCTCTGCAGCGTTCGGAGACCCTTCTCTGATGCTGTTTGTAGTGCAGCCTGACCATATACTCTTAAGTGCATTATAACCTCGCGTTAAATGCTAACTTTGGAATGGCTGCACCTAAACATGTCGTGTTTGGTGTCAAACATCTTGGAATACTACCCCCCCGCCAATTCTGGCGGCGGGGGTAGCATTCCACCCTTCTAGAGGGAGAGACATGTTAACCCTGGCCTGGCTGGTAACTTCTTTCTAAAGCCTGGCATCACAAAATGGATGCTACTGCCACAGACACAAGTCTGGCCTCCTGCTGCTGGACGAAACTCCGGCAGGGGAGGCCTGGACAATAGGTTTCCTGTCCCAGGGAGGTGTGACCACCTCCCCAGACAGGATAATGTGTATTGGGGCAGGGCGGGAGCACTTTCGGGTGCTTTGAAGTCCTGCACTGGGGGCACATTTGGTGTCCCTGTGCATACCCCAGTTCAAACCGGATCAGGGGCTTGCAGCCCCTGCTTTGGCGCGAACTGGACAAAGGGAAAGGGGTGTAGCCACCCCTCTGCCCTGACCCACCCATAGGTGGGGCCACAGAGTAGTCCAACCCCTAAACTTGGTATAAGTATAGGAACCCAGTCCTTAGGACTTTAGATTATCCCTGGACGAAACTCTGAAACAGAATCCTGGACCTTCGATGCTCTACTCAAGATTAGAGGACAGAAGAATCTCCCTTGGGGTCAAGGAGTGACTCCCCTGCTTGGCAGGCACCAAAGACGCATCTGTCTGGTCTGCAATTCTTAAGCTCCCGTCAGACGCCGAAGTCTTCGCATCACCAGAGGTGGATTCTCAGACTTCCCCGAGGCTACCCTGAGTCCCCAGCAAAGTTGAGGCCCGTAGCTATCGTGGGTAATGTGAGACCGTGACCCCTAGACACCGAGCACATTTGCAAGTGCATCCTCTTCTGGGTCTCCCACGAAGTCGTGCTTTGGGCTCCGAGTAGCCCTAGCCTCCAGCACCAACTGCACTGAAGATCACTGGCCTCCACTCCACGAGTGTCCTGTGAGCCAGATCCACGTGCGACGTCTCAAGGCTCCTTCGCGGTCGCTAGCCCGTTGGCTAGTAGCCCTTCACGAAGGCCAATCTTTTTCTTCTTGGGGATCCTGGTTGCTCCAGGCCTGCCCTCACTTAACCTCACTGGGTGAGTTCCCCAGACCTTGCTGGTCTGCACCATCGACGATCTTCATCTTCACCGAGACTTGCCGTTGCCAAGGCTTGTTGGGTCCAATCCGGTCCCCGACACCTCAGCACTCGACAGACATTGTGTACCAGCCCGAATCCTGCTCCTGATCACCGACAACGCCTCCTGGACCTCGTGGCTGAAGAGTCAAGACGACCGTCAACGCACTTGAAGCAAGCGACATCGGTGGGCATCTGTCCATCGTCTTCCTGGTCACTGGCTAGTGACCCAGACTCTGTCCCCTCTGCTTTCAGGTTCTTCAGATCTCCGATCCACTCTTGGATCCACCCGGACACTTTCCACTTGGTCGCCAGCAGCACTTTGCAGCAGATCGCCATTCAAATCGACGACGAAACCCGACCCCGAAAGGCACCTATGCACCCGGCTTCCCTGGGTGAGGTAACACGAGTACTCCGGTGCTCCCGTGGGTAGAGACTCTTCAAAGTACTAGTTCTCAAAGGGTTTTCTCCAAGTCCTCCTTTAAGTGTCCCTTTTCTTTCATTTCCTGATCGCGACTTTCTCCATAGAAGTTAACGGCGTATCGCGGTTGTGTATTTACACTGCACGCGTCCCCCGTGGGTCCCCTGTGTCACTACCTTGGGTGGTTCCTTGTGGTCCAAGCACTTCTAGAGGCTCTAGGCCTAGTGTCTAGTTCAGTCGTGGTTCTTATACCACTTTATTGGTATATGGTTTGGTACGCCCCTAGGGCCCAAACGTGTATTTGTGCTATTACTGTCTTTAAATAACTTATAACTTGTGTACTTGAACTCTAGTCTCATAAAGAGACTAGAGGGGTGTGTTTAGCAATAAATACATATATTTTGAATATATACCTGGTGTGGTGCTCTTTCATTTGGTCACTCAAGAGATTATAGACTGGTAAAACAAGCTGCTTTACATTCCTTCAAGACTTAGCCTGAAGGCTGCTCTCCATAGCTACCACTAGGATAGCTTTCAATAAAGGTTGTCTTTAACCTATCTCCAATAAGGGGTTGTTTGGACTGGTGCAAGGTGCCCACTATAATTAGTGGACAGCATATGCCAGGCCAACTTCTCACAATGACTGCAACCTGTTAATGCGGTCTTACTTCCGAGATGAGTATGTGTAACCGAAAACACGATAAAAGTGTTGAATAACCCATTTCTTCCTCTGCAGCCATAAATAACTGTGCTTTTGGCCTGTCGAAAAAATGATTATACACTTTCCTTTAACAAACAGCAAGCCCAGGCTATGCAGTTTTGTTGACTCGCCTGGTGACGTCCTCTTAGTGGGTGTAGCATGTTTAGCAGTGATGTTCCTAAGTCCACATTGTGATGACTCATACGGTATGTATGCAGAATTACACATGCACTAAAGGTAAAAGTGTAACACTTTTTATCTCACATTTCTGTCAAATATAAAACTACAATCAGCAGTTTATTACTCATTAAAAACTTGATGAACCTAGAATACTTAAAGACTTACTTAGTTTAATCGACGGCATTTCCACTTATATAATGTTGGTTCAGCAACTATTTTAAAAGCGCAGCATTCTTTAATGGTGCCCACGCACTCGAGGAAGCTGTACCAATTCCCTTCGGGAAATATACCTGGACATTCCTTCTTCGCTTCTACGCCACATTCACAGAGATACCAAAGTTATTCACCACTTCCTACACAAACAACGTATCCCTCTCTTTCTTGCCTTCTATCTATTCTGTGCAGCTCTCACTCGTATCCACTATGCCACATAATTCCATGACACAAATACACTTCACACAATTCCACCCCACACAATGCACAGCTAACATTTCCAATACAACCCACAAAATTACACTCCACACACATCCACTACACTCCAAATAAACACATACTTAAAAGGCATTTTCATTTACAACTCCAATAGCGCTAAGTCTTGCAAATGCAAGACCTACTGCATTGCAAATGCTTGTTTAATAGGAGGCATGGCCCCATGTTGCTCAACAGCTGAGACAACATGATTGTTTCATGTGGAGTCCTACATCTAGTTGAGAAGATGTGAATGACTAGATTTTAACATTGACTTTGAAATGAAAACAACACAATGAATGAGATGAGTTTAAAGCATTTATTCATATTTTAGTATTTAATCATAATTTCAGGGTTTTTATACATTATGTGACATGGTTTATGTAAATAAAATTGGCCTCAATCACGTCGCATCTCTGCTGGACAGCCAATGTGTGCTGGATCTTTCCTTCATTTTCCTCCTCCTCCTCCATTTGCTCTGTATGTTCTGTCCCAGAGTTCCACAGCACATTTGTTTCAACAACCAACTATTGGGCAAGATAGCACAAGAATGATTTTGCAGACCATAGGGGGGGGGAGTACAACAGTCTTCCCCCTGACTTGTCCAGACATCTGAACCTGGACTTCAGAACTCCACAAGTCCTCTCCACAACATTCCTGATCTTGATCAGTGCCATATTGCAGCCTTCTACTGGATCAATCTGAGCATGGATGATTGGGGTCATGACCCATGGCTCCTAACCATATACTTGGTCAGCTGAAGCTAACACAATACAACTATTAATGATTATGTACATTGTCACTGAGACATAACTGTATGTGCGTGTTATGTGTATACTGCAAACTCTTACACAATTCTTATTTTATAGAACAATAATAGTTGGATTCCTTTGACCATTGGGTTACACATGTTTCTTACAGTTCAATGTGTAATTGCAAAAACTGACCATGTCCTGATACTGTGGAGACTTTTACATGCTGACTTTCATGTCCAGGCAGTAATTGACTATGCACCATATGTATCATCATTTTTGTGGTCACAAACAGCAGTCAAATTTGTGATTCGGTAACATGTTACCAAGTCGCAATTTGGAATTGCGAATACATGCCTATTAGGTATTAGGAAGTGGCGTATTCAGGGTGTCCTTTCCTAATACCAAATAGCAGCATTATGTAGGTACATTCACATTTTTCCACCTACTCCAAGTAGGTGGCAACTCAATCGCAAATGGGAAAGGGTCCCCAAGGGACTCCTTCCCTTTGTGAATGCTCATAAAAATGTGGTTCAAGAGGTCTGTGGGACCATTGCCATCTCTTAAAAATGAAAAGAAAACGTAACCCGTTTTTGTTTAAGGAAAACGGGCTGCGTTTTTAAAAAAGACTGCTTTATTTAAAAGCAATCACAGACATGGTGGTCTGCTGACCCTAGCAGGCCACCATCCCTGTGATTTTTGTGTTTCCTAATGGATCACAAAGTGCAACCTACCTCATGGAAAAAAATGTGTTAGGTCGATTTGCAACCCATTATGAAACGCTAAATGAAACTCATGGAGTTTCATACATTCACATAGCGATTACCTAATTGCGATCTGCAGAGAATCACAATTAGGTAATCCCTATGACTAATAATTATACATATTGCCCTCAGATAGGCATTTTGAAATGTTCTGAACTCTCTTGTTATGTGCACTCACTATGGGCCAGATGTACGACCATTGTGTTTTGCGACTCACAAATTTTGACAAATTGCGAGTCGCAATTTGCAGTTGCAAATCACAATGTACAACAGTGTCTCAGACACTGTTTGTGATTTCCAATGGGGTCGCAATTTGCGACCCCATTGGGAATGGCTGGCCCTCCCAGGGATGGTGGCCTGCTGGGCTCAGCAGACCTCCATGTCTGAGACTGCTTTTAAATAAAGCAGTTTTTTTTTTTTTTGCAGCCCGTTTTCCTTAAAGGAAAACGGGATGCATTTAAAAAAAGAAAATGAAACATTTTCGTTTCATTTTTTTAAGGGCAGGTAGTGGTCCCTGGGACCACGGCCCCTAAAAAATATTTTCCCCTGCATTTGCAAAGGGGAAGGGCATTACCACCCTCTTGAAGAGGACAGTAAATTGCGAGTGTTTTGCGACCGCAATTGCGGTCGCAAAACATTCATACATGGGGTAGAGAGTCGCTATTAGGAAGGGACACCCTTGAAACGCCCCTTCCTAATAGCGAGTCTCAATTCCTATTTAGTGAGTCGCAAATAAATTGCGACTCGCTAAATAGGAATTGTTCATAGCCCTAATAATTTTTGCATGAGCAAACGGGTCGCTAGCCCGTTTGCGCATGCAATTTAGGGTCGTACATCTGGCCCTATATGTGCAAAGAGCCAAACTTATGATTGGATATTCCGGTATATAATCAGCCCTAGGTAGGCTGTGATAGTGTCAACATGTTTGACACTCACATATGCATATGTCCCTTTAAAACCTCTGATGTTGTTGCCAGCCTACATTACATTGGCACAGCCTTTGAATTATTCACTTCATTTTGAATGGGAATCTGCTTTGTGCATGTACTGCATTACTACCACGTGACTTGGATAGTCATATATTATGTTGTCAGCCTACAGCTAACGGTTTTTGTTGGACATGGTGTTATGCTGAACTTAGATTGGCACATAGGTATGGCAATGTGTGCCATTTTGATGTGTGACAAACTGATGTAGATACAAAAAACTTTCTACTGCAGACCTGGACACAAGGATTTAGGTTTTCACATATATGTATGTGCTTTAGACTTGTAGGTGAATCTGTACCTATTTGCCATGATTTGTCATCATTCATGTAGCAAGAGAGTGTTCAGATTGGGATGCTGAGTACACAGTGATACTTTGCCTGAGTAGCATTTTATTGTATGTTAATTACATGGATGGATTCAGATGCAGGAAATGTAGGCAACTTGCACTGCAGAACAGGTGATATACCACGGTAGCTACCATGTCAATGTGCCTTGATACCGATGTGTATGTTTGTACGTAAACTGTAAGTATGGCTGAAACTTATGTGTGCTTTTTACTGGTGGTATCACCTTGACACCAAAAATGGACATTAATCCCTTCGATGCGTTCGATGGCCGGGAGCCGTCCAACGCAGCAGTGCTCATGTGCGTCAGACGGCACTCGGCCGTCCGCGCATTTGGCACAGGAAATCCCTCTGGTGCCGGCACCAGAGGGATTTCCTTTCTGTCAAAACACCCTTGGGAGCTGAGGAAGTGCTTCCCCAGCTCCTGAGGGTGTTTTGAAAACTTCTCTGAAATGACTACCGGCGCGCAAGTTACGCTGACGTCATTTTGGAGAAACTGAAACTCAGTTTCAGTTTCGGCACCAGAGGGATTTCCTTTCTGTCAAAACACCCTTGGGAGCCGGGGAAGAGCTTCCCCAGCTCCTGAGGGTGTTCTGAAAATTTCTCTGAAATGACGATCAGCACGCAAGTTAAGCTGATGTCATTTTGGAGACACTGAAACTGAAACTGAGTTTCAGTTGCACTGCCTCAGTGCTCAGGGGGCTAGCTCAGCCCCATGACAACTGAGGCAGACAGGAGAGGTACCATTGGAAAGGGGAGAATCTGCGCAGGCACACATTTCCTACCACTCAACATTCCCCTTGGTCTCTTGAGAAAAATGATAGCTCACTTGTGTAGGTACCCAAAGTATAAACAAACTGCCCTGTTACACCCGCCTTGGGCCCCCCTCAATCTATATACATTTTTGTCCCTTCCATGTCATGGGCACTTGACCCATCCACACAATGCAGTGCATTCTGGGTAGGAAAATGTTGGGGGATCTATGCAAGCCATACCTCCCTGGACTTCCCCGGGTGCTTAGTTTTCAGAAATGTCTGGGTTTGGTATGTTTCCCTAGATGGCCGCTGAGCCCGGGGACAAAAACCCAGGTGACCCCCCTTGCAAAACCAGGTCATTTTGTGATTGGTAATTTTGATGTCTCCACAATACATTTTAGGCCCTTCCGTGCCGTGGGCACTTAGCCCACCCACACAAGTGAGGTACCATTTTTAACGGGAAACCCCAGGGATATGTAACATGACAATGTACAATTCCAACCTGTAACCTGCAAATATGTTTTATTCACACATGCAGTGCAATTGGACATCAACTACTGTCCCATGAATGCCACGGACGGTCACAATGTGACGTGCTCATGAGAAGTAAGTGTCAATGATGGAGTCCCTACGGGCCATTCCTGCCGCAGCTGCAGTGGGATGTGGGCCACCTGCCCCATCACCACCATCATCGTCCGGTACCTCTGGAACTGGGATCCATGGGGCCCTAGTGCGAACACAGATGTTGTGCAACACACAACATTCAACGATCATCTTGCACACGACATCCGGGCTGTACAGGAGCTTCCCACCAGTGCCGTCCAGGCACCTGAAACGTGACTTCAACACGCCAAATGTGCGTTCAACGATGCCCCTGGTGCGTATGTGGGCCGCATTGTACTGCCTCTGGGCGGGTGTGTTCGGGTCCCGGAGGGGTGTCATCATCCAAGGGCAGAGTGCATATCCTTGATAACCTGTGACAGTGCAGGGAGAAAAGAGTCAATACTTAGTTCGGCAGGATGTGATGGCAGGCCCACCAATTCAGTGACGCCTGTGCTGGCTGTGTGTGGGGTGAGCGTAAGCCAGCCCTCAGGGAGTAGCTGGTGCTGGCAACTACACCAACAGTCATCAGGCACACAGACATGCAATGTCAGAACTACAAGGGGGGATGACTCGAGTCGCACAGGGCTAGTCGCCCCGGATGCACAGCGGCCAACATGGCCCACCGCCACGGGACGCTGACCTGCGGGAGACTGGGGTAGGGTCATGAGGGCAGAGCAGTGCCTCACATGTGTCATGGCTGCATTCCGCATCTCCACATTTCAGCTGTTGTGTGGCTGTGGTGCCATGTGAAGTCTGTATTGGGTGCAGGGGTAGCCCAGGATGACCATGGAGTGGTGTAGTCGTGTCTGCTAGGTGGTCGTGTAGTTTGACATGTCGGATGTGGTTTGGTCACGTGTGCATCCCCACAGTTGTGCTTTGTGCGTTGGTGGCTGTGGGATGTGTGGTGTGTTGATTTGGTACTTACCAACGAGCAGTCCCGTTCCATATGTGCCATCCTGGAAGCGCTGGCTGATGATGGACTGTCGGAAGATGAAGGAATCATGCACACTGCCTGGGTAGTTGGCGACGACATTGGTGAAGAGTCCCCGGTGGTCCACTATTGCCTGCACATTGATGGAATGCGTGTGCTTCCTGTTGAGGTAGTGGTGTGCAGTATCCGCAGGGGTCACAATTGGGACATGTGTGCAGTCGATTGCCCCCAACACGGCCGGGAATCCGGCTATGGCGTAGAAGCCTTGCTTAGTCTCCAGCTGTTCCTGCACAGTGTTGGGGAAGTGAAGGTATTGGGGTATGAAGCTGATGATGGCATCCAGGACAGGTGTGATGAACTTTGATAGGGCTGGCTGTGAGACCCCTCCGACTCTGGCAGTTGTTGGTTGGAAGGTCCCAGAGGCCAACAGGTGCAGCACTGCCAGCAGCTTTGTCTGTGGAGGGATGTTTGTTCTCTGCTGTGTTGGGACCGTCAGCCTGTGGGCGATGTGGGTCATGATGCGTAGGATGGTTGTCCTTTTGAGCCTGTAGTGGGCAAAGACTTCCGCGGGCGTTAGGTCTGTGAGAGTGGTGCGTTTTCGGTAGGTCCGCTGTCTTACTCTACGCTGCCTCTGTGGTGGTCCGGGGGGGGGGCCGGTCTGGGTCCTGGGGGTGGTGGCGGTCCGGGGGGGGGTGGCGGTGGGTGTTGTGGCCCTGTTGGGGCTCCGAGCTGCATGTAGAGTAGCTCCATGGCGTTGTTTGTTCTTCGGGTATGGCTGTGTGCGGGGCTCCGTTGCCTACTGCAGGTAGAAGTCCATCTTTACACCTGCTTGAGGCAGGTGTTAAATACCTGCGGCTACCGCGGCTTATCGCCTGTTTTTGGTTCGCTTCGCAGTTCTGTCAGTTTGTTGTGAAAGTGGTGTTGTTGTTTTTTCGTGTGTTTTTGCACGGGAACACCTACTCTGCATCTCATTAGGGTTAGTTGGTGGTGTCCACCGTGGTGTTAGATTTTGGGGCAGTTATCGCGGGAATACTGGCGTTGTCTGCAGTTTGCACCAGCTTGTGAATGGGGTGTTAAATCTATCTCCACTTTTGTTGCATTAAGGTGGCGATAAATCGGAGTTGACTCCTTGTGAATATGCCCCTAAGTGTTGTGTACGTCTTGCAAAGGCACATGCATTCTGCACTTGTTTGAACCATGCACACTTTTTTTGACGACCATGATATTGGGCTAAGGTGAGTGTAACACACAGCTCCAGACCTTTTGAACAGGTGTGTATTTCAGTAGATCTCAGTGCAGCGACCCAGTGTTGAATGCAAATTTGCACTACTACTGTTCACCACACAGCATGCTGCCAACACCACAATAGCTCTGTCTTAATCCTGGTAAAGGCAGAAACATACATATATTATACGGGCAGGTGTGTTTGTGACCGTCCTGGGCCAAGCAGACTGCAATCCTCAAAACTAGACTAGGTAATGTCACACATCCATATTCCCACTTCCCCTCTGAGCATATACCAGAGTTGGTGGAACACAAAACTATGCACTTCTAACATCAGGGCAGGCAGAGTTAACGACAACCCCCTCACTTTAGCAGCTACAGTTGGGGTTGTATGCTTGATTAGCCTCAGATTTCTGGAACTGTTCAAATACAGACTTATTATTAACAAGAAAGGATGTGTGAGTGAGTGAGTGAGTGAGTGAGTAAAAGGATAGAGAAATGGATGAGTGTAAGGGTGAATGGATAGATAGATAGATAGATAGATAGATTTGTTTGGTGAAGGGATATAGGTTTGGATATGGCAGTGGAGACGGACGGAATGGTGAAAGATTAAATGATTAATGACAGTATGAATTAATGACATATTTTTAGGAGAAAATAGTGGATAGGAGCAGGTGGATGGAAGCATGAATGGATGGATGTATAGATGTCTGGATTGAAGAGACAAGTAAGCTCTTTTGGGGAGTGTTGTGATGACTTGCTTTGTTAGCTTGGTGCCATGAGAGCTTTGGTTTGAAGCGGGGGTATTGTGATTTTCAGCCTACTCCCTTAAGGGCAGGGGTACATTAATATTAACATGCATGGTTAATTTCATACCCTAGATCTCCATTGCATCATATTCTGTGAGATTGTGTATGTACACATTCGACTGAGTTTGATTTTTGGTATTTAGGTTTCACACTTAGACCATCTCCTTTGTCTTGTTTGGTTGGCTATTGCCACACATTACAACTTTATCAGGTTATTCTGATCTGTTAGAGGCCTTGGAGCCTGCTTGGATTGATGTAGTAATCATAGTAAATGTGTCATTTGTCAACTGTGGCAAGATATGGTGTTGACATCAATCAGACCCATAAATATGTCACATATGATGTTTTTTGCGCATCTCCAAACATGAGCGTATTACATTTCACATTTTCACATCAACAGCTGTGACTAGCCCTTTGTCAATGACAACTGTCACTTATGGACTGTGATAGCACCTGCGAAAATATTAGCCCCTGCAAAGGGATGAAATTTTGCATGCTTGGCCGATGGCGAGACTCCCTACAATGGGGATTAGCCTCAAGTAGAACAATTTTGCCCTATTTGTGTTCCATCAATCAGTGAGTGCCATATGAAACACTATTGGCTGCAGCAGAACACGGCAAGACTGCTAGCTGTGCTCCACTGCACTGCTTAAGTGTCTGAGTACAGAAATAGACAATTTCAGAGGTCAAAATGTGGCAATCATGGCCTGTCACTTTTCTGCAGTACTCTGCATCACAGTGCTTTGTTGCATTGGTTTTTAGGTTGAGCCTGAACCAGCGTGAAGATCTGTTGTAGTTCAGTAATGGAGAGAAGCCCCGCCCACTCCCCCACCCTTATTTTTCATTGGCTTGTGTCTTTGTCCTTTGTAAACGCTGGCGTCTGATTCCTTAATAGGCTTATTAGTCCCTCCTTAGTACGGCCATGTCGTCATTTGGCCCCTTTACTTGGTTGTTACCAGGGGCGTAGCTAGGCCTTAGGCTGCCCGTGGCGGCCCCTGCGTTTGCCGCCCTCGGCAAAACTATTGAAGAGCGGGGGGGGGGTTGGTAGCGGCCGATTCTTGCGGCCGCAACGCCGCAGGTAAGAGCGGGGGGAAGGGGGGCCGGCTGCCGCCCCAAAACTCGTGCCGCCTGGGGCGGTCCGCCACTGGTTGTTACACGGGACGTGTTCGATTTTCGTCGTGCTTGAGGTAGGAGAAACTCAATAAAGAAAATATGGCGGCGCTCCTTGCTTTTGTATTTACAGGGTGCACCACACAGTGAACACAGCAGGGTGCGAGTGCAGTTTATTATGGGAGCCCAGCCAGTATCCATTGGTACTCCATTCTTTATTGTTTTCTTACGGCGGCTGCTCCATCCCTTTGTTTAACAGGGCGCACCACACAGTGAACTCAGCAGGGCGCCAGCTACGCTTGAGCTGCCATTCATTATGGGAGCCAGCCAGTATCCACTGTCCTGGATACAGCAGGCCCTGAGCTTTGCTCTCGCTGCCTTTCATTATGGGAGCCAGCCAGTATCCACTGTCCTGGATACAGCAGGCCCTGAGCTTTGCTCTCGCTGCCATTCATTATGGGAGCCAGCCAGTATCCACTGTCCTGGATACAGCAGTCACTGAGCTTTGCTCTCGCTGCCATTCATTATGGGAGCCAGCCAGTATCCACTGTCCTGGATACAGCAGGCCCTGAGCTTTGCTCTCGCTGCCATTCATTATGGGAGCCAGCCAGTATCCACTGTCCTGGATACAGCAGGCCCTGAGCTTTGCTCTCGCTGCCATTCATTCGTTAATGTCAGGGCGGCCTTCAATGGGAGCCCGCCAGCGTCCAGCTCGTGTTTGCTGGCAAGGTGAGTCATGCTTCTTTATTCTAATTGCTGTACCAGGGTACACCACTTTTTATTGTCTTAATACGGCGGCCGCTCCTTGCCTTTGTTTTTACAGGGCGCTTCACACAGTGGACACAGCAGGGCGCCAGCTGTGCTTCTGCTGCCATTCATTATGGAAGCCCGCCAGCGTCTAGTGTCCTGCTTGTTTTTGCTGCCAGGGTGACTCTTAACATGCAGTCCTCCAGTGCTATACATACTTGTGTCTGCACTTCATAAAATCTAGGTAGCAGAAAACACAGTTTAGCATGGGAGGTGAAATGTCATCACTTATCAGCAGCGTGGCAACCTAGATAGCATAACTTATGAGTTTATTTTTATCATGTTAAAAGCAAAACAAAATGTTTATAGCCAAAATCGTCTAAGCAATAAATTTGACTCGACAAGATTTCACGTGGCGTTACCTATTTCAATCCAGACTTCTGTTTTTAAATGTGATCATTGCACATAAATTGTGTGAATATTTTGTGTGACTTTATTGTTAAGGTGTCATGACTGTAGGAAGGTGGAATCTGACTATATGGTTGCCCCCACTTTTTTTATGGTGTTTTGCTGGTTTATGACTTAGTTGGACTGGGATCCTGCTATTCAGGGCCCCAGTCTATCTGCTTTCTCTGTAAAAGGTTTCCATGTGCCTTAGGCACATCTCTGATTGGAATCTGGAGTGCCCTTATAAGTCCCTAGTATATGGTATACTATGTACCAAGGGCATAGGTACCTCAGAGGCCTACCAGGGGCTGCAGCATGTATTGTGCCACCCCTGGAAGGCCATCCAAACTGACACCACAGGTCTGCTACTGCAGCCTGGGTAAGGTGGTGCATGCACCCTTACTGTGATATAGGTTACCTATATCACTACATACATACACACATATAAACCTATAAGTCACTCCTATGGCAGGCCTTATCAATCCTGAAGGCAGAGTGCGTGGTTCCTATGTGAGAGGGTGCCCCTGCATGAGCAGGGCCCCTCTGCAGCGTTCGGAGACCCTTCTCTGATGCTGTTTGTAGTGCAGCCTGACCATATACTCTTAAGTGCATTATAACCTCGCGTTAAATGCTAACTTTGGAATGGCTGCACCTAAACATGTCGTGTTTGGTGTCAAACATCTTGGAATACTTCTTTCTAAAGCCTGGCATCACAAAATGGATGCTACTGCCACAGACACAAGTCTGGCCTCCTGCTGCTGGACGAAACTCCGGCAGGGGAGGCCTGGACAATAGGTTTCCTGTCCCAGGGAGGTGTGACCACCTCCCCAGACAGGATAATGTGTATTGGGGCTGGGCGGGAGCACTTTCGGGTGCTTTGAAGTCCTGCACTGGGGGCACATTTGGTGTCCCTGTGCATACCCCTGTTCAAACCGGATCAGGGGCTTGCAGCCCCTGCTTTGGCGCGAACTGGACAAAGGGAAAGGGGTGTAGCCACCCCTCTGCCCTGACCCACCCATAGGTGGGGCCACAGAGTAGTCCAACCCCTAAACTTGGTATAAGTATAGGAACCCAGTCCTTAGGACTTTAGATTATCCCTGGACGAAACTCTGAAACAGAATCCTGGACCTTCGACGCTCTACTCAAGATTAGAGGACAGAAGAATCTCCCTTGGGGTCAAGGAGTGACTCCCCTGCTTGGCAGGCACCAAAGACGCATCTGTCCGGTCTGCAATTCTGAAGCTCCAGTTGGACGCCGAAGTCTTCGCATCACCAGAGGTGGATTCTCAGACTTCCCCGAGGCTACCCTGAGTCCCCAGCAAAGCTGAGGCCCGTAGCTATCGTGGGTAATGTGAGACCATGACCCCTGGACACCGAGCACATTTGCAAGTGCATCCTCTTCTGGGTCTCCCACGAAGTCGTGCTTTGGGCTCCGAGTAGCCCTAGCCTCCAGCACCAACTGCAGCGAAGATCACTGGCCTCCACTCCACGAGTGTCCTGTGAGCCAGATCCACGTGCGACGTCTCGAGGCTCCTTCGCGGTCGCTAGCCCGTTGGCTAGGAGCCCTTCACGAAGGCCAATCTTTTTCTTCTTGGGCATCCTGGTTGCTCCAGGCCTGCCCTCACTTAACCTCGCTGGGTGAGTTCCCCAGACCTTGCTGGTCTGCACCATCGACGATCTTCATCTTCACCAAGACTTGCCGTTGCCAAGGCTTGTTGGGTCCAATCCGGTCCCCGACACCTCAGCACTCGACAAACATCGTGTACCAGCCAGAATCCTGCTCCTGGTCGCCGACAACGCCTCCTGGACCTCGTGGCTGAAGAGTCAAGATGACTGTCAGCGCACTTGAAGCAAGCGACATCGGTGGGCATCTGTCCATCGTCTTCCTGGTCACTGGCTAGTGACCCAGACTCTGTCCCCTCTGCTTTCAGGTTCTTCAGATCTCCGATCCACTCTTGGATCCACCCGGACACTTTCCACTTGGTCGCCAGCAGCACTTTGCAGCAGATCGCCATTCAAATCGACGACGAAACCCGACCCCGAAAGGCACCCGGCTTCCCTGGGTGAGGTAACACGAGTACTCCGGTGCTCCCGTGGGTAGAGACTCTTCAAAGTACTAGTTCTCAAAGGGTTTGCTCCAAGTCCTCCTTTAAGTGTCCCTTTTCTTTAATTTCCTGATCGCGACTTTCTCCATAGAAGTTAACGGCGTATCGCGGTTGTGTATTTACACTGCACGCGTCCCCCGTGGGTCCTTGGGTGGTTCCTTGTGGTCCAAGCACTTCTAGAGGCTCTAGGCCTAGTGTCTAGTTCAGTCGTGGTTCTTATACCACTTTATTGGTATATGGTTTCGTACTCCCCTAGGGCCCAAACGTGTATTTGTGCTATTACTGTCTTTAAATAACTTATAACTTGTGTACTTGAACTCTAGTCTCATAAAGAGACTAGAGGGGTGTGTTTAGCAATAAATACATATATTTTGAATATATACCTGGTGTGGTGCTCTTTCATTTGGTCACTCAAGAGATTATAGACTGGTAAAACAAGCTGCTTTACATTCCTTCAAGACTTAGCCTGAAGGCTGCTCTCCATAGCTACCACTAGGATAGCTTTCAATAAAGGTTGTCTTTAACCTATCTCCAATAAGGGGTTGTTTGGACTGGTGCAAGGTGCCCACTATAATTAGTGGACAGCATATGCCAGGCCAACTTCTCACAATGACTGCAACCTGTTAATGCGGTCTTACTTCCGAGATGAGTATGTGTAACCGAAAACACGATAAAAGTGTTGAATAACCCATTTCTTCCTCTGCAGCCATAAATAACTGTGCTTTTGGGCTGTCGAAAAAATGATTATACACTTTCCTTTAACAAACAGCAAGCCCAGGCTATGCAGTTTTGTTGACTCGCCTGGTGACGTCCTCTTAGTGGGTGTAGCATGTTTAGCAGGGATGTTCCTAAGTCCACATTGTGATGACTCATACGGTATGTATGCAGAATTACACATGCACTAAAGGTAAAAAGTGTAACACTTTTTATCTCACATTTCTGTCAAATATAAAACTACAATCAGCAGTTTATTACTCATTAAAAACTTGATGAACCTAGAATACTTAAAGACTTACTTAGTTTAATCGACGGCATTTCCACTTATATAATGTTGGTTCAGCAACTATTTTAAAAGCGCAGCATTCTTTAATGGTGCCCACCCACTCGAGGAAGCTGTACCAATTCCCCTTCGGGAAATATACCTGGACATTCCTTCTTCGCTTCTACGCCACATTCACAGAGATACCAAAGTTATTCACCACTTCCTACACAAACAATGTATCCCTCTCTTTCTTGCCTTCTATCTATTCTGTGCAGCTCTCACTCGTATCCACTATGCCACATAATTCCACGACACAAATACACTTCACACAATTCCACCCCACACAATGCACAGCTAACATTTCCAATACAACCCACAAAATTACACTCCACACACATCCACTACACTCCAAATAAACACATACTTAAAATGCATTTTCATTTACAACTCCAATAGCGCTAAGTCTTGCAAATGCAAGACCTACTGCATTGCAAATGCTTGTTTAATAGGAGGCATGGCCCCATGTTGCTCAACAGCTGAGACAACATGATTGTTTCATGTGGAGTCCTACATCTAGTTGAGAAGATGTGAATGACTAGATTTTAACATTGACTTTGAAATGAAAACAACACAATGAATGAGATGAGTTTAAAGCATTTATTCATATTTTAGTATTTAATCATAATTTCAGGGTTTTTATACATTATGTGACATGGTTTATGTAAATAAAATTGGCCTCAATCACGTCGCATCTCTGCTGGACAGCCAATGTGTGCTGGATCTTTCCTTCATTTTCCTCCTCCTCCTCCATTTGCTCTGTATGTTCTGTCCCAGAGTTCCACAGCACATTTGTTTCAACAACCAACTATTGGGCAAGATAGCACAAGAATGATTTTGCAGACCATAGGGGGAGTACAACAGTCTTCCCCTGACTTGTCCAGACATCTGAACCTGGACTTCAGAACTCCACAAGTCCTCTCCACAACATTCCTGATCTTGATCAGTGCCATATTGCAGCCTTCTACTGGATCAATCTGAGCATGGATGATTGGGGTCATGACCCATGGCTCCTAACCATATACTTGGTCAGCTGAAGCTAACACAATACAACTATTAATGATTATGTACATTGTCACTGAGACATAACTGTATGTGCGTGTTATGTGTATACTGCAAACTCTTACACAATTCTTATTTTATAGAACAATAATAGTTGGATTCCTTTGACCATTGGGTTACACATGTTTCTTACAGTTCAATGTGTAATTGCAAAAACTGACCATGTCCTGATACTGTGGAGACTTTTACATGCTGACTTTCATGTCCAGGCAGTAATTGACTATGCACCATATGTATCATCATTTTTGTGGTCACAAACAGCAGTCAAATTTGTGATTCGGTAACATGTTACCAAGTCGCAATTTGGAATTGCGAATACATGCCTATTAGGTATTAGGAAGTGGCGTATTCAGGGTGTCCTTTCCTAATACCAAATAGCAGCATTATGTAGGTACATTCACATTTTTCCACCTACTCCAAGTAGGTGGCAACCCAATCGCAAATGGGAAAGGGTCCCCAAGGGACTCCTTCCCCTTTGTGAATGCTCATAAAAATGTGGTTCAAGAGGTCTGTGGGACCATTGCCATCTCTTAAAAAATGAAAAGAAAACGTAACCCGTTTTTGTTTAAGGAAAACGTGCTGCGTTTTTAAAAAAGACTGCTTTATTTAAAAGCAATCACAGACATGGTGGTCTGCTGACCCTAGCAGGCCACCATCCCTGTGATTTTTGTGTTTCCTAATGGATCACAAAGTGCAACCTACCTCATGGAAAAAAATGTGTTAGGTCGATTTGCAACCCATTATGAAACGCTAAATGAAACTCATGGAGTTTCATACATTCACATAGCGATTACCTAATTGCGATCTGCAGAGAATCACAATTAGGTAATCCCTATGACTAATAATTATACATATTGCCCTCAGATAGGCATTTTGAAATGTTCTGAACTCTCTTGTTATGTGCACTCACTATGGGCCATATGTACGACCATTGTGTTTTGCGACTCACAAATTTTGACAAATTGCGAGTCGCAATTTGCGAGTTGCAAATCACAATGTACAACAGTGTCTCAGACACTGTTTGCGATTTCCAATGGGGTCGCAATTTGCGACCCCATTGGGAATGGCTGGCCCTCCCAGGGATGGTGGCCTGCTGGGCTCAGCAGACCTCCATGTCTGAGACTGCTTTTAAATAAAGCAGTTTTTTTTTTTTTTGCAGCCCGTTTTCCTTAAAGGAAAACGGGATGCATTTAAAAAGAAAATGAAACATTTTCGTTTCATTTTTTAAGGGCAGGTAGTGGTCCCTGGGACCACGGCCCCTAAAAATATTTTCCCCTGCATTTGCAAAGGGGAAGGGCATTACCACCCTCTTGAAGAGGACGGTAAATTGCGAGTGTTTTGCGACCGCAATTGCGGTCGTAAAACATTCATACATGGGGTAGAGAGTCGCTATTAGGAAGGGACACCCTTGAAACGCCCCTTCCTAATAGCGAGTCTCAATTCCTATTTAGTGAGTCGCAAATAAATTGCGACTCGCTAAATAGGAATTGTTCATAGCCCTAATCATTTTTGCATGAGCAAACGGGTCGCTAGCCCGTTTGCGCATGCAATTTAGAGTCGTACATCTGGCCCTATATGTGCAAAGAGCCAAACTTATGATTGGATATTCCGGTATATAATCAGCCCTAGGTAGGCTGTGATAGTGTCAACATGTTTGACACTCACATATGCATATGTCCCTTTAAAACCTCTGATGTTGTTGCTAGCCTACATTACATTGGCACAGCCTTTGAATTATTCACTTCATTTTGAATGGGAATCTGCTTTGTGCATGTACTGCATTACTACCACGTGACTTGGATAGTCATATATTATGTTGTCAGCCTACAGCTAACGGTTTTTGTTGGACATGGTGTTATGCTGAACTTAGATTGGCACATAGGTATGGCAATGTGTGCCATTTTGATGTGTGACAAACTGATGTAGATACAAAAAACTTTCTACTGCAGACCTGGACACAAGGATTTAGGTTTTCACATATATGTATGTGCTTTAGACTTGTAGGTGAATCTGTACCTATTTGCCATGATTTGTCATCATTCATGTAGCAAGAGAGTGTTCAGATTGGGATGCTGAGTACACAGTGATACTTTGCCTGAGTAGCATTTTATTGTATGTTAATTACATGGATGGATTCAGATGCAGGAAATGTAGGCAACTTGCACTGCAGAACAGGTGATATACCACAGTAGCTACCATGTCAATGTGCCTTGATACCGATGTGTATGTTTGTACGTAAACTGTAAGTATGGCTGAAACTTATGTGTGCTTTTTACTGGTGGTATCACCTTGACACCAAAAATGGACATTAATCCCTTCAATGCGTTCGATGGCCGGGAGCCGTCCAACGCAGCAGTGCTCATGTGCGTCAGATGGCACTCGGCCGTCCGCGCATTTGGCACAGGAAATCCCTCTGGTGCCGGCACCAGAGGGATTTCCTCTCTGTCAAAACACCCTTGGTGCTTCCCCAGCTCCTGAGGGTGTTCTGAAAACTTCTCTGAAATGACTACCGGCGCGCAAGTTACGCTGACGTCATTTTGGAGAAACTGAAACTCAGTTTCAGTTTCGGCACCAGAGGGATTTCCTTTCTGTCAAAACACCCTTGGGAGCCGGGGAAGAGCTTCCCCAGCTCCTGAGGGTGTTCTGAAAATTTCTCTGAAATGACGATCAGCACGCAAGTTAAGCTGATGTCATTTTGGAGACACTGAAACTGAAACTGAGTTTCAGTTGCACTGCCTCAGTGCTCAGGGGGCTAGCTCAGCCCCATGACCACTGAGGCAGACAGGAGAGGTACCATTGGAAAGGGGAGAATCTGCGCAGGCACACATTTCCTACCACTCAACATTCCCCTTGGTCTCTTGAGAAAAATGATACCTCACTTGTGTAGGTGCCCAAAGTATAAACAAACTGCCCTGTTACACCCGCCTTGGGCCCCCCTCAATCTATACACATTTGTGTCCCTTCCATGTCATGGGCACTTGGCCCATCCACACAATGCAGTGCATTCTGGGTAGGAAAATGTTGGGGGATCTATGCAAGCCATACCTCCCTGGACTTCCCCGGGTGCTTAGTTTTCAGAAATGTCTGGGTTTGGTATGTTTCCCTAGATGGCCGCTGAGCCCGGGGACAAAAACCCAGGTGACCCCCCTTGCAAAACCAGGTCATTTTGTGATTGGTAATTTTGATGTCTCCACAATACATTTTAGGCCCTTCCGTGCCGTGGGAACTTAGCCCACCCACACAAGTGAGGTACCATTTTTATCGGGAGACCTGGGGGAATGCTGGGAGGGTGGAAGTTTGTGGATGCACACAGATTCCAGAACTTTTCATCACAGAAATGTGAGGAAAATGTGATTTTTTTCAGCTAAATTTGAGGTTTGTGGGGGATTCTGGGTAGGAATATGTTGGGGGATCCATGCAAGCCATACCTCCCTAGACTCCTCCAGGTGTCTAGTTTTCAGAAATGTCTGGGTTTGGTATGTTTCCCTAGATGGCTGCCGAGCCTGGCCCAAAAACCCTGGTGACCCCCCTTGCAAAACCAGGTCATTTTGTGATAGGTAATTTTGATGTCTCCACAATACATTTTGGGCCCTTCCCTGCCACAGGCACTTGGCCCACCCACACAAGTGAGGTTTCATTTTTATTGGGAGACTTTGGGGAATGCGGAATGGGTGGAAGTTTGTGGATCCACACAGATTCTAGAACTTTCCATCACCGAGTTTGAGGTGTACAAGGATTCTGGGTAACAGAACCTGGAGAGAGCCACATAAGTCACCCCATCCTGGATTCCCCTGGGTGTCTAGTTTTCAAAAATGCATAGGTTTGCTAGGTTTTCCTAGGTGCCGGCTGAGCTAGGGTTCACAATCCACAGCTAGGCACATTGCAAAAAAGGGGAACTTTTCAGTGGAAAAATGTGATGTGTCCACGTTGCATTTTGGAACGTTTCCTGACGTGGGCACTAGGCCTACCCACACAAGACTTTGGGGAATGCGGTGTGGGTGGAAGTTTGTTGGTGCATGTAGATTCCAGAACTTTCCATCACAGAAATATGAGGAAAATGTGTGTTTTTTTAACAAAGTTTGAGGTTTGCAAGGGATTCTGGGTAAGATAACCTGGTGAGAGCCACACAAGTCACCACATCCTGGATTCCCCTTTGTATCTAGTTTTCAAAAGGGTACAGGTCTGCTAGGTTTCCCCAGGTGCCGGCTGAGCTAGGGTCAAAAATCCACAGCTAGGCACTTCGCGAAAAAGGGTCAGTTTTCACTAGGAAAATGTGATATGTCCATGTTGCGTTTTGGGCCGTTTCCTGTCACAGGCACTAGACCTACCCACACAAGGGAGGTACCATTTTTATTGGGAGACTAAGGGGAACACAGAATTGTAGAACAACTGTTATTACCTATTGACTTTCTATGCATTTCTGCCTTCCAAATGTAAGACAATGTGTAAAAAAGAAGTCACTTAAAAAATGTCCTATAACTCACATGATAGTATGGGTACCCACACTTTATGAGATGTGCAAATAACTTCTGCTTCTAAACTCTATATTTTGTTTCCATTTCGGAAATACATAGATGTCCTTGATACCTATATTTCACTCTTTATATTTTACCAAATGAATTGCTATATACCCGGTACACAATGATAAAACATTGCAAGACGCAGCTCAGTTATTGGCTCTGGGTTCGTTAGGTTCTTGGTGCACCTACAAGACCTTTATGTCCCCACAACCTGGATGGTCCAGCGAATGTAATGGTCTGTCATACTTAGAAGAAGTTACAGGTGAAAATGTTGGCACAAATGGCTGTTTTTTCTACTCATTTTCAATATTTCTTATTTTGACTTAATTTGTATAAAAACATGTAAAGGATCTACACACATGACCACTTGCTGAATTTAGAATGTTGTCTACTTCTCAGAAATGTATAGCTTTCTAGGATCCATTATTGCTTTCACACCCATTTCTACCACTAACTGGAAGGAGGTTGAAAGCAGAACAAGTAGCAAAAATAGGCTATGTCCCAGTAAAATGCCAAAACTGTGTAGAAAATTATGGTTTTCTGACAAACATCTGCCTGTCCCTGAAAGCTGGAAAGATGGTGATTACAGCACCACAAACTCTTTGTTGATACCATTTGCAGGGAAAAAAACAGATGCTTTCTTCTGCAGCACTCTTTCTCTTTTTTTACAAAAAACCCCCAAATTTAGCTGTTTTTTGTCAAATTTCTGGGTCCCCTCCATGGGAATCCACAAACCCTGGGTACCTTTAGAATCCCCATGATGCTGGAAGAAAAGGATGCAAATTTGGCATGGATACCTTATGTAGACAAAAGGTTACAGGGGCCTAAGTGCAAACTACCTCAAATAGCCAAAAAAAAAAGCACAGGGGGAAAGGCTTAGCAGCGAAAGGTTTAACACATGATTTGGGCCTACACTTAAGTTGCATGAAACAAGTTGAATTCACTACTACTTCTTCTGGTGTTGCCCCAGTAACTTTGGTCAGCATACAAGTATACTGCCATTGTTTGCACACCATTATTTTGGAGGAACTTTAACTGATATCAAAATTATGTATGTCATTGCACAAACACTCATCTCACTGTTAGCTAATATGTACCCTTTGTACTGTTGGTGCCTTGACTACTGTACCACATGATTTTTGTATTGATTTGTTGACCTGTGCATTACACAGTGTGAGATGACACAATGCTATCACAGTTGTTATGTTGCTACTAACATTGCATGTTTAGTGAGGTAATGACACAATGGAACATAATTTTGAACATGTTGCAGTAAGTACTTCAGACTTGCTGCCACATGCACCCCAAAATTGGCATGTGTGCACATGTGGTGCACACACATGCCCTGAGGGCATGTGTGTGCGCCACATGGCACTTAGAAAAATGCAATTTTGTGCATTTTTCTAAGGAATCGCAAATTACCATCAACTTGAAGTTGTTGGTAATTTGCGATTCCTTAATGCAAAGTTGCCTTCTGAGAATGCTTCTTGCATTGCATTTAGGGAATCGCAAATTGCGATTCCCTAACTGCATTCGCAAAATAGGTAATCGCGAATTTTGCGATGACCTATTTTGCGAATGGCTTTGGGCTTGATGCATCCCAAAAGGCTAATTACCGGTCGCAAAGCGGCCGATTATGCGAATCGGCCCCTTTGCGACCGGTAATTAGCTTGATGCATGTGCCCCTATGTGCACATGACATTAGGGGCCATATTTATGGAAACTTGGTGCAGTGCAGCACAGCAAGTCCTCTTGCTGCACTGCACTACGTCACTTCGAAAGGGCAAGAATGGGCATAATTTAAGGGATACAACTCTTTCCTGTCCTTACACCCGGCGCTGGCACACAATGGGCTGCTTAGCACCAACACAGTCATCCTTGTACCATGGTGTAATGGTGTCAGCCTTGCATGCAGGATTTTTATTTTAGCAGGAAGGGGCACCATTATGCACAAAAACAATCCTTAGTGGCATATGCCTCTATCTATGTGTGCTGCAGAATGGAACACACACAGAAAGATGAAGTCACAAGAGGAAAAATCAGATATTTTTTCTCGTTACATCTCATCTGGCACAGAAAATGTTTTTTGCACATTCCCAGGTTACAAGGTTTAGAAAAATTGGAAATGCATTTTAAACCATGGGAGTTGCTTTGAAACACACATGCAACGCCCATGGAACACCTCCCTTTCACTAAGAAATGTAACAGCCATTTGTGCAGCATTATATTTCTTGCGATTTGTGAAGCCATTCAAACTACACAAAGTGCCTTTGCATGGCTTCAAAAATAAGACTTAGAGGTTAGCATCATGCATGTACCACTATGTGTGGTACAAGCATGACACAGAGCTCTCTTAAATATGCCAGCCTTCCTTGACTTACAGAGAGATGGCTATTATGCCATGTATTTCTAAATTGTAGTTGGTATGATGTATACTTCAGATTTTCTTACCACTCCGTAGGCTATTTCCACATTAGCAATTCTGGAACCGCTCGTTTATGATGCTATGCCGGAACGTGTAGGCATCATGTGTACTCCCTGGATATTTGGCCAGCACATTGATGAACATCTCCAGATGGTCCAATATGGCCTGGACGTTGATTGAATAGGTTGCTTCCAGTTCCTGAATAGGTGGGATATTTCAGCAGGGGACACCAAATGCACATGTGTGCAATCATTTGCACCTAGGACATGTGGAAATACCACAATGGCATATAAGCCTTGCTTGCTGTCCTAGTATTGTTGTTGGGTCTTGGGGAAGAGGAGTTACTTGGGGGTGGGTCTGACTATTGCATCCAGGCAATACTCCCTGTGAGATTCCTGCCAGTCTGGCTGCTGTGATGTGGAAGGAACAGGATGCCAGCATGTGAGCACAACCATTAGTTTCACATGTGGGGGAATTTTATTGGGCCTTGCAGTTGGTGACTGGAGACTTGGCCCACTCTTATGTAGCAATTGAATGATGCACTCCCTCTTGAGTCTGTAGAATCTTATGTCCTCATCTTCCCTGAGGTCAATGAGGGATATGTGCTGCCGGAACACAAGCTCCCTCCTACTTCCCTGCCTACATGGTGGTGGTCTCCTTGTGACTCCTATCAGCAGGATGACAACCTCTATAGTGTAGTTGAGCTTGCCAACATGTTTTGTGGGGTTGCTCTTTTTGTGCCACTGTGTCATTTCCTACGCCTGGGTTGCAGATGTGCAGCAATTCTGATGCCTTTTACGCTTTGTGATGCACTTCCCAACTATGTGGGACACATTGCCAAACCCATAAATATGACTGTGTTACATTTTCTACAGATTTTTAAGAGGGAACGCCTAAATTGCATATATTTTATTATGTGTGGCGCAGCCAGTACAGGCACAGCTTTTGCCCCACACATACCTTATAAAGCAACTTATTTCGGGAAATGCGTCTCTTTATAAATATGACTTACAGCTTGCGTCACCACAGCGTCACAAATCTTGACATAGCGTAAGCTCAAACCTTTCATAAATATGCCCCCGGGACTTTGTTTATCTTCAGAAATTGTGTTGTAGGTGTATTTATTTTGGTGAGAGGGTTAGTTAAAATTGCTTTGTGATGATATTTACATTTTCCAGACATCTGTTAAATTGTGGTTCTCCATTCAGGTCAATTGTGGACCAAAACTTCATATCTACACAAACTGCAGTGTCTAGTACCTAGATTCACATTCACACTTCAACATGAAAAACGCAGCTTCACATTCTCACATGTAGTAGTGAGGGAGCTGACGTTACATATACAAGACTAGAGACTTGGGACTAGAAGATCTTTTTGCCATGGCAATGCAGTGGCTTTGCAAAGTAATATCAGTCCAGCTGATTGACGATAGGCCACAGTTGCTGCTACAGCAAAATAGACTGCAACATGCTTCAAGGTGAAAAGGAAAAGGAATATACTCAGCAGTAAGACCTTTTATTTTGATCGCCTTTGCCATTTTGCTTCAAGCTGCTCACAACATACATTGGGTATGCAGGGGGTATGCAGGGGCTCATTAAGCCTCACTTTTCCAGAAAAGTTGACAACTTTTATTTCCCTTATAAAATAAAAAGGCTGGATGACGTTTTCTCTACACAAGATGGCTGCAAGTGTTCCATGCAGAAGTGAATTATTGACCTCCAACTGGAGCACACCACACATACTTTCCAACCCAGCAGAAATGAAACTACAGAAGCTAAATACACCTATCCTGACGTTTGACTTGCACCAGCAGCCATTCGCCAAACTATTACATCAATTACTTGATCTAAAGTGTTTATCTACTCATGGCAAGATAAAGCATTGTGTTTTAAACATTATCCATGCAGGTTACATTGTTGTCAACACTCAAGTCATTTGGTATGTTCTTATCATTTTCCCTTGAAATTGCTTTGTGGTCTACCAGTTAGTGACTCAACTGGTAACTGGTTTGACTACTTAGAAATACTTAACATTTCCATAACAGCCTTCTGAGCAGGATACTCTTGAACTAGGAAGACTTAGATCTCTTCCAAACAATGGGGGGAGCTGAGAACTGGTGACAGGTAGCAGGTTGTCATCCCTCTAAGCTTTCAGTACGTTTTCCCTTAGAATCCCAAGTGCCTCTTTTCTTCTGAAGTATACTTCCTAATTTGGATGCATTCAGCTTTGACAGTACAGATGGTGTCTCTCAGCCTTGTCTCTTGGCACTACACTCCTTCGCAGGCCGACTATATTAGTGACTTAAACTCAACCCAGTTTGGGCAAGCCCAAAGCTGACTGTGAAGCAGGTCAAGCTGTCGCTACTGTGATTGATATCCATAACACCAACAGGAAACTTCCCATGACTTCTGGTCTCAAGTATGACATTATCTTCGATCTGCAAGCCTCCTAAGGCGATTTGAAACTTCTTAGAAAATTGAATAGTTAATAGATTTATAAGGTATTAATAAATTTAAAAGCAAAATATAAAACCGAAAATTTTAAAACGTTCTGTAAATGTGAATCAGTTTGAAATTGGAAGACTAAAATTAAGTTGTATTCTCAGAATCATTTGTGGGAAGAGTCAAACAGAATATAGTGTGAATGATGGGTGGCCACAATTAAATTTAGAAAAGCTCCAAACTTCCCATTAAAATTAAAATTTAGATTTTTAAATATTTGTTTGTGAATTAAATTAAAAATGTCATTATTTACATAATTGTTTTAAGAATGCTTATTTCCATTTTTGTGTGTTTTATGTTGCAGTTCAAATCATTGAAATTGGTTAGACCAGGCTCCCCAGATTTGGGGTTTCTCGTATTCCAATAATTGTTGAGTTTGGGACCCTGGATTCCCATAAGGATCGAAGTGTATCCCCACATTCCAGTAATGATTAAGTGAGGAGCCACAAATGTCAAAAAGTAAAGAACCACATTCCACTCCTGCTGTACTGCAGAAGTGCAGGTGTGGCATTGCACCTGACCTAACATCCCAGTTGTAGCAGAGACTGAAGAGCAATGTATTCTCAATCAAGTAAATTTTTTAACATAGCTGTATTCAGCACAAATAGCATACCTTGTAATATTGCATATCATCTTGTTATAGATACAGGAAAATCAAGTGAAACACACAAACTACATAGGGATACTTCTGATGTCTTCCGTATCATGAAAAACACCCAGAAAATAAAGGGGTATATTCACAAGAACGTGTGATAACTACCGCAAGAGTAGCGTAACGCAACTTTCAATATCGCAGCCTAGCGCGGGAAAATAACCCCGTGTCAACGTGGAATTCACAACAAGGCGGTAGCATGCGATAGTCACCAGATAACGCATCAAATGTCAGCGTGAAAATCAACGCCACGCCGAAAAAATGCGAAACTCGAACGCGAGAAATCATGCGATGAGGCCAATCGCGGTACAAAAAGTAGCGAAAAGCAGCCTCAGGCATGCAAATCCCACGCGTCTGGTGGGAAATAGCACCATAAAAACCACAGAAACAACACACCAGAAAGAAGCCAAAGCACGTAGCAACATGGATGCACCCTGACCCAGCGCAGAGGTAAACACGAACCCCACAACCCCCACAGACCACCAGCAAGGAACAACTGGGTCGGGAAGGCCAAGGAGAAAAGGGAGAGGAAGACGGGGTGCAGACCGCAGGAAAACAAGACCAGCGCCACAGAGGCGACAGAACACTACCAGCAACTGACCCACAAGCAGACCACCTGGAATGCAGTCGGAGTGCCCAGGAGGCCAATACAGGAGGCCAAGAGGCGCCGGCAGGAAGGTGACAACCTAAACCAGGTACAAACCCGCTGCCAACAGGAAGGCAGCAACGGCAACAGGAGGTGGCAGTCCAGCGCCACAGGAGGAGCTGGAGGAAACCCAGGCCACAGTCATCAGTGTGTAGACGGTGCAAGGAGTATGGAGTACGGACACAGCTCGAGAGGACCTGACACAACAACAACAGGGTGAGGATCCAACAGGGACTGGGGGCATGGGTTGATGGGCACAATGCCACACATGCACAATGAGGTGTAGCGCACTGCACACCCACAATTACCCAGGGACATGTCCCCCATCCCCGTGGCACACTGCAGCACACACACATAGCAATCACAGCACATACCATGACAATGTGCCACAAAGTGCAACACCCACACTGCAGAACAGGGGACACAACTGGGTCCGCCCAGGCGCAGAAACAGAACAATCACATTGGACAGAGCAGGGAACTGTGAGATGCATATCTACCCCTACAACTCCACATCAGCCATGTAGTCCAAATGTACACTGTCCCAACTCAAATAGCCACCACCGCCCAAACAGTCACAATGTACATTGTCACACAGTCTGCATGTCGACAAGAACAAGGCGCCAACACAATGCCAACATGCACCTCCCCTTCACAATGCAGAGGGACAAACAACACCTCCAGCAGGTCAGAACAGACAACCCATCACTGATGCCCGAGACGAACACCACACCCCCGACACCGACGCCAAACACAGCCCATGGACATCCCACACAACCCACCACCAGGACCAGGGCAGACAAGCTACTCAGAGGAGAACCCAGCCCCTGCAACAGACCACACAGCATGAAGCACCCGCAATCACGGCTGCCTCACAACACTTCACCGACCCACACATGGCACCCCAATGCCAGGTGGCAGAACGACAAAAGGAGGTGGCCCAACAGGTGAGGGTGTTGCCAAACCCATGGAATGCGAACTAGAACACATACGTGGGTGTCCAATACTCTTCAGGGACCACCTACACCCCACAAAGGAGACCCACACCCCCACAGAGACACATGCAGATGCACATACCCAGTGCAGAACCACGCCCAGGGGCACGCACATATCAGTCACACACCCACGTTGGCTCTGCGTACGACGGCACAGTCCACTCCCCTTACGAATTGAGTGGGTGACGACAAAGCTACATGTCCAGGTTCCAGCCCGCTGTCTGCGGTGACATGTCTGCGTCCGCTGTACACAGCACAATGTAATGTCGTAAGGCCCAGGGCCCCCATGCATACAACAAGACCACAGGGACAAATGTACATATCATGTTGAACTGGCTACGGGCACGCGCGCCCGGCCCCTTTATTGGCAGGGCCACATGTACAGTGACGCCTGTGCTGGATGTGTGTGGGGTGAGTATAAGCCAGCCCGCACGGAGTGCTTGGTGCTGCCAACAACCTGAACAGTGGACACCAGTGTAATGGAAACAGAAAACACCAGCATAACAGTGTCAAATGCAGAGCAACATGGAGGGATCTGGAGTAAGGACAGAGGTCACCCAATATTCAGTCAGGATGTTCCGTGAGTTGCAGTGCACTGAGGTAGGGGCACTAGAGAAGAGCGCACTCATGTGAAGAAATTGCTAGGATTGTGTCCCTTCGGGTTAGTCCTGATGCAGATGCAGTGGGGTGTGTTACACCTGCATCAACTTCCTCATCAACGTCCCAGGTCTCCCACACTGCCTGAGGTGACAGTTGCGTCCGCAGTCCACAGCGCAATACCCAGTATTAGATCCGGGTGTGTAGCTTGACTACCACCACCAGTCTGCATTCCTGCCTTGGGGCTGTTGCCACCTGCCCTCCCATTGTCTGTGCCTTCTCCCGTCTGCACACTTGACACATCCTCCTCATCATGGTCCCAGGTCTTCCCCACTGCATGAGGTGACATTGCTGCACAACCTCACAACAGCACAAAACTCAATCAGTAACGGACAATGGCTTGCGGTGCACTGAGTCACTGGCACCTAGAGTGCTGAGCAGGGTATCAGGCCGATGATGGCATCCACGACAGGTCAGAGCAACTCCGTAGGTCTGTCAGGACCACCGTTTTGACTCTGGCAGATGACGGTTGGAGGTGGTCCTTGCGGTGGTGGCGTGTGCCTCCTGCGGTGATGCGACGTCCGGGCCGGTCAAGACTCAATGCTTTGTGTGGGCCCTGGTGGCACGCAATTGAGGCCGGAGGATGCGGACAGCGCAGTGTCACAGACACATGGCGTTGATGACCCCAAGACCATCGCTACAGAGGCCATTCAATGTCTCAGAAGAAGGGGTCCCAGGCCTGAGCAGCACAGAGTTAGTGGCCCCGGATGCACTGCGGCCGGCACAGGCACCCAGCCACAGGACGGTGACTTGCGGTGCAGTCAGATGGGCCATGCGACCTGAGCGGGTCCCCATCAATGTCCGAGGTGTATGTTGCGGAGGGTTGCGGGGGACAGTGGAAGGTGTCCTCCAGGGCATGATGCGGAAGGTCTGATGTTATCTGGAAGCAGCAAATGGAGGAGTGGAAAGCGCAACCCTCGTTTTCACCAACAATTCAGTATCAGCTACATGAGGATGAAAACAAGCCCCTAGTCCATAGACTCAAACGCCACCAATGTGCGACCACTGAGTGTCCATGAATGTCGGGGAACACACTTAGTGTCACAGGTGCTGAGAGGGGATGCAGTCTGCGATGATGCCGGTACACAGATGTGAACTCCAACATTGCCCAATCAAGACTCTGTGAACTACTGGACCGCAGTGTAGGCCGGAGGTAGCGGTCAGCATGGGCCCACAGACACGTGTCGTGTGCCTGTGATGCATTCGTTTGCTTCACTGAAAGCAGGGAGTTTAGTGATATCACCCCTGCAGTAGACATCCGGTCACTGCCATGGTGTAATCAAGACTCAGTTCCAAATGTGTGACCTACCTGACCGTGGTGTAGGCCTGAGGCAGTGGTCAGCATGGCCCATTCACCGAGTGTCACCGGCATAGGTTGGATGGCCCCACTGGCCTGCGTAGTTCAGGTTCAGTGGCACCACATGTAGCCGGCTGGCGTTGAACAGGGTTAGTGGCACCACGTGTAGCCGGCTGGCGTTGAACAGGGTTAGTGGTACCACGTGTAGCAGACTGGCATTGAACAGGGTTAGTGGCACCACGTGTAGCCGGCTGGCATTGAACAGGATTAGTGGCACCACGTGTCGCAAGATGCCCAGATGGAACTATGCCTCACTGATGGGGGGAGTCTGGTGCTGTGGCTGCTGGCCCGGATTTGAGGTCACTGCCATTCATGACTCAGGACACAGTTTCACATATGGGACCTACTGGTCCGAAGAGTAGGCCTAAGGCGGCAGTGGAGTACGTCAACGAGAAAGGAATAAAGCGGGCCTGTGTCGTGGAGGCCGTGATGGTCTGAGGTGGCTGCCAAGGTCGCGGGCCTCGGGCTTGGAGCTTGCGACGACACGTGGTGGGCCCTCCTTGACACACGCCGGTGTCGGCAGGTGATCAGTGTGGCCTGGCTGCGCAGGGGCGGGCCTGACGTGTTCATGGTCCAGCGTGCCGGGGTCCGGCAGGTGCACAGCATCGCTGGCAACTCCGCTCACGAGGACGTCGTCGGCCTCGTGGCGGGGTGGGAGGCACCGCCCTGGCAGAGATGTGGGTCTTTCCAGAAGAGGACCACGCACACCCCTACGCTGGCGTGGCATACGCCGGGCCATCCCACTCCGGTGACGCTTAGGGGAGGGCGTAACAGGCAACATTTCCGCAAGGTCCCCCAATGGCTGGGGTGACATGGTTGCGTCCACTGTCCACTACACTCCATACACCAGCGGTTTATGTCGCCAGGGATAGGGGTGTGTTCTGCATACTGCGGTGTGTCCAGCACATCTCCGCCACCCATGGCATTGTGTACTTTCCCAATCATGGTCTACTGCATCCTTCACACATGCCTGGTTGCCACCTCTCCACACATTCGGCTATTATGTGGCTGTGGTGCCATGCCGTTGCTGGCTCATGTGCAGGGCTTGCACATGTGAACATTGTAAGTTGTTCTGTCGTGTTTGGTGGGTGGGCATGTTGTTGTGCCTGTTGTATGTGATTTTGTGAAGTGTGCATTGCCAGAGTTGTGAGTTGCATGGTTGTGGAGTTGAGGTGTGTGGGGTGTTCATTTGGATATTGCCAAGGGGCTGTGCTTTTCCCTTGTTGCCATACTGGGAACACTGGTTGATGATGGACTGTCGGAGGATGAAGGTATCATGCACACTGGCTGTGTATTTGAAGGCGACATTGTTGGGGGTTCCACAGTGTTCTGTTATTGCCTGCACATTGATGTGAGACGTGTGCTTCCTGTTGCGGTGATTGTGTGCTGTGTCACCAGGGGGCACAGGTAGTACATGTGTGCTGTGTATTGCCCCCAACACGTGCGTGCATCCTGCTTGGGCATATGGACCTTGCTTGGTCTCCAGCGGATCCTGCGCATTGTGTTGTACGTATGTGGACTGGGGTGCCAGGGTGATGGTGATGTCCAGGACAGGTGTGGGGGACTTGGATGTGGCTGGCTGTGAGACTCCTCCGACTCTGGTGGGTGTTCATTGGGGGGTACCAGGGGCCAACAGGTGCAGCCAAGCCAGCAGCTTTGTGTGGGGTGGGATGTTGGTTGTCCGCTGTGTTGTTGCCGTAGGCCTGTTAGGCGATGATGGTCAGGATGCGTAGGATGTTTGTCACTTTCAGCCTGTAGTGGACGGTGACATTGTCAGATGTTGGGTCTGTGAGGCTGGTAAGCTTCCTGGGGGTCCGCTGTCTTTGTCTGCACTGCGTCTGTGGTGGTCCGTGGGGGGGGGTGTTCCGGGTATGGGTTGGGGTCCTGGGGTGGTGGCGGTGGGTGTTGTGGCCCTCTTGTGTGTCCGGGCTGCATGATGAGTGGCTCCATGGCATCTGTTGCCCTTTGGTTGTGGCCCTGGGCTGTGCTCCTTTTTGTGGTGCTGGCTGCCGTCCGACTTTACACCAGGTCAGAGCAGGTGTAAATTTCCTGGTGCTAACGCGCCTTATCGCCTGTTTTGTGTTCTTATCGCCGATGTGGCTGGTCGTTGTGAATGTTGAGGTGTGATGTTGTCTCGGCTTTTGTCACGGGAACGCCTACTCTGCATCTTATTAGCGATATTTGCGGGGGTCCTCTGTGGCGATGTTTTTTGCGGCTGCTATCACGGGTAAACTGGTGCTGTGGGCTGTTGACACCGGCTTGTGAATGGGGAGGTAAATTTATCACGACTTTGGCTGCGATAATGTGCCGTTAATTCCGCGATGGCTCCTTGTGAATATGCCCCACAGTTTACTAAAACACATGGATTGCACAACCCATAGCTCCATGCAATGCACTACACTGACGTGTAATATCACAATTATTCTCACAGCAAATACTGCATGTCAACGGCCCTCCACTGGAATCTATGAGAATGAATAGCATTATTACACTGCGCACTGATGCATGCATTACACCAGTTTAAGTTGTTGAAGTGCACTAAATACAGTAGTGCCAATAGTAAAATGTATGATAAATGCTGTTTTACATCACCTACACTGAGTAATTTGTTTGACCTTCTTTGAATGTCTCTCAACAATAAACTTTGAAACTCTAGAGACACCCTGGCACCCCTCACTCACGTGTGACAATGCCAGTAGTATAAGAGTGCACAGTGATGCCTGTTTGGCAGCAATGGGAATTTTGAAATCACATCTAATCTTACAGAACTTTAGAAGTGTTCTGTGGCACTCCCCGGGACTTGCAGCTTTCGCTTGCACATGTAGCATGTAAATTGTAGGTAAGGCTCCCTGTTTTCCGTTTTTACGGATTTTTACAGATAAATACAGACAGAAAACAATGTGTTTTCTGTCTGCATTTATTTTAAAAAATGGATAAATACAGAAAATGTGCTTCTTTTCAGTGACTCTTCGTGCTGTCTTTCATGAATTTAGCCCAACAGCTGAGCAGATGGACGGCATGGGAAATTAAAGAACTGGATGAAATTTCTTTAAATAACTGCATTTGTCAACATACATTTGTGGTATAATGCTAATATTTGCCAGTGGATGTACTGTTATGTAATATTTGGCAACTTAAAAAGCTAAAACACAACAGACATCAAAGTATGACTGCGAGTCTATCATTTAAATAAATATGGAAATGTACAGTTTTACAACTACATTTGTACGCAAATACACAAAATAAATATGGATAAATACAGATAAAATGGCCCAAAAATAAATATGGATAAATACAGACGGAAATGTTAAAAAAATAAATACCATAAAACCGGGAGCCCTAATTGTAAGCAAGCTTGGGGATATGTCTAATGAATCCTGGCTGAGGGATGGAATTCCTGAGACAATAACTCTGATTCAAAAGGTATTTAAGAGAGTGGATCAGTGAAATGTCTTACTGAAAGGCCTCAACTGGTTAGGAACAACCTGCGGAAGAATCACCTCTCTGTCCTCCATCCTAAGGTGTTCGGAGTAAGTTATTGAATCTTTCTCTTTTGAATGATTAACACAGCATTCATGTAACTAAGGGTCATATGTAATATGCATTTTTAAGGTCACAAACTCACAGAATCGAGTCGTTTGCGACTGGTAAAAGGCATTTTGGTATGTATGAATTCCAATTTGCGATTCAGTAACCAAATCGGAATTTAAAATTGCGAATACATACCTATTCGGTATTAGGAAGGTATCCATGGACCACAGCCTGCTCTTAAAAAATGAAATGAAAACTTTTCATTTTTCTTTTCTAAATGCATCCTGTTTCCCTTTAAGGAAAACGGGCTGCATTTAAGAAAAAAGTTGTTTATTTAAAAGCAAGAATGGCAAATAGGTAATCGCTTTTTCCCAAAATGATACATATGGCCCCAACATATGTAACTATTGTCAATTTCTTTTTTTTTTTGTCCTCATATCATCACTGATTAGCACCGATCCGACTCAACTCGCTTTCCCTTGTGCTCAATATCTGTTTCAGTTCAATCAGATTTACTGGGATATATCGAGTGCACACAACCCCCCCCACCAGTTTGCTAAATTGAGGATGTGTAATCATTGGACAGAGATATCCTCAGATCTTTAACAAATCCCAAAACCTGCCTTTTCCATTCGCATTATTACTGCTTCGGTCAAGTTCTTTAAAAAAAATCACAGATCTCTTCCAGACCTGACATGTGGGGGCCAAAGGGTGGGTCCGGAGCTTACATACTTCTCTCGCCAGTAAAATTAGATAAAAGACCAGATACCTGCACTCTACTTGCAAATTACAAAAATCCATATCCTGCTGAGTTACCCCAAATATTATTAAGGCAGTGCTTACCTCCAGGTTAATTCCCGTGGAGTGGGAAATAGTCTTACCTACAGCTGTCCAAAACTCTTCTAGTCTTGGGCACGTGGCGAACATATGCATATCGTCTGCCTCACCACTGTCGCACCGCTTACACTTTAATTTGCCAGTCCCCTTATCTTTTCCAACCTTTTTGGGGTCCAGTAGATTCTATGCATGGTGAAAAAATGATTCTTCCTTAGTGCAGCAGATTTAACCACCGAATAAAGTGTAGTAAAAGATACTTGCCATAATAAAGCCAGGTTCGCTTTCAGCAGGTATCCCGCCCACATAGCTTGAGGTACTTTAATCTTGTCCACCTCTGCCATCAGTAGATATTGGTACGAATGTGCTATCTCTTTCTTTCTGGCCAATAAGTCCAGGAGACCGATTTCCATTTGTCCAGAGTCCTCCTCCGACCATTTTTGACTTTTGAGCCATGCATTTACTTGGAAAATTTTAAACCCGGATATAGTATTGCCCGTCTTGTTGTTCCAGTATTTCCAGGTTAACCTTTGCCTGTCATCCACTAACTGCCCCCACCTGGTGACATCGCCCTGCTTCAAAGGTTTTGCAAGACTTTCAAGTAGGCATTCTGGAGTTCCTGGAGAATCCCATATGGGGGATAACCTACTGAACTATGATATACCCATGATTGATCTAATCTCGTACCAAGATCTTGCTGCCGCCTGTAAGTACCAGTCTAACTTTTTGAAAGGCCCAACAGTAAAGTTATAAGTCTGGAAGTCCTAAGCCTCCTACACCAACCTCCCATCTTATTTTTTTCCAAGAAAGTCGTATTCCTCTACTGGCGAGATGGATGGAAGGATGTTATTTTTCCTTGCAATTTCAAAAGCGCTTTTTTCTCAAAATGTAATGGGATGTTATCGAAGAGAAAAGTGAGGTTGAGGATGACAGACATCTTCACTGAGTTAATCCTCCCATTTATTGAAAGTGGGAGGTTCTGCCATCTTTTTAATAACTATCCTATCTCCTTTGCCACACGCTCAAGATTAGCAGCTGTGCTTTTTCCTAAGTCCTTCGTTATTTTAATCCCCAAATATCTCATTTCCTGAACCCTTGCTATCTCTCCGCCTTTTTGGTTCCACGGTATTATTCCCATTTTCTCTTTATTAGCTGCATTTCCTGCCAGTGTGCCAAATTTCCTTACCTCGGCATTAAGGCATGGCAGAGCAGATGTAACATCTGAAGTATATAGCGTTAAATCGTCTGCCTATAGAGAGGTTTTCCTTGAAAATTCACCCACTACGAAAGGAGTAATCCTATCATTCAATCCTAGACTTTGAGTGAAAGGTTCAATGTACAGATCGAACAGTACAGGGGAGAGAGGGAAGCCCTGTTGTGTTCTTCTTTCTATCATTACTGGGGATGACAGGGTATCATTCACCCGAATCTTGGCCATTGGGACATTATAAATCTTAAATATTGAGTTTATCACAGGTGGTGGGAAACATGGCGGCCGCTGACGCTGCCAGCCGGGAGCACATTGTGGGAGTGCTGCATGTTTGAGCAAACACCTACCTCTGTCTGGTGTTGAAGGGCCTCTGGAGGGTTAGTTGCTGTGGCTCTGGTCCCCAGCTGGACGGTGGCACCAGGAACACCGCCCTGGCTCGCGGCTGCAGGAGAGTTCAGGGAGCTCCGTGCTGCCAGGCATGTGCTGCAGCAGAGAGGGGGCAATTCTGTCCACGTGGGCAGAGTCAGCACAAGTCAAGTCAGCCAGGAGAAGAATCCCAGCAGGCTGCAGCCCCTGGGGAGCCTGGAGATGATGTGTGAGAGGGAGCAGGGGGCTCAAGTTGACACTGACACTGGCAATCTGGTGAGAAAGGAGAATTATAGGGTTTTAATGGATTTAGGCAGCCAGTAGGTAGGAATCCAGGCAGGAGATAAGGGGCAACTGCCACCAGTGCTACAGAGGAGCACCCAGGAAGGGGGCAGTCAGCCTAAAGTAAAAAATACAGGAAAAATAGATGAGCAGTTGCGGGCTGGCAACCGTTATACCCTAAGATACTAGAACTGCCACCCCTGAGTGGTAGAGGAAGACAGTGGTGTAGGCAGCATAGGTGGCAAAAAGCGCCCGCAGGTCCCTGTGAAACTACAAGCTAAACAGAAAAAACCTTGAGGCAATACCAACACAGTTAAATCCTCCCTTTAAAAAAAAAAAAAACATAAAACCAGTAAATATAACATTGCCAAAAGAGAAACAGGGTGCCACAGCCTTAAAAGCTCAGAGAATCACACCCTCACTTAGATCTTTTTTAAAGTTAGGACTGATGCAAGGGAAAATTTTGCGGAAGGTATGGAACTACCAGCAGAGGTCCGGGTCAAAGGAACTTGGAGGGCATGGTGAGCGTAATGAGCGAAGAAAGGAGTACAGATTTGGGAGATTCTGCTACCATTTTGGTGCACCTCCCTGTCTCTACATATAACAGTTTTTTGCTCTGTTCGAGGAAGAATTGAACCTGGGGGTAGGAGGAGTTACCAGGGAGGGGTCCAGTGGCACCAGTGGAACCCCAATTTCAGAGGGTAACGATTTGGGAGCTGGTAGCTTCAAAGGATAGGATGTGGTTCAGGAAATGCTTACCTGCCTAACCCGGGACATTAAAGAGAGGTTTACTAGCTCAGAGACTAATCAAAAAGAGATACAGATAACATGTACTAACCTGGAGGGGAAGATAGAAGGCCTAACCCAGCGAACACAGGAGTTAGAACATGGAATACAAGATTTACAGACAAAAGTTCAAATGAATACCCAAGAGGTCGTACGTGTAAAGCAAAGAGAAAAGGTTCTTACAGAGAAACTTGAAAATTTGGAAAATAATGCCAGGAGTAACAATATTAGAATCTTGGGAGTAGCAGAAGCGCTGGAAGGGTCCTTTATAAAAGCCTTTGTGATTAATTTATTGAAAAACTCCCTCCCACAAGAAATAACATCGCTAAATCTGGACACAGAAATCCAACGCATACACAGAGACCTCCTTCAAGCTACACCCAGGCCGTAAAACAAACACAAAGAATTTTGGTGAACATTCTATTATACTCAGTGGAAGAAAAATTCCTGGGGTTGGTCTTGAAGGAGAAAGTAACAAAAGGGCTAGGGGCTACATACAGGATTAGATCAGATATCTCCAAGGAAACAGCAGACAGACAGTGGGAACTGGGAAACAGAATTGAGGAGCTCAAGAAATTGGGAGCATCAGTACAAATGAGTGTAGCGTGTCAAAATGAGGG
Organism: Calotriton arnoldi; assembly: GCA_963921515.1. Taxonomy (NCBI): domain Eukaryota; kingdom Metazoa; phylum Chordata; class Amphibia; order Caudata; family Salamandridae; genus Calotriton; species Calotriton arnoldi. The sequence continues at coordinate 1,344,620 of CAWUFW010003864.1, read as the reverse complement.
GGCAGGAGACCAGATCGGCTCAATGTTGGTTTTATTTTGTGAAACACACGTCTCCTTTGGGTAGCCAGTCTTTTACTAAGAGTTGGGGATAATGGCGTCTTATCCCAGCACTCCAGGTCTTCCGGCGTTCTCCACCCCTTTCTCATCCACCTTTGTCGGGTCTTGCCGGGGCAGGGGGTCCGGAGTTCAGACGGGCAAATGAAAAGAGAAAAGACGGAAACGGTGTAAATGAGGGGAACTAGCACACAATTACGGGAGGGGAGTGAAGGATCACCAGTGGATACCGCACGTCTAAATGGGAAGGTGAAGTGCTCAGGAAGGGGTAACCAGTCGGGAACCGGTAGGGAGTTTGTTACCCTATACGTCGGGTCTCTCCCTCCTTCCAACCCAACCCGTAAACCTCTCTCGTACCTGAGAGAGCCACGCTCCTCCTGGAGCGTGGCTGGGCGAACCGCGGTGCCATTGGCCTCCTGGCTTTCTTGGTTCCTTCGGCAGCTCCGCAGTAAAGTCTCCGCTCGGCAGCTTCCACTCCTTTCCACACACGTCTTCCTCCAACTCCTCGTCCTCTCCCACTCCGGTGATGCCACACACCCTCTTCCTGGCTCCCGGCGTTCTTGTTGGCCCAACTATCGTGACGTCATCGTTGAAGGCGGTATCCTCGGGAGCGATCTCCCAGTTAAAAGAGCCATACCTGTTTTCACCCGCTTCCTTCTGCGTGGGGTTAAAGGGACAGTTCCAGTCGCCCTGCTGTAGGGAAATAAGATGTAGATCGGCAGGCGTCACATTCCACCAGTCCCTTGTCCGCTCCTTGCCCTCCCGGGTCGTGTCAACCCTGTGACAATGAGGTTCCCCGCTATTTTGAAAGTGATGTGGCAGAACAAGATGCATAACTTCTTAGACCCAGAAGCGGTGGACAAATTCATAATGAAGCAGGGGAAACTTGATAGTTGATAAGCAGAGGTAGTAATGACTTTATTGGCACTCCCTAAGATGAGCTCAGTAGGCAGTAGTTAAGCCTAACACAATAATTGGGAAGGTTTCCATGGGAGGGTGCACTTGTGGTGGGGAGCATGGGGAAAAAATAAAAAAAAAATCTTTGTCCTCAAGTCAAAAAGGAAAACATATAGGGAAAGCACTTACTAGGGAAAACAAGGTTTTAGTGAATGAGGAGGGTAGAGGGAGTGGGTACAGGGAATATGAATAAGAAATATTCCCTAACAATTTTATGCTGGAACGTGAATGGGTTACGAGTAAAAAAGATAGTGAATAATTATGCAATATTTAAAAGACCATAATGCTCAAATAATTATGCTTCAGGAAACACATCTCCTGAGACAAGAATGTAGGGGCCTTTTCTTACAACAAAGATGGATAGAAAACTGGGTCATCACTGATCAAACGTACTCTACCAAAGGCATAGCTCAACTTTTTAGAGAACAATCGCGGGTAGAACTAGCTGATGAGGGGGAACGTTGGATAATTGCCGAAATAAAGATACACTATACCTTATATACATTAGTAAGTTACTATGGCCCAAATATAGACGATGTCAACACACTGACTCAACTCTTTTCTAATTTGGTGGATTTTGAAGCTCCCATAATTCTAGGTGGAAACTTTAATATTCTATTGGATAATAGTCTTGATAGATCCTCAGTTCGGACCCAGATTCCCTCCCCAAAGATGAAGGCATATGTGTTGGATATGATAGAAAACTTTAACATATGTGATGTCCTCTGTAGAGTGAAAAGGAACAGTAGGGATTACACCTTCCACAGTAAAAATAATGGTCACTGCTCCAGATTAGATTGATTTTTCATGGATAGGAAAGAAGTGGAGAAAGTAGAGGGGATAGATCACCTTCCAATACATCTGTCAGATCATGCAGCATTGCTTTTAAAGATTGAGATAAGGGATCCCAGTAGTATTAGAAGATGGACGATCAACAGAATGATAATGTTGCAGATGGAAATAATGGCAAATGTGTGACATAGTACAGAGGAGTTTGTTTCCTGGAATATACCATCAGCGTCCTTGCACATGGTATGGGATGCATACAAGGCCTGGCTTAGGGGGACCATCAAAAGCCAATCAGTAAATTGGGCAAGAGAAGAGAAAGAACAACTTTCTAAGTTAGAGAAATAGATAAGTAAAACAGAAGCTGTCTTTTGCTCGAAGAGGAAAGGAAGGGGTGGTCAGAAAAAACTAGAGGATTTGCAACTCAAGTTTACAGGTAAGATAGAGCAGAAAATGATGCAACAATGGGAGGTTGGTAGGGCGAGGGATATTATACATGAGGAATATTGTGGGAAATTATTGACATGGAAGTCAAGGTTGGAAAGGAATCAGAACTTTGTTAGAAAGATCATTGATGGAGAGACTGGGCTAATGGTTGAAGGGAATTATTAAAACTAGGGCTGCATCTACTAACTTCTTTCAGGGGCTTTATACAGAAGATTTGGAGATCAATGAGGAAGAAATAGAACATTGGCTCCAGAGAAAATGCCTTCCCAAACTGACTAGTGATCAAACTAAATACCCAGGTCAAGAAATTAATTGCAATGAAATTTTAGAAGCAATGAAAAAGTAAAAAAAGGAAAGGCAGCAGGACCAGACGGAATCCCTAGTGAACTATACTCCATCTTAATGTAGGCAATCATTCCCTTCTGGGTTAATCTATTCAATTCTATATTAAGAGAGAACATGCCGATCCCTGCGTCATGAAACAAGGCAGTAATTTCTGTAATCCCGAAGCCAGGCAAGAACCCCAGCGCATTGCCAATCGTACCGCCCGATTTTGCTACTTAACTGCAATTTTAAGATTCTGTGTAGTTCGTTTGAATAAAGTGGTGGGGCAATTGATACATCAGGATCAAAAGGGTTTTCTACCGGGGAGGAATATGAGGGAGCTTAATCATACTCTGATAGGTTCAATAGACCTAGCTGCAACACAAGGGGCTCCTCTCGCGATTGTGACTGTGGATGCAGCCAAAGCCTTTGACCGTGTCAATAGAAGATATCTTAGGATTACTTTAGAACACTTCGGATTAGATATTGTCAATTTCAAAATGAAAAAAATAAGCCTTTTGTGGAAAGCACTATAGGATAACGACGAGAGTGAAAGGTAAAAGGTTTCACCATTTACAAATTAACTAATTCATTGCAAAGTGAAAGTAGATAAGAAGGGGACTCTAGGAAGTAAAAAGGTGTTGAGTTTGGAATATGATATGCAAAGACATGAAACTGTTCTATATGAGAATCAGAGATGTTGAATGGTTCGCTTTACCTGACGGGCCCAATTTACAGAGACATACATATGACTAACACTGGGACAAACGTGTAAGCTTGTCAGTGGACGTTATATCTATTTCGCAAAGAATCTGTCTGAGTATATGGTGCACACTTATGTAAGTGGACACCCTGCACTAATCCAGACAACCCTTATGGTGATTTTAGTTGTCTTAGACAACTTTAGAAAGCGCACTCAGTGGTAGCTGTGGAGAGCAGCCTTCAGGATAAATCCAGGATTGTAAAGCAGCTTGTTTTACCAGAGCATAATCTTATTGGTTTAGATTAAGTGAAAAAGAACAACACAGTGTATTTATAAAAATATGTATTTATTATAAGACACTCACTAACACATACAAATATCTCCTACCCAGAGATATACACAATGCACACAATACTTTGCAATAGAAACAGGTAAGTAGCACGAATACACAGTGGTCGCCAGGGGGAGACAAAACCACATACTGGTCAAGACTATACCCTGAGGACATGGAAGTGCTGGGGACCCAAGGAACCACCCGAGTAAAGTAACCAGGAACCCCACGGAGGCCGAGTACAGAGTGGGAACATGACAGCGGGCTCAATACAAGTCAATGGGTAAGTCGCGGTTGCAATTTTAAAGAAGGTCCCTTCCCAGCAGACCCTGAAGAAACCCCATAGAAGACAGAAGGTTGGAGAGCCACCCCAACCGTGGCTACTCTAGGAACCAGGATACCTACACCAGGGAAGCCGGGTGCATGGGTGCGAAGTGGCGTCGGAAACCGTCGTCGAACTCAATGGAGGACTTCAGGAAGATGATGCCGCTGGAGAAGGTGAAAGTGTCCGGTGGAACCTAAAGGTGGATTCAAGATGAGAAGTACCTGCAAGCAGAGGAGACAGAGTTTATCCAACTCAGGAGTGACCAGGAGGCACAGAAAACGAATGCCCACTGACGTCGGGTGTTGCAGGGGAGCTGACAGTGACATTGCTGCTATAGCTGTGCAGACCAGGTGATGCTGTGGAAGACCAGGAGCTGTTCACAAGCTGCCCCACATCGGATGTCGAGAGTTGAGGGGTCTGGGGCCTTCAGGAGCACGAACAATCCTTGGCAACTGCAACCAATGTGGAAAGCAAAAAAGTTGCAGTGTCAGGACCAGCAAGGTCCAGGTGACCCACTACAGGCAGGGGAGTCAGAGCAGGCCCCAAGCCATCAGGGGAGCCCCCCTGAATGCAAAGAATACCCTCAAGAGGACCCCCTGGCCAGAGGCATTGGAGTCTCAAGAGGACCTCAAGCAACTCACCAACGATACACACCCACGGTGCAAGTGGTGTGGTGAGGATGAAGATCTTGGCCACAGGAGATGCTAGAGATTGAGGCTACTCGGAGCCCAAAAATCTTGGTGAAAGGAAGCCAACAAGCCTTTGCAAAAGCAAGTCAACGAAGTGCACAGGGGTTTGGTTCCTGGGCTCTGACGAGGGATACTGGCCTCAACCTTGGCAAGAGGACAGGGCATGCCTCGAGGGATGTGAAGAACCACCACCTGTGTTTCTACGCCTTTTGGAGTCTGTGGGAGCCCAGGATCAGCAGACCAGTTAGCTTCTCTGCGGTGCCTGCAGTTGCAGGGAAGTGACTCCTTCACTTCAAGGGAGATTCCTTCAGGTGTCTTGGATGTCCACAGGCCTTGGAAGGTTCCTGTATGGAGCACAGGCATGGACGTTGCAGCAGACGAGCAGGGCAATGAGACTAGGAGCAGCAGGAGTCTTCCCAGTTGCAGTCTTGATGCCCAGAGCAAAGTCCAGTGAATTCCAGAGTGCCCAGACGGTCAAAGAAGTGGTGTCTTAATATGAATCTTGTCCCTCAAGATGAATCTAGGGACCCACCTACAGGTAAGTCCTTAAGAACCCTCAGGAGAGGGTTGGGATGATTCAGGGTTCCCTCCCAGGGGAGGGGTTGGACAGTGGGGAGGATACACCCATGTCCTTTGTCCAGTATCGCACCAGAGCGGGAGCCAACGGCTCCCTGAGCTGGTTTGAACTGGACGATGCAAGGAGGGCACCAAATGTGCCCTTCAAGCAGATTGAGGAGTGGTGGCAAGTGCTCCCACCCGGCCCCAATACACTAAACCCTGTCTGGGAGGTAGTCACACCTCCCTGTGACAGGATACTTATTGTTCTGCCTTCGTCTGCTCGAGCTGGGCTCAGCAGCAGGAGGGCAGAATCGTGTCTCGTGTCGGCAGGAGTCATGTTGTGCTGTCCGGGTCTAGAAGACTGGTACCGGGAGCATGGAGGGCCTCCCGGAGGAGCTTTTCAGTGCATGGAATCATACTTCCCACACCATTTATGGTGTGGGGTATGATTCCAACATGTTTGATACCAAACATGACAGGGTTCGTTACTGCCAGTTTACAGATGTCATCGCGTGATTACTCATGGCCACTCTATGTATCATAATGGGTGATGCACTTACAACCCAGGAGAATGGACTCCGAAGGTTGTAGGGGTGTCCTGCTCATGCAGGGGCCCCCTCACACTTAGAACCGAGCACCCTGCCTTCAGGATTGAAAGGCCTGCTTTAGGGGTGACTTATAGTTTTTAAGTGCAGTGACCTTAGATACAGGAAAACCTATATCTGTCGTAAGTGGTGCTCGCACCAGCTTACACAGGCTGGGTGGGCCAGGTCCCAGGGGGCAATTCCAAAATACGCTGCGGGGCCCCCGCAGCTCTGAGGACCACCATCTCCCCAGGGCCATACTGATTAAATGCGGGGGCCCCCCACAGCCCTGGGGACCGCCACCTCCCCGGGACTCTATTTTAAAAAAAATGCATGTGGGGGCTTCTGCCCCCCCACGCAGCCCTGGGGATTGCCACCTCCCTGGGGCTGTAGTTATTACATGCAGGGGGGCCATGCGGCCCCTCGCAGCCTCGGGGACCGCCACCTCCCCGGGGCTCTGTTTAATAAAAATGTAGTGTGGGGGCCTCGAGCCCCCCCACATGGCCCCGGGGCCACCTACTCCCTGGGGCAAACATAAATTTAGTATGGGGATCTGTTGTGGACCCCCGGCCCTGGGGATCACCACCTCCCCGGGGCTTTAAATATGATGGAGGGGGGCTGCCATAGCAAACTTTTGCTTCGCTTCATGGAAGCGAGAGCAGGAAAACTGCTCTTGCTTCCATGAAGCGAAGCAGAATTGCTTTTGGGCAAAGGGAGCTGCATGTTAGCAGTTAAATTGCCCAAAAGCAATGCCGGCTCTTGCAGGAGGTGGGTGACTGGCAGGGACCGCAGTGGCATTGGAGCTCCCCCGTGGTCCCCAACCAAAGGCCAAGCCCCGGGGGATGGGGTCCCCAGGGACCAAAATGGCCCTGGTTGGAGGGCTGCACAGGCTCACCCCATCCGATTTAAAATAAATAAATAAAGAATTGGCCATTCGCTGGGGGATAAGGTCCCCAGGGCTATATCAGCCTCAGGAGGGGGGCCACGCCCCCCTCTTTTTTCATTTTATTTTTAAAAAATGGCACAGGCCCCAAGAGTTGGGTTCCCCGGGGCCCAAAAGGGTCAAGGGAAGGGAGGCCACACAGTTCCTCTTCCTAAAATAAAAAAATAGAAGAAACCGGCAACTTGCCGGAGGTCCTGCCCCTCTCTGCACTACACTGCAAACGCACCTCCTGGCGTGCTCTGGGTTGGTAGATGAAGTCCCCTTCACTGATATTGGTCGTTAGGAGCCAACTAGCCCACCAGGTACCTCCAGTAAGCCCCACACAGTGGGACTGATGAGAGGTGGTCCGAGGCCATGCCCCTTTTTACAACACTCTTCAAACACACCTCTTGGTGCACTGCAGGTGAGGCGATGAGGCCCCCTTGTGTCATGAGGACTTCAGGACTAAAGTGGACTTCATCCCCCAAGCAGCAGTGTGCCAGTAGGCATGTTTGCAGAGTGGTGGAGAAAGGGGGCATGACCTGTGTCCACCTCTGAGCAAACCCACTGTGTGGGGCTTACTGGAGGAAACAGGTAGGCTAGTTGGGCCCTAAGCACCACCAGCAGCGAAGGGGACTTTAATCCCCATCCAAGAGTGCACCAGGGAGCGTGTTTACAGAGTGGTGGGCAAAGGGGGCGTGGCCTGCCATGAGAACTTAGCAATCCTGCTGTGTGGGACTTACTGGGGGTAGTAGGAGGGGTAGTTGGCCCCCAAGAACGTCCAGTAAGTCCCACACAGTGGGATTGCTAAGAGGTCTTTGGAGAGCACGCCCCCTTTCTCCACCACTCTGCAAACGTGCCTCCTGGCACACTACTGGTTGGGGGATGAAGTCCACTTTACTCCTGAGGCACTTTGGGGGCCAAGAAGCCCTCCTGTAAGTCCTATGTAGCGGAATCCCTGAGTGCTGGTTAGATGCCCAGCTACCTTTCCCCACCACTCTGCAAATGCAACTACTAGTTATACAAGCATTTGCAATGCAATAGGTCTAGCATTTGTGATAGTTAGAGCTATTGGCATTGTAAATGTAAGAGTTTTGTAGTACTTTTTTTTGGAGTGGGTGTAGAGTGGATGTACGTTGTGTGTAGTGAAATTATGTGGTATGTTGTGCAGTGAAATTATGTGGATAGAAAGTATGTGGTATTTAGTGTATAGGAATTATGTTGAGTTGGATTATGTGTTATGGAGAGTAGTTATGTGGTATGGTAGTCTGTGTTGTGGATTGGTAACCTCAGGCTTAGTCTTCCTTGTTTCCATAGAAGCTAAACTATAAACTCAAAAAGACACAAAAAAAGAAGCAACCACAGATGAGCACTTCTGACCCTAGTCAGAGGTATGAGGAGGGCCACTGGAATTATGTGACTGTTCGGCCGTGCCGATTTTCACATAATTATACATTTTCCGCATTTGCCACATAATCCATCATCTGCAGCAGAATCTGCAGATTTTAACAAAAAAAAAACGTTGCCGCTTTCTGCACCCCTCTTGCCTAGTGGTGCACATCTGTTGGTTCTTTCTGCACTTCTCTTGCTTCTTTCTGCATATCTGTTGCTTCTTTCTGCACTCGTCTTGCCTCTTTCTGTACCCCTCTTTCTGCACCTCTCTTCCCTCTTTCTGCACCTCTCTTGCCTTTTTCTGCACCTCTCTTGCCTCTTTCTGCACTTCTATTGCCTCTTTCTGCAACTCTGTTGCTTCTTTCTGTACTTCTCTTCCCTCTTTCTATACCTCTCTTGCCTCTTTCTGCACCTTTCTTCCTCTTTCTGCATATTTCTTCCTCTTTCTGCACCTCTCTTGCCTCTTTCTGCAACTATCTTGCCTCTTTCTGCACCATTGTTGCCTCTTTCTGTACCTCACTACCCTCTTTCTGCACTTCTATTGCTTCTTTCTGCACTTCTCTTCCTTCTTTCTGTACTTTTCTTCCTCTTTCTGTACCTTTCTTCCTCGTTCTGCAGTTCTCTTGCTTCTTTCTGCAGTTCTCTTGCCTCTTTCTGTACCTTACTTGCTTCTTTCTGCACTTCTCTTGCCTCTTTCTGCACCTCTCTTGCCTGTTTCTGCACTTCTATTGCCTCTTTCTGCACTCTGTTGCTTCTTTCTGGACTTCTTTTGCCTCTTTCTGCACCTCTCTTACCTCTTTCTGTACCTTTCTTCCTCTTTCTGTGCCTTTCTTCCTCTTTCTGCAGCTCTGTTGCTCCTTTCTGCACCTCTCTTGCCTCTTTCTGCACCTCTCGTGCCCCTTTCTATACCTCTCTTGCCTCTTCCTGTACCTCACTTGCTTCTTTCTGCACTTCTCTTGCTTCTTTCTGCACCTTTCTTCTTCTTTTTGTACCTTTATTTCTCATTCTGCACTTCTCTTGCTTCTTTCTGTTTTGTTTTTTATTTATTTAAGAAGTTTTATATAGCGCTGGCCTGACCCGAGGGTATCGGAGCACTTTACAACAGTTGCGTTGCAGAAAATCACAATAATACATTAATAGTATAGATCATGAACGGAGAGTTCCAATTCGTAGTGTAACCATGAGGCGCTGAGGTCTTGGAAAGTCTTAGAGGAGAGTTGATGTCATGAGCAGAGCTCCGCTATCGGGGAGGAGTGACAAAAACGGGCTCAGGGATGAGGCGGAGGTAGAAGTCTTGAGGACACGGAGTCGAAGCGGTGCGAGGTGCCTGCTTCAGCGCTCCGGCGGCTCCTATCGGTTCACTAGGGAGTGGTCGAGGAACAGGAGTTTAAGCTGTCTTTTGAATTTTGCAAATGAGGGGATAGTTCTGATGTGAGGGGGAATAGAGTTCCAGATTTTGGGCGCGTTCCCAGCGAAGGACCGGGCCGCGGTTTTTTGTTTGCGTGTTTTCAGCAGGATGAGTAGAAGAGTGTTCGAACTCCTGAGGTTCCTGGTCTGACCGGCTTTTTTGAGTTTGGAAGCCAGATATTCCGGTTTGCCGGTGTGCAAGGCTTTGTGCGTGAGGCAGGCTGTTCTGAAGCTCGCCCGCATTTCAACTGGGAGCCAATTTAGTTCTCTGAGTGCAGATGAAATGTGATCAAATTTCTTGATTCCGGTGACCATTCTGGCTGCCGCATTGAGAGTTGTTTTGAGGGGAGCAAGATGTGATTTAGCTATTCCTGAGAGGACTGCATTCCCATAGTCTAGTCTTGAAACACCAATGCTTGGGTGGCTTGTTTGAGGTCCTTGGGCGGGATGAAAGGTTTTATTTTGTTCAGTAGCTTCAGGTTAAGGAAGGCGCTCTTAGCTGAGTTCTTAATGTGTTTGGTCATGTCCAATTTTGGGTCTAGCGTGATACCTAGTGATTTTACAGAGTCGGCCAGGGTGAGGTTCCCGTTGAGCGCATCAATAGCTTTTAGCCATTCCGCAATTTGAGGGTTCTCTTGTTCTCTTCTTTGTTCGAGATGAGGAGTATTTCCGTTTTGTCATGATTAAGTTTTAGGTGGTTACTTGACAGCCAGTGTTGGACTTCTCTTATTGTGTTGTTGAGTCTTTGAATGTCCTCGATGGAGGAGGTTTCCAAGTAGATCTGTGTATCGTCTGCATACAGATGGAAGGGAATGTTGGCTTTTTTGAGTAGGGTGGTGAGGGGTTCCATGTAAATGTTGAAAAGTTGCGGGGACAGCACTGAACCTTGGGGGACTTCCCTGCTGACTGGGTGCAGGTCGGACGCAAAGTTTTTGATTTTAATTTTTTGGGTGCGGTTGTGTAGGAAGGAGGAGAACCAGTGTAGGACCACCTCATCAAGTCCTGCTCTTTCTTGAAGAACCTTAATGAGAAGTTTGTGATCGACCGTGTCAAAGGCTGCCAATAGGTCAAGGAGAATGAGGAGGCAGCATTGGTCCAAATCAAGTGATTTGTGGATATCGTCAATGACGTTGAGGATCGCGGTTTCAGTGCTGCAGCCTTTTCTGAAGCCTGACTGGTGGGAATCAAGGAGGTTGATGCTATCCATGTGTTGGGTTAGTTGTAGGAGCACGCATCTTTCCAGGATTTTGGATAGAAGAGGTAGGTTAGAGACAGGTCTGAAGTTATTCAGGTCCTTTATGTCAAGGCCAGGTTTTTTCAGCAGTGGCGTGACTTGTCCAACTTTGAGGCAGTCTGGAACGATTCCGCTTCTCAGGGAGCTGTTTATGATCTTGCACCAGAGCGGGGCTAGGGAGAGTTTCAGCTTTTTGGTCAGTTGTGGGGGTAAAGGATCTAGGACGTGAGATGAGGGATTGGAGGTGGAGATCAGTTTGACTATCTCTGCTTCCTGAATGGGGTGGAAGAATATCCAGGGTTTGGAAGGAGGTTTGGATGCGTTATCATTCGCCCCAGGCGTGATGCTCTTGATGGGGGTTGCTGTTGGTGTCCTTTCTTGCTTCTTTCTCCACCCCTCTTGCCTCAGTCTGCACTTCTATTGCCTCTTTCTGCACCTCTCTTACTTCTTTCTGCATCCCTCTTGCCTCTTTCTGTATCCCTCTTCCTTCTTTCTTCACCCCTCTTCCCTCATTCTGCACCTCTCTTGTCTCTTTCTGCACCTCTCTTGCCTCTTTTTGTACTTCTATTGCCTCTTTCTGCACTCTGTTGCTTCTTCCTGCACTCCTCTTTCTTCTTTCTGTACCTCTCTTGCCTCTTTCTGTACCTTTCTTCCTCTTTCTGTGCCTTTCTTCATCTTTCTGCAACTTTGTTGCTTCTTTCTGTACCTCTGTTGCCTCTTTCTGCACCTCTCTTGCCCCTTTCTGCATCTCTGTTGCCTCTTTCTGTACCTCACTTGCCTCTTTCTGCACTTCTCTTGCTTCTTTCTGCACCTTTCTTCCTCTTTCTGTACCTTTCTTTCTTGCTCTGCAGTTCTCTTGCATCTTTCTGCACTTCTCTTGCCTCTTTCTGTACCTCACTTGCTTCTTTCTGCAGTTCTTTTGCCTCTTTCTGCAAATCTGTTGCTTTTTTATGCATTTCTCTTGCCTCTTTCTGCAGTCCTCTTGCCTCCTTCTGCACGTCAGTTGGTTCTTTCTGTACATCTTTTGCTTCTTTCTGCACCTCTCTTGCTTCTTTCTGCACCCCTCTTGCCTTTTTCAGCACCACTCTTTCTGCGCCTCTTTTGCCTCATTCTGCACCCCTGTTCCCCCTTTCTGCACCTCTCTTCCCTGTTTCTCCACCTCTCTTGGCTCTTTCTGCAGAACTCTTGCCTCTTTCTGCACCCCACTTGCCTCGTTCTGCACCTCTGTTGGTTATTTCTGCACTTCTCTTGCTTTTTCTGTACCTCTCATGCTTTTTTCTCCACCGCTCTTGCCTCTTTCTGCACTTCTATTGCCTCTTTCTGCACCCCTCTTGCTGTATCCCTTTTCCTTCTTTATGTACCCCTCTTCCCTCTTTCTGCACCTCTCTTGTCTCTTTCTGTGCCTCTCTTGCCTCGTTCTGCACCTCTGTGGGTTATTTCTGCACTTCTCTTGCTTCTTTTTATACCTCTCTTGCTTCTTTCTCTACCCCTCTTGCCTCTTTCTGTGTCCCTCTTCCTTCTTTACCCCTCTTCCCTCTTTCTGCACCTCTCTTGTCTCTTTCTGTACCTCTCTTGCTTCTTTCTGCATCACTCTTGCCTCTTTCTGTATCCCTCTTCCTCATTTCTGCACCCCTCTTTCTGCACCTCTCTTACCTCTTTCCGCAACTCTGTTGCTTCTTTCTGCATTCCTCTTGCTTCGTTCTGCACCTCTCTTGCCTCTTTCTGTACCTTTCTTCCTCTTTCTGTGCCTTTCTTCCTCTTTCTGCAACTCTGTTGCTTCTTTTTACACCTCTCTTGCCTCTTTCTGTACCTCTATTGCCCCTTTCTGCACCTCTGTTGCCTCTTTCTGTACTTCACTTGCCTCTTTCTGCACTTCTCTTGCTTCTTTCTGCACTTCTCTTGATTCTTTCTGCACCTTTCTTCCTCTTTCTGTACCTTTCTTTCTCATTCTGCAGTTCTCTTGCATCTTTATGCACTTCTCTTGCCTCTTTCTGTACCTCACTTGCTTCTTTCTGCACTTCTCTTGACTCTTTCTGTACCTTTTTTGTATCTTTCTGCACCTCTCTTGCCTCTTTCTGCACCTCTCTTGCCTCTTTCTGCAGTTCTTTTGCCTCTTTCTGCAACTCTGTTGCTTTTTTATGCACTTCTCTTGCCTCTTTCTGCAGTCCTCTTGCCTCCTTCTGCACGTCAGTTGGTTCTTTCTGTACATCTTTTGCTTCTTTCTGCACCTCTCTTGCTTCTTTCTGCACCCCTCTTGCCTTTTTCTGCACCACTCTTTCGCCTCATTCTGCACCCCTGTTCCCCCTTTCTGCACCTCTCTTCCCTGTTTCTCCACCTCTCTTGGCTCTTTCTGCAGAACTCTTGCCTCTTTCTACACCCTATTTGTCTCGTTCTGCACCTCTGTTGGTTATTTCTGCACTTCTCTTGCTTTTTCTGTACCTCTCTTGCTTTTTTCTCCACCCCTCTTGCCTATTTCTGCACTTCTATTGCCACTTTCTGCACCCCTCTTGCTGTATCCCTTTTCCTTCTTTATGTACCCCTCTTCCCTCTTTCTGCACCTCTCTTGTCTCTTTCTGCACCTCTCTTGCCTGTTTCTGCACTTTTGTTGCCTCTTTCTGCACACTTGTTTCTTTCAGCACCTCTCTTGCCTCTTTTTGCATCTTTCTTCACCTTTCTTCCTCTTTCTGCAACTCTGTTGCTTCTTTCTGCTCCTCTCTTGACTCTTTCTGCACCTCCCTTGCCCCTTTCTGCACCTCTGTTGCCTCTTTCTGTACCTCACTTGCCTCTTTCTGCACTTCTCTTGCTTCTTTCTGCACTTCTCTTGCTTCTTTCTGCACTTCTCTTGCTTCTTTCTGTGCCTTTCTTCCTCTTTCTGTACCTTTCTTCCTTGTTCTGCAGATCTCTTGCTTCTTTCTGCAGTTCTCTTGCCTCTTTCTGTACCTTACTTGCTTCTTTCTGCACTTCTCTTGCTTCTTTTTGCACCTCTCTTGCCTGTTTCTGCACTTCTATTGCCTCTTTCTGCACTCTGTTGCTTCTTTCTGCACTTCTCTTGCCTTTTTCTGCACCTCTCTTGCCTCTTTCTGTACCCTTCTTCCTCTTTTTGCACCTTTCTTCCTCTTTCTGCAGCTCTGTTGCTTCTTTCTTCACCTCTCTTGCCTCTTTGTGCACCTCTCTTGCCCCTTTATGCACCTCTGTTTCCTCTTTCTGTACCTCAATTGCCTCTTTCTGTATCCCTCTTACTTCTTTTTGCACCCCTCTTCCCTCTTTCTGCACCCCTCTTGCCTCGTTCTGCACCTCTGTTGGTTATTTCTGCACTTCTCTTGCTTCTTTCTGTACCTCTCTTGCTTCTTTCTCTACCCCTCTTGCCTCTTTTTGTATCCCTCTTCCTTTTTTCTGTACCCCTCTTCCCTCTTTCTGTACCTCTCTTGTCTCTTTCTGCACCTCTCTTGCTTCTTTCTGCATCCCTCTTGACTCTTTCTGTATCCCTCTTCTTTCTTTCTGCACCCCTCTTCCCTCTTTCTGCACCTCTCTTGCCTCTTTCTGCACCTCTCTGGCCTCTTTCTGCACTTCTATTGCCTCTTTCTGCAACTCTGTTGCCTCTTTCTGCACTCCTCTTGCTTCTTTCTGCACCTCTCTTGCCTCTTTCTGTACCTCACATGCCTCTTTCTGCACTTCTCTTGCTTCTTTCTGCACTTCTCTTGCTTCTTTCTGCACCTTTCTTCCTCTTTCTATGGCTTTCTTTCTTCTGCAGTTCTCTTGCATCTTTCTGCACTTCTCTTGTCTCTTTCTGTACCTCACTTGCTTCTTCCTGTTCTTCTCTTGCCTCTTTCTGCACCTTTTTTGCCTCTTTCTGCACCTCTTGCCTCTTTCTGCACCTCTCTTGCCTCTTTCTGCACTTCTCGTGCCTCTTTCTGCACATCCGTTGCTTCTTTTTGCATTTCTCTTTCTTCTTTCTGTACCTCTCTTGCCTCTTTCTGCATCCCTTTTCCCTCCTTCTCCACCTCTCTTTCCGCACTTCCTTGCCTCTTTCTGCACCCCTCTTGCCTCTTTCTGCACCTCTGCTGGTTCTTTCTGCACCCCTCTTCCTTCTTTCTGTACCTCTCTTGCCTCTTTCTGCATCCCTGTTCCCTCTTTCTGCACCTCTTTCCGGTTTCTTCACCTCTATTGCCTCTTTCTGCACCTCTGTTGGTTCTTTCTGCAGCCCTCTTCCTTCTTTCTGCACCTCTATTGCCTCTTTCTGCACTTCTCTTGCCTCTTTATGCATTTCTGCTGCTTCTTTCTGCAACTCTGTTGCTATTTTATGCACTTCTCTTGCCTCTTTCTGCACCCCTCTTGCTTTTTTCTGTACCTCTGTTGGTTATTTCTGCACTTCTCTTGCTTCTTTCTGTACCCATCTTGCCTCTTTATGCACTTCTCTTGGTTCTTTCTGCACCTCCCTTGCCTCGTTCTGCACCCCTGTTCCCCCTTTCTGTACCTCTCTTGCCTGTTTCTGCACCTCTCTTGCCTCTTTCTGCAGTTACCTTGCCTCTTTCTGCATCTCTGTTGCTTCTTTCTGCACTTCTCTTGCCTCCTTCTGCACCCCTCTTGCCTCAATCTGCACCTCTGTTGGTTATTTCTGCACTTCTATTGCCTCTTTCTGTACCCATCTTGCCTCTTTATGCACTTCTCTTGGTTCTTTCTGCACCTCCCTTGCCTCGTTCTGCACCCCTGTTCCCCCTTTCTGTACCTCTCTTGCCTGTTTCTGCACCTCTCTTGCCTCTTTCTGCAGTTACCTTGCCTCTTTCTGCATCTCTGTTGCTTCTTTCTGCACTTCTCTTGCCTCCTTCTGCACCCCTCTTGCCTCAATCTGCACCTCTGTTGGTTATTTCTGCACTTCTATTGCCTCTTTCTGCACCTCTCTTGCTTCTTTCTGCACCCCTCTTGCCTCTTTTTGTAGCTCTCTTCCTCCTTTCAGCACCCCTCTTCCCTCTTTCTGCACCTCTCTTGCTTCTTTCTGCACCCCTCTTGCCTCTTTTTGTAGCTCTCTTCCTCCTTTCAGCACCCCTCTTCCCTCTTTCTGCACCTCTCTTGCCTGTTTCTGCACTTCTATTGCCTCTTTCTGCACTCTGTTGCTTCTTTCTGCACTTCTCTTGCCTTTTTCTGCACCTCTCTTGCCTCTTTCTGTACCCTTCTTCCTCTTTTTGCACCTTTCTTCCTCTTTCTGCAGCTCTGTTGCTTCTTTCTTCACCTCTCTTGCCTCTTTGTGCACCTCTCTTGCCCCTTTATGCACCTCTGTTTCTTCTTTCTGTACCTCAATTGCCTCTTTCTGTATCCCTCTTACTTCTTTCTGCACCCCTCTTCCCTCTTTCTTCACCCCTCTTGCCTCGTTCTGCACCTCTGTTGGTTATTTCTGCACTTCTCTTGCTTCTTTCTCTACCCCTCTTGCCTCTTTCTGTATCCCTCTTCCTTTTTTCTGTACCCCTCTTCCCTCTTTCTGTACCTCTCTTGTCTCTTTCTGCACCTCTCTTGCTTCTTTCTGCATCCCTCTTGCCTCTTTCTGTATCCGTCTTCTTTCTTTCTGCACCCCTCTTCCCTCTTTCTGCACCTCTCTTGCCTCTTTCTGCAACTCTCTGGCCTCTTTCTGCACTTCTATTGCCTCTTTCTGCAACTCTGTTGCCTCTTTCTGCACTCCTCTTGCTTCTTTCTGCACCTCTCTTGCCTCTTTCTGTACCTCACATGCCTCTTTCTGCACTTCTCTTGCTTCTTTCTGCACTTCTCTTGCTTCTTTCTGCACCTTTCTTCCTCTTTCTATAGCTTTCTTTCTTCTGCAGTTCTCTTGCATCTTTCTGCACTTCTCTTGTCTCTTTCTGTACCTCACTTGCTTCTTCCTGTACTTCTCTTGCCTCTTTCTGCACCTTTTTTGCCTCTTTCTGCACCTCTTGCCTCTTTCTGCACCTCTCTTGCCTCTTTCTGCACTTCTCGTGCCTCTTTCTGCACATCCGTTGCTTCTTTTTGCATTTCTCTTTCTTCTTTCTGTACCTCTCTTGCCTCTTTCTGCATCCCTTTTCCCTCCTTCTCCACCTCTCTTTCCGCACTTCCTTGCCTCTTTCTGCACCCCTCTTGTCTCTTTCTGCACCTCTGTTGGTTCTTTCTGCACCCCTCTTCCTTCTTTCTGTACCTCTCTTGCCTCTTTCTGCATCCCTGTTCCCTCTTTCTGCACCTCTTTCCTGTTTCTTCACCTCTATTGCCTCTTTCTGCACCTCTGTTGGTTCTTTCTGCAGCCCTCTTCCTTCTTTTTGCACCTCTATTGCCTCTTTCTGCACTTCTCTTGCCTCTTTATGCATTTCTGCCGCTTCTTTCTGCAACTCTGTTGCTATTTTATGCACTTCTCTTGCCTCTTTCTGCACCCCTTTTGCCTCTTTCTGTACCTCTGTTGGTTATTTCTGCACTTCTCTTGCTTCTTTCTGTACCCATCTTGCCTCTTTATGCACTTCTCTTGGTTCTTTCTGCACCTCCCTTGCCTCGTTCTGCACCCCTGTTCCCCCTTTCTGTACCTCTCTTGCCTGTTTCTGCACCTCTCTTGCCTCTTTCTGCAGTTACCTTGCCTCTTTCTGCATCTCTGTTGCTTCTTTCTGCACTTCTCTTGCCTCCTTCTGCACCCCTCTTGCCTCAATCTGCACCTCTGTTGGTTATTTCTGCACTTCTATTGCCTCTTTCTGTACCTCTCTTGCTTCTTTCTGCACCCCTCTTGCCTCTTTTTGTAGCTCTCTTCCTCCTTTCAGCACCCCTCTTCCCTCTTTCTGCACCTTTCTTGCCTGCCTCTTTCTGCACCTCTCTTGCCTCTTTCTGCACTTCTTTTGCCTCTTTCCGTACTCTGTTGCTTCTTTCTGCACTTCTCCTGCCTCTTTCTGCACCTCTCTTGCCTCTTTATGTACCTTTCTTTCTCTTTCTGCCTTTCTTCCTCTTTCTGCAACTCTGTTGCTTCTTTCTGCACCTCTCTTGGCTCTTTCTGCACCTCTCTTGCCCATTTCTGTACCTCTGCTGCCTCTTTCTGTACCTCACTTGCCTCTTTCTGCACTTCTCTTGCTTCTTTCTGCACTTATCTTGCTTCTTTCTGTGCCTTTCTTCTTCTTTCTGTACCTTTCTTTCTCGTTCTGCAGTTCTATTGCTTCTTTCTGTAGTTCTCTTGCCTCTTTCTGTACCTCACTTGCTTATTTTTGCACTTCTCTTGCCTCTTTCTGCACCTTTTTTGCCTCTTTCTGCTAATCCCTTGCCTCTTTCTGCAGTTTTCTTGATTCTTTCTGCGCCTTTCTTGCCTCTCTCTGCACCTCTCTTGCCCCTTTATGCACCTCTGTTGCCTCTTTCTGTACCTCACTTGCCTCTTTCGGTATCCCTCTTCCTTCTTTCTGCACCACCCCTCTTCCCTCTTTTTGCGCCACTCTTGCCTCGTTCTGCACCTCTGTTGGGTATTTCTGCACTTCTCTTGCTTCTTTCTGTACCTCTCTTGCTTCTTTCTCTACGCCTCTTGCCTCTTTCAGTATCCCTCTTCCTTCTTTCTGTATCCCTCTTTCCTCTTTCTGCACCTCCTTTGTCTCTTTCTGCACCTCTCTTGCTTCTTTCTGCATCCCTCTTGCCTCTTTCTGTATCCCTCTTCCTTCTTTCTGCACCCCTCTTCCCTCTTTCTGCACCTCTCTTGCCTCTTTCTGCACCTCTCTTGCCTCTTTCTGTACCTCTCTGGCCTCTTTCTGCACTTCTATTGCCTCTTTCTGCAACTCTGTTGCTTCTTTCTGCACTCCTTTTGCTTCGTTCTGCACCTCTCGCCTCTTTCTGTACCTTTCTTCCTCTTTATGTGCCTTTCTTCCTCTTTCTGCAACTCTGTTGCCTCTTTCTGTACCTCACTTGCCTCTTTCTGCACTTCTCTTGCTTCTTTCTGTACTTCTCTTGCTTCTTTCTGCACCTTTCTTCCTCTTTCTATAGCTTTCTTTCTTCTGAAGTTCTCTTGCCTCTTTCTGCACTTCTCTTGCCTCTTTCTGTACCTCACTTGCTTCTTCCTGCACTTCTCTTGCCTCTTTCTGTACCTCACTTGCTTCTTTCTGCACTTCTCTTGCCTCTTTCTGTACCTTTTTTGCCTCTTTCTGCACCTCTCTTGCCTCTTTCTGCACCTCTCTTGCCTCTTTCTGCAGTTCTTTTGCCTCTTTCTGCAACTCTGTTGCCTATTATCTGCACTTCTCTTGCCTCTTTCTGCAGTCTCTCTTGCCTCTTTCTGCACGTCAGTTGGTTCTTTCTGTACATCTCTTGCTTCTTTCTGCACCTCTCTTGCTTCTTTCTGCACCCCTCTTGCCTCTTTCTGCACCACTCTTTCTGCGCCTCTTTTGCCTCATTCTGCACCCCTGTTCCCCCTTTCTGCATCTCTCTTCCCTGTTTCTCCACCTCTCTTGGCTCTTTCTGCAGAACTCTTGCCTCTTTCTACACCCTACTTGCCTCGTTCTGCACCTCTGTTGGTTATTTCTGCACTTCTCTTGCTTTTTCTGTACCTCTCTTGCTTTTTTCTCCACCCCTCTTGCCTCTTTCTGCACTTCTATTGCCTCTTTCTGCACCCCTCTTGCTGTATCCCTTTTCCTTCTTTATGTACCCCTCTTCCCTCTTTCTGTACCTCTCTTGTCTCTTTCTGCACCTCTCTTGCCTGTTTCTGTACTTCTGTTGCCTCTTTCTGCACTCTGTTGTTTCTTTCAGCACCTCTCTTGCCTCTTTTTGCATCTTTATGCACCTTTCTTCCTCTTTCTGCACTTCTGTTGCCTCTTTCTGTACCTCACTTGCCTCTTTCTGCACTTCTCTTGCTTCTTTCTGCACTTCTCTTGCTTCTTTCTGTGCCTTTCTTCCTCTTTCTGTACCTTTCTTCCTTGTTCTGCAGATCTCTTGCTTCTTTCTGCAGTTCTCTTGCCTCTTTCTGTACCTCTACTTGCTTCTTTCTGCACTTCTCTTGCTTCTTTCTGCACCTCTCTTGCCTGTTTCTGCACTTCTCTTGCCTCTTTCTGCACTCTCTTGCTTCTTTCTGCACTTCTCTTGCCTTCTTTCTGCACCTCTCTTGCCTCTTTCTGCACCCTTCTTCCTCTTTCTGCACCTTCTCTTGCCTCTTTCTGCAGCTCTGTTGCTTCTTTCTTCACTTCTCTTGCCTCTTTGTGCACCTCTCTTGTCCCTTTATGCACCTTCTGTTTCCTCTTTCTGTACCTCTATTGCCTCTTTCTGTACCTCTCTTACTTCTTTCTGCACCTCTCTTCCCTCTTTCTGCACCCTCTTGCCTCTTTCTGCACCTCTGTTGGTTCTTTCTGCACTTCTCTTGCTTCTTTCTGCTACCTCTCTTGCTTCTTTCTCTACCCCTCTTGCCTCTTTCTGTATCCCTCTTCCTCTTTTCTGTACTCCTCTTGCCTCTTTCTGTACTTCTCTTGTCTCTTTCTGCACCTCTCTTGCTTCTTTCTGCATCCCTCTTGCCTCTTTCTGCATCCTCTCTTGCCTTCTTTCTGCACCTCTCTTGCCTCTTTCTGCACCTCTCTTGCCTCTTTCTGCACCTCTCTTGGCCTCTTTCTGCACTTCTCTTGCCTCTTTCTGCAACTCTGTTGCCTCTTTCTGCACTCCTCTTGCTTCTTTCTGCACCTCTCTTGCCTCTTTCTGCACCTCACTATGCCTCTTTCTGCACTTCTCTTGCTTCTTTCTGCACTTCTCTTGCTTCTTTCTGCACATTTCTTCCTCTTTCTATGGCTTTCTTCTCTTCTGCAGTTCTTTTGCATCTTTCTGCACTTCTCTTGTCTCTTTCTGTACCTCACTTGCTTCTTCCTGTACTTCTCTTGCCTCTTTCTGCACCTTTTTGCCTCTTTCTGCACCTCCTTGCCTCTTTCTGCACCTCTCTTGCCTCTTTCTGCACTTCTCTGTGCCCTCTTTCTGCACCTCCGTTGCTTCTTTCTGCACTTCTCTTGCTTCTTTCTGCACCTCTCTTGCCTCTTTCTGCATCCCTTTTGCCTCCTTCTCCTACCTCCTCTTTCTGCACCTTCCTTGCCTCTTTCTGCACCCCTCTTGCCTCTTTCTGCACCTCTGTTGCTTCTTTCTGCACCTCTCTTCCTTCTTTCTGTAACTCTCTTGCCTCTTTCTGCATCCTCTCTTGCCTCTTTCTGCACCTCTCTTGCCTGCTTTCTGTCACCTCTATTGCCTCTTTCTGCACCTCTGTTGCTTCTTTCTGCAGCCCTCTTCCTTCTTTCTGCACCTCTATTGCCTCTTTCTGCACTTCTCTTGCCTCTTTATGCATTTCTGCTCGCTTCTTTCTGCAACTCTGTTGCTATTTTCATGCACTTCTCTTGCCTCTTTCTGCACCTCTCTTGCCTCTTTCTGTACCTCTGTTGGTTATTTCTGCACTTCTCTTGCTTCTTTCTGTACCTCATCTTGCCTCTTTCTGCACTTCTCTTGGTTCTTTCTGCACCTCCCTTGCCTCTGTTCTGCACCCCTGTTCCCTCTTTCTGTACCTCTCTTGCCTGTTTCTGCACCTCTCTTGCCTCTTTCTGCAGTTACCTCTGCCTCTTTCTGCACTCTCTGTTGCTTCTTTCTGCACTTCTCTTGCCTCCTTTCTGCACCTCTCTTGCCTCATTCTGCACCTCTGTTGGTTATTTCTGCACTTCTCTTGCCTCTTTCTGCACCTCTTGCTTCTTTCTGCACCCCTCTTGCCTCTTTTTGTAGCTCTCTTCCTCCTTTCAGCACCCCTCTTCCCTCTTTCTGCACCTTTCTTGCCTGCCTCTTTCTGCACCTCTCTTGCCTCTTTCTGCACTTCTCTTGCCTCTTTCCGTACTCTGCTTGCTTCTTTCTGCACTTCTCCTGCCTCTTTCTGCACCTCTCTTGCCTCTTTATGTACCTTTCTTTCCTCTTTCTGCCTTTCTTGCCTCTTTCTGCAACTTCTGTTGCTTCTTTCTGCACCTCTCTTGGCTCTTTCTGCACCTCTCTTGCCTCATTTCTGTACCTCTGCTGCCTCTTTCTGTACCTCACTTGCCTCTTTCTGCACTTCTCTTGCTTCTTTCTGCACTTATCTTGCTTCTTTCTGTACCTTTCTTGCTTCTTTCTGTACCTTTCTTTCTCGTTCTGCAGTTCTATTGCTTCTTTCTGTAGTTCTCTTGCCTCTTTCTGCACCTCACTTGCTTATTTCTGCACTTCTCTTGCCTCTTTCTGCACCTTTGTTGCCTCTTTCTGCTACATCCTTTGCCTCTTTCTGCAGCTTTCTTGATTCTTTCTGCGCCTTTCTTGCCTCTCTCTGCACCTCTCTTGCCCCTTTATGCACCTCTGTTGCCTCTTTCTGCACTTCACTTGCCTCTTTCGGTATCCCTCTTTCCTTCTTTCTGCACCACCCTCTTGCCTCTTTTTGCACCACTCTTGCCTCTTTCTGCACCTCTGTTGGGTATTTCTGCACTTCTCTTGCTTCTTTCTGTACCTCTCTTGCTTCTTTCTGCACGCCTCTTGCCTCTTTCTGCATCCTCTCTTCCTTCTTTCTGTATCCCTCTTTCCTCTTTCTGCACCTCCTTTGTCTCTTTCTGCACCTCTCTTGCTTCTTTCTGCATCCTCTCTTGCCTCTTTCTGCATCTCTCTTCCTTCTTTCTGCACCTCTCTTCCCTCTTTCTGCACCTCTCTTGCCTCTTTCTGCACCTCTCTTGCCTCTTTCTGTACCTCTCTGGCCTCTTTCTGCACTTCTCATTGCCTCTTTCTGCACCTCTGTTGCTTCTTTCTGCACTCCTCTTGCTTCTTTCTGCACCTCTCTTGCCTCTTTCTGTACCTCTCTTCCTCTTTCTGCACCTTTCTTCCTCTTTCTGCAACTCTGTTGCCTCTTTCTGTACCTCACTTGCCTCTTTCTGCACTTCTCTTGCTTCTTTCTGTACCTCTCTTGCTTCTTTCTGCACCTTTCTTGCCTCTTTCTGTAGCTTCTCTTGCTCTTTCTGCAGTTCTCTTGCCTCTTTCTGCACTTCTCTTGCTTCTTTCTGTACCTTCCTTCCTCTTTCTGCAGTTCTCTTGCTTAT
The DNA here is from genome assembly GCA_963921515.1 of Calotriton arnoldi. Classification (NCBI taxonomy): domain Eukaryota; kingdom Metazoa; phylum Chordata; class Amphibia; order Caudata; family Salamandridae; genus Calotriton; species Calotriton arnoldi. Next base: position 1,321,884 of record CAWUFW010003864.1, on the reverse strand, counting down.
TTCTGCACTTCTCTTACCTCTTTGTGCACCTCTTTTGCTTCTTTCTGCATTTCTCTTGCCTCTTTATGCACCTTTCTTGTCTCTTTCTGTACCTCGCTTGCTTCTTTCTGCACTTCTCTTGCTTCTTTCTGCACTTTTCTTCCTCTTTCTGCGCCTCTCTTGCTTCTTTCTGCACCTCTCTTGCCTCTTTCTGCACCTTTCTTCCTCTTTCTGCACTTCTCTTGCTTCTTTCTGCACTTCTCTTCCTCTTTCTGCACCTTTCTTGCCTCTTTCTGCAGATCTCTTGCTTCTTTCCGCACTTCTATTACCTCTTTCTGCACTCTATTGCTTCTTTCTGCACTTCTCTTGCCTCTTTCTGTACCCTGCTTCCTCTTTCTGCACCTTTCTTCCTCTTTCTTCAGCTCTGTTGCTTCTTTCTGCACCTCTCTTGCCTCTTTGTGCACCTCTCTTGCCCCTTTATGCACCTCTGTTGCCTCTTTCTGTACCTCACTTGCCTCTTTCTGTATCCCTCTTCCTTCTTTCTGCACCCCTCTTGCCTCTTTCTGCGCCCCTCTTGCCTCGTTCTTCACCTCTGTTGGTTATTTCTGCACTTCTCTTGCTTCTTTCTGTACCTCTCTTGCTTCTTTCTCTATCCCTCTTGCCTCTTTCTATATCCCTCTTCCACCTTTCTGTACCCCTCTTCCCTCTTTCTACACCTCTGTTGTCTCTTTCTGCACTACTCTTGCTTCTTTCTGCATCCCTCTTGTCTCTTTCTGTATGACTCTTCCATCTTTCTGCACCCCTCTTCCCTCTTTCTGCACCTCTCTTGCCTCTTTCTGCACCTCTCTGGCCTCTTTCTGCACTTCTATTGCTTCTTTCTGCAACTCTGTTGCTTCTTTCTGCACTCCTCTTGCTTCGTTCTGTACCTCTATTGCCTATTTCTGTACCTTTCTTCCTCTTTATGTGCCTTTCTTCCACTTTCTGCAACTCTGTTGCTTCTTTCTGCACCTCTCTTGCCTCTTTCTGTACCTCACTTGCTTCTTTCTGCACTTCTCTTGCTTCTTTCTGCACTTTTCTTGCTTCTTTCTGCACCTTTCTTCCTCTTTCTATAGCTTTCTTTCTTCTGCAGTTCTCTTGCATCTTTCTGCACTTCTCTTCCCTCTTTCTGTACCTCACTTGCTTCTTCCTGCACTTCTCTTGCCTCTTTCTGTACCTTTTTTGCCTCTTTCTGCAACTCTTGCCTCTTTCTGCACCTCTCTTGCTTCTTTCTGCAGACCTCTTGCCTCTATCTGCATCCCTTTTCCCTCCTTCTGCACCTCTCTTGCCTCTTTATGCACTTCCTTGCCTCTTTCTGCACCCCTCTTGCCTCTTTCTGCACCTCTGTTGGTTCTTTCTGCACCCCTCTTCCTTCTTTATGCACCTCTCTTGCCTCTTTCTGCATCACTGTTCCCTCTTTCTGCACATCTCTTTCCTGTTTCTTCACCTCTATTGCCTCTTTCTGCACGTCTGTTGGTTCTTTCTGCACCCCTTTTCCTTCTTTCTGCACCTCTATTGCCTCTTTCTGCACCTCTCTTGCCTCTTTATGCATTTCTGCTGCTTCTTTCTGCAACTCTGTTGCTATTTTATGCACTTCTCTTGCCTCTTTCTGCACCCCTCTTGCCTCTTTCTGTACCTCTGTTGGTTATTTCTGCACTTCTCTTGCTTCTTTCTGTACCTCTCTTGCTGCTTTCTGTACCCATCTTGCCTCTTTATGCACTTCTCTTGGTTCTTTCTGCACCTCTCTTGCCTCGTTCTGCACCCCTGTTCCCCCTTTCTATACCTCTCTTGCCTGTTTCTGCACCTCTCTTGCCTCTTTCTGTACCTTTCTTTCTCTTTCTTCCTTTCTTCCTCTTTCTGCAACTCTGTTGCTTCTTTCTGCACCTCTCTTGCCTCTTTCTGCACCTCTCTTGCCCATTTCTGTACCTCTGTTGCCTCTTTATGTACCTCACTTGCCTCTTTCTGCACTTCTCTTGCTACTTTCTGCACTTATCTTGCTTCTTTCTGTGCCTCTCTTGCTTCTTTCTGCACCTCTCTTTCTTGTTCTGCACTTCTATTGCTTCTTTCTGTACTTCTCTTGCCTCTCTCTGTACCTCACTTGCTTCTTTTTGCACTTCTTTTGCCTCTTTCTGCACTCTTCTTGCCTCTTTCTGCACCTCTCTTGCCTCATTCCGCAGTTCTCTTGATTCTTTCTGCACCTTTCTTGCCTCTTTCTGCACCTCTCTTGCTTCTTTCTGTACTTCTCTTCCCTCTTTCGCCACCTCTTTCCTCTTTCTGCCACTCTCTTGCCTCTTTCTGCACTTCTCTTACCTCTTTCTGCTCCTCTGTATCTCCTTACTTTTCTTGCTTCTTTCTCTAACTCTCTTTCTGCAACCCTCTTGCCTCTTTCTGTACCGTATTCCCTCTTTTTTCACATCTCTTGCCTCTTTCTGCACCTCTCTTGCCTCTTTCTGCACCTCTCTTGCCTCTTTGTGCACTTCTCTTGCCTCTTTCTGCAACTCTGTTGCTTCGCTATACTCTTCTCTTGCTTCTTTCTGCACCTTTCACTACTTTCTTCATACCTCTTGCCTCTTTCTGCACTCCTTTTCCCTATTTCTGCACCTCTCTTGCCTGTTTCTGCACCACTCTTGCCTCTTTCTGCAGTTCTCTTGCCTCTTTCGGCACCTCTGTTGCTTCTTTCTGCACTTCTCTTGCCTCTTTCTGCACCTCTCTTGCCTCTTTCTGTACCTCTGTTGGTTCTTTCTACACTTCTCTTGCTTCTTTCTGCACCTCTCTTCCTTCTTTCTGCACCTCTCTTCCCTCTTTCTGCACCTTTCTTGCCTCTTTCTGTACCTCTCTTGCTTCTTTCAGCACTTCTCTTGCCTCTTTCTGCACCTCTCTTGCCTCTTTCTGCACCTCACTTGCCTCTTTCTGCACCTCTCTTGCCTCTTTCTGTACCTCTCCTTGCCTCTTTCTGCAGTTCTCTTGCTTCTTTCTGCACTTCTCTTGCCTCTTTGTGCACCTCTCTTGCTTCTTTCTGCACTTCTCTTGCCTCTTTCTGCACCTTTCTTGCCTATTTCTGTACCTCTCTTGCTTCTTTCTGCACTTCTCTTGCTTCTTTCTGCACTTCTCTTGCCTCTTTCTGTACCTCTCTTGCTTCTTTCTGCACCTCTATTGCTCTTTCTGCACCTATCTTCCTCTTTCTGCACCTCTCCTGCTTCTTTTTGCACTTCTCTTCCCTCTTTATTTACCCCTCTAGCCTCTTTCTGCACCTCTGTCGGTTCTTTCTGTAATTCTCTTGCTTCTTTCTGCACCTCTCTTGCCTTCTTTCTGCACCTCTCTTGCCTCTTTCTGCACCTCTCTTGCTTCTTTCTGCACTTCTCTTGCCTCTTTCTGCACCTCTCTTGCCTCTTTCTGTACCTCTCTTGCTTCTTTCTGCACTTCTCTTGCTTCTTTCTGCACCGCTCTTGCTTCTTTCTGCACTTCTCTTGCCTCGTTCTGCACCCTTCTTCCTTCTTTCTGCACCCTTCTTCCTTCTTTCTGTACCTCTCTTGCCTCTTTCTGCACCTCTCTTGCCTCTTTCTGCACTTCTCTTGCCTCTTTCTGCACCTCTGTTGCTTCTTTCTGCACCTCGCTTGCCTCTTTGTGTACTTCTATTGCGTCTTTCTGCACTTTTCTTACCTCTTTCTGCACTTCTTTTGCCTCTTTCTGCACATTTCTTACTCTTTCTGCACCTCTCTTGTTTTTTACTGTACTTCTCTTGCCTCTTTCTGTACATCTCTTGTGTCTTTCTGTACTCAAATTGGAAGTGGAAGCTGCCAAGTTTAAAGGTCTGCGTGCTCTTGTGACTGAGGTATATGTCTACTTGTACATGTATTCTCACATGTGTTATGCATCTGAAGATGGTAGCTTAAAAAGCGGGTAGCTTTTCCTTTAGGTGGTCACATTTTCTCAGTTCTGCTCTGTGAGAAGTTGGCCTGGTATATGCTGTTCACTAATTAAAGTGGACACCTTGCACCAGGGCAAATCGACTCTTATGGTAGATAGGTTTAAGACAACCTTTTAAAGAAAGCTATCCTAGTGGTAGCTGTGGAGAGCAGCCTTCAGGCTAAGTCTCGGAGGAATGTAAAGCAGCTTGTTTTACCATATAATCTCTTGAATCACCAAATGAAAAGACACCACACAGGTATATATATCAAATATATATGTATTTATTTCTAAATAACTCTCTACTAATCTCTTTATGAGATTAGAAGACAAACATATGCACAAATCAACGTTTCACAATAAGTTAAGCACAAAATATGGCTGGGGCCCTAGGGGCGTACCAGACCATATACTAAGTAAGAGACTTAGGAACAACGACTTGCAGGGAGACAAGGCCTAGGGCCTTCAGAAGTGCTGGGGCCTCACGAAACCACCCAAGGCAGGTAAGTAAAGGACCCACGGGGGACGCGTGCAGTGTGGATACACAGGCGCGGATCGCCGTTGACTTCAATGGGGCAAGTCGCGGTTGGAAATTAAGAGTTCTAGGAGACTTCGGGAGAACCTACAAGCAAGTCACTTACAGGGTAAGTAGTTCTAGGGCCCACACCCACAGGAGCACCGTAGTGCTGGAGTTACCTCACCCAGGGAAGCCGGGTGCACAGGTGTCCTTTGGTGTCGGGTCGCGGCGTCGTTTTCAATGGCGAACAAAGAAGACTTGCTGCTTGCGGGAGCTGAAGAAGTGTCCGGTGGAATCCAAGCCTGGATTCTGAAGAAGGATGACCTGAAAGCAGAGGGGACAGTGTTCAAAGTCACTTGGCAGTGACCCGGGGCAAGGAAGATGGATGCCCACCGTCGTCGGTCGCTTCAGGTCGGTTGCGGGTGCCTTGACTCTTCAGCCACGTGGTCCAGGAGGCGTCGACGACGACCAGGAGCTGGATTCGGTGTGTCCCTCAACGTCTGCAGCTGAGTGCGGTGTCGGCAACTCGATCGGAGCCAACAAGCCTTGGCAGCCGCAAGTCTCGGGGAGATGAAGAAAAGTCGATGGCGCAGACCAGCAAGGTCTGAGGAACTCACCCAGCGAGGGTAAGTCAGGGCAGGCCTGGAGCAACCAGGGGAGCCCTTTGGTTTCTTTAAGAAGTCTTCTGGGGACCCACAAGCCAGCGGGCAAGGGATCGCGAAGACACCTCGGGCAGAATCACTCAACAGGGGCCCACGGTCACTCGGGACGGTGTAGGCCTCTGATCTTCGGAGGGATTCCTGCTGGAGGTCGGGACCACACGTGGTCCAAAGCACAGGTTCGTAGAACGTTGTGAAGGGGTTGCACTCGACAATAGTGCACGGTACCCAGGGGTCGCGGTTCCTCGTTACTCGTGGGGTCCACTTGCCTCAGCTTCGCTGGGGACTCACGATGGCCTGGGAGAGGTCAGGAAATCCACTTCCTGGGCTGCAGGGACTTCGGACTCCGGCGGGAGCGGCGTAGTTTGCGACCGTCGTTGTCGTTTTTGGTGCCTGCCAAGCAGGGGAGTCACTCCTTGACTCCAAGGGAGATTCTTCTGTCTTCCAAAGGTAGTGGAACGTCGAAGGGCCAGGATTCTTCTGTAGAGCGTCATCCAGGGGTTATCTGCTTTGCAATGGCAAGGTTCCCCCTCTTATACTAAAAAGAGGGGATGGACTAGCTCTATGACCCCACCTATGGGAGGGTCAAGGGAGGGGTGGCTACACCCACTTCCCTTTGTCCAGTTTCGCGCCAGAGCAGGGGCAGGTAGCCCCTGAGCTGGTTTGAACTGGCATATGCACAGAGGAGCCTTCTGCTCCCCCAGTGCAGGACTTCAAAGCACTCTAAGAGTGCACCCACCCAGCCCCAATACACTAAACCCTGTCTGGGAGGTGGTTACACCTCCCTGTGACAGGATGCCTATTGTTGGGCTTCCTCCACTGCGAGTTTCGGTCATCAGCAGGAGGGCAGCCCAGTGTCTGTGACTGGTGGCATCCATTTTGTGATGCCAGGGCTCTTTAGGATTCTACCGCGTTTCCACAGCAGGTACATGTCTTATCCCTCTAGAAGGGTGGAATGCTACCCCCGCCGCCAAGATTGGCGGGGGGTAGTATTCCAAGATGTTTGACACCAAACACGACATGTTTTGATGCAGCCATTCCAAAGTTAGCATTTACCGCGAGGATATAATGCACTTAAGAGTATATGGTTTAACCGCATCCACAAACAGCACCAGAGAATGGACTCTGAGAACTGCAGAGGGGCCCTGCTCATGCAGAGGCACCCCCTCACATAGAAGCCAAGCACCCTGCCCTCAGGATTGATAGGGCCTGCCTTAGGGGTGACTGATAGGTTTATATGTGTGTGCAGGAGAGATATAGGAAACCTATATCTCAGTGAGGGTGCTAGCACCACCTCACCCAGGCTGCAGTAGCAGGCCTGTGGTGTCAGATTTAGACTGCTTCCCAGGGGTGGCATAACACATGCTGCAGCCCCTGGTAGGCCTGTGAAGTACCTATGCCCTTGGCACCTAAGGTACCATATACTAGGGACTCATAAGGCACCACAGTATCCAATCACTAGTGCACCTAGAGTGCACTCCATGTCGTTTAGAGAGAACAGAGAGGCTGGGGCCCTGATTGGCAGGGACCCAGCCAGACTATAGCCAGAAACCAGTGCTAACATCAGAAAAAAAGTGGGGGCAACATAAGAGGCAGATCCTACTCTCCTACACAACCCCCCCAAACGCAGGGACACTAAACTAACCTTGACCAGTTGAGTCTTCGTGTTCAAAGTGGAAATACCTTGAGAGTCCATCTGCATTGGCATGTTGGGTCCCAGGCCTATGTTCCACTGTATAGTCCATCCCCTGTAGGAAATGGACCACCTCAAAAGTTTTGGGTTTTCACCTTTCATCTGCTTTAGCCATAGGAGGGGCTTGTGGTCAGTCTGAACTATGAAGTGAGTGCCAAACAAGTATGGCCTCAGCTTCTTCAGGGCCCAAACCACAGCAAAGGCCTCCCTCTCTATAGCTGACCAACGTTTCTCTCTAGGGGTCAGCCTTCTGCTAATAAAAGCTACTGGCTGGTCTTGACCTTCATCATTCAGTTGAGACAGTACAGCTCCCACACCCAGCTCAGAAGCATCTGTTTGGACAATGAACTTTTTGGTGTAGTCTGGACTCTGTAAGATGGGGGCAGTGCACATGGCCTGCTTTAGGTCTTCAAATGCCTTTTGACAGCTAGCTGTCCACTGAACCTTTTTTGGCATTTTCTTAGAGGTAAGATCATTCAAGGGGGTCACTATAGATCCATATCCCTTGACAAACCTCCTATAGTACCCAGTCAGGCCTAAGAAGGCTCTCACCTGTGTCTGGGTGGTAGGAGCAACCCATTCCATTATGGTTTGGATTTTGCTCTGTAAAGGCTGAACCTGGCCTCCACCTACAAGGTGGCCCAGGTACACAACCTGACTCTGCCCTATCTGGCACTTGGTGGCCTTGATAGTGAGGCCTGCTTTCTGCAGAGCCTCCAAAACATTCCTGAGGTGGACCAGGTGATCCTGCCAGGAGGAACTAAAGACAGCAATATCATCTAGATAAGCTGAGCAATAAGTTTCCAACCCTGCCAGAACTTTATTCACCAACCTCTGAAAAGTGGCAGGTGCATTTTTCAATCCAAAGGGCATCACCACAAAGTGGTAGTGCCCACCAGGAGTCGAAAATGCTGTTTTGGCTTTTGCATCCTCAGCTAATCTGATTTGCCAGTAGCCAGCTGTGAGGTCAAATGTGCTTAGATACTTGGCTGAGGCCAAAGTATCAATCAGCTCATCTGCCCTTGGTATGGGATAGGCATCAGTCCTAGTGACTGCATTGAGGCCTCTGTAGTCTACACAAAACCTCATTTCTTTCTTACCACCCTGGGTATGAGGCTTGGGTACCAGGACTACTGGGCTAGCCCAAGGGCTATCTGAAGGCTCAATCACGCCTAACTCCAACATTTTCTGGACTTCAGTCCTGATACAGTCCCTGACATGGTCAGGTTGCCTGTAGATTTTATTCTTGACAGGCAGACTGTCTCCAGTGTCCACCTCATGGGTGCACCAGGAAGTCTGACTAGGGGTCAGGCTAAACATATGTCTAAACTGTTGCAGAACTTGTCTGCACTCAGTTTGCTGATGGTCAGTGAGGCTGCTTGCCAAAGCAACACCATCTACTGACCCATCATCAGGGTTCTGAGAGAGCAGGTCAGGGAGAGGGTCACTCTCCTCCTCCTGGTCCTCATCAGTTGCCATGAGCAAGCCCATGTCAGCCCTGTCAACATATGGCTTCAATCTGTTGACATGAAGCACCCTTAGGGGGCTCCTGGGAGTTCCAAGATTCACCAGATAGGTGACTTCTCCCTTCTGCTCAACTATTGTATGGGGGCCACTCCACTTATCCTGGAGGGCTGCTGGGGCCACAGGCTCCAACACCCACACTTTCTGTCCTGGCTGGTATACAGTCAGCACAGCCTTTGGTCATGCCAAGCTTTTTGTAATTCTTGGCTGGCCTCCAGGTTTTTGGTTGCCTTTTTCATGTACTCTGCCATCCGGGAGCGGAGACCAAGTACATAGTCCATCACATCTTGTTTGGGGGCTTGAGAGGTAACTCCCAGCCCTCTTTTACCAAACATAGTGGACCTCTCACAGGATGCCCAAACAGAAGCTCAAATGGGCTGTAGCCAACCCCTTCTGTGGAACCTCTCTGTATGCAAACAAAAGGCAAGGAAGAAGAAGGTCCCATTTCCGCCTAAGCTTCTCTGGGAGTCCCTTAATCATTCCTTTCAAGGTTTTGTTGAAGCGTTCAACTAAACCATTGCATTGTGGGTGATAGGGAGTGGTGAACTTATAAGTTACACCACACTCCTTCCACATTGCTTTCAGATATCCTGACATGAAGTTGGTACCTCTGTCAGAAATGACCTCCTTTGGAAAACCCACTCTGGAGAAAACTCCAATGAGGGCTCTTGCCACCACAGGGGCTGTGGTGGTCCTCAGGGAATTGCCTCTGGGTACCTGGTGGCATGATCCACTACCACCAGGATAAATCTGTGCCCAGATGCAGTCTGAGGGTCAAGGGGACCAACAATGTCAATCCCTACCCTCTCAAAGGGTACCCCCACCACAGGTAGTGGTATCAGGGGGCCTTTGTTGTGCCACCTGCCTTACCACTGGCTTGGCAAGTGACACAGGAGCGACAAAACTCCTTTGTGTCCTCTGACATATGTGGCCAATGAAAATGTGGAACAAGCCTGTCCCAGGTCTTGTTTTGGCCCAAGTGTCCTGCCAAAGGGATATCATGTGCTAAGGTCAAGAGGAACCCCTAAACTTCTGAGGTATTACCAACCTCCTGGTGGCTCCAGGGGCTGGGTCTCTACCCTCAGAATATAGGAGTCCCTCATCCCAATAAACTTTATGGGACCCACTAGCACTCCCAGCAGCCTCAGCAGCAGCCTGCTGTCTGAGGGGTTCAAGAGAGGGGCAGCACTGTTGCTCCTTGCTCAGATCTTCCCTGGAAGGGCCCCCTGCCCCCAAGAACTCAACCTGGTCAGGCTCAAGTCCCTCTGGGGCAGTTCCTTCTTCAGGTTCTGCTTCACCTCCCTCTGGAAGTGAATCCTTGATCTGAGACAGAGGGGAAGGCACTGCCTTAACCCTACTGCTCCTCCTCTTGGGAAGCATCTGGTCCATTGTTCCAGGATCCAGAGCTGGTTCAGTGTCATGCATTCTTGCTTGTGACCTGGTCACAGCAAATACCTCTGCAGGGATGCCCAACATCTCAGCATGAGTCCATAACTCTACTTCAGACCAGGCTGAAGTCTCTAGATCATTGCCCAATAGACATTCTACAGGGAGGTCTGCACTGACTACAACTTTCTTGAGGCCAGTTACCCCTCCCCAGGAGAAATTCACAACTGCCAGACTATGGTTGGTCTGGACATTGCTTGCATTGGTCACCTGGTACATTTCACCCAGGATGATCTGTCCAGGGTCCACTAGGTCCTCTGCCACCATGGTGACACTAGCACCTGTGTCCCTAAATGCCAAAGCCTGTTTGCCATTTATCAAAGGCTGCTGTTTGTACTTGCCCAGATTACTGGGGCTTACTAGGAAGGACATATCAATGTTTCCCTCACAAATCAGCATTGCCTGAGTGGTCACTCTGACTAGGTCAGAATCCACTTCAGAACCCAGGGTCAACCCTACTACACTCTTATTCTGAGTACCACCTCCACCAGTAGCTGAGCTAGGGGGCACAGTTGCCTTAGGGGCAGGAGTGGTGGTGGTTTGGTCTTTGGACTTGGTACAATCAGAAGTCCAGTGCCCTTTCTGTTTACAGAATTTGCACCAGGGCTTCTTTTGGCCTTTTCCCTTGTTGGACTGTGACTCCCCACCAGATGCAGATTTTTGGGGCCCTTGTGAAGACTTCTGGTCTTTTGACTTATCCCCACCTTTCTCAGAGCCTTTAGGATCTTGCTTCTTAGTGTCACCCCCTTGGTTCTGGGTTTTCTGCCTCACCCTGGTTCTGACCCATTTGTCTGCCTTCTTTCCCAATTCTTGGGGAGAGGTCAGATCAGAGTCCACCAGGTACTGATGCAACAACTGGTTCTGGCAATTATTTAGGATCTGTTCTCTCATCATCAGATTATACAATCCCTTGAAATCAGTAACCCTACTGCCAACCAGCCAACCCTCTAGAGCCTTGGTTGCACAATCAACAAAGTCAGTCCAGTCCTGAGTCTGTGCCTTCTGGGTATCTCTGAACTTCAACCTGTACTGCTCAGTGGTTAAGCCAAACCCATCTATCAGTGCACTCTTCAGGACCTCATAATCATCAGCATCCTCCTCTCTAACAGTGAGGAGCTTGTCTCTTCCTTTATCTGAAAAGGAGAGCCACAAGATTGCTGCCCACTGCTTTTGGGGGACCTGCTGTACTCTACAGGCCCTCTCCATAGCAGTTATCCACTTGTGGATATCATCCCCACTCTGGTAGGGAGGAACAACCTTGCTCAGGTTCCTATGGTCAGGAATATATTCTCTGCCTCTAGGGACACTGTTGCTGCCACCAGGGGTTCTAACCCCTCTTTTCTAGAAGCTCTCTGGATCTCCAGGGCTTCTCTATCCAGTGCCAACTGCTTGGTTCTGAGGGCCACTCTGGCTTCCTCATACTGGAGCAGTTTGCACCTTCTCTCAGAGGAGGTCTCTCTTAAGGAAAAGTATGAGCTCCTCTGCTGGACAAATTCTCTGCCAGAGTGATAAGAGTGGTCAGATTCCCTGGAAGGGGATCTGTGCCTCTCCTCCTCTCTGTCAGTTCTCTTAGGGAGAATTCCTCTGTCCTTTTCAGGCCCCTTGGAGCCTGGCCCTTCAATCACAGAGTCTTGGTCATTCTGATTTTCATCATCTGACCCAGATACTATGACTGACCCACCCACTGATTCAAACCCTTTAGCTCCTAGAGCCAATCTAAGGTCATCTGCTGTCAGCAGATCTATCAGGTGCAGTGTTGAGGGACTCTGTCCTAGCCTCAGGTGTCTGTCAACACACATGGCTCTCAAGTCAGAGAAAGCCATGTCCTTATACTGAGGCTGAGTGGATCCACTGGGTCCACCCTTTAAGGACATTCTAGTGTTGTGCAGTGTTGTACTACCTACACTAGTTTGTGGCCTACTGATCCTAGCTTGAGCTGTGGAAAGGGTGTGCTATCCCTTGGCACACAGCTCTAAGTTCAGTAGAACTTATTGATACTAAGCTTGACTTTATATGTACCTTGAGTACCTATAATGGTTTTCAGTTAGTAATTCAAATAGAGATTTTCTGGTAAAACAATGGCAAGCTGGAATCCCACACGCTGCCCACCAATGTGAGAAGTTGGCCTGGTATATGCTGTTCACTAATTAAAGTGGACACCTTGCACCAGGGCAAATCGACTCTTATGGTAGATAGGTTTAAGACAACCTTTTAAAGAAAGCTATCCTAGTGGTAGCTGTGGAGAGCAGCCTTCAGGCTAAGTCTCGGAGGAATGTAAAGCAGCTTGTTTTACCATATAATCTCTTGAATCACCAAATGAAAAGACACCACACAGGTACATATATCAAATATATATGTATTTATTTCTAAATAACTCTCTACTAATCTCTTTATGAGATTAGAAGACAAACATATGCACAAATCAACGTTTCACAATAAGTTAAGCACAAAATATGGCTGGGGCCCTAGGGGCGTACCAGACCATATACTAAGTAAGAGACTTAGGGACAACGACTTGCAAGGAGACAAGGCCTAGGGCCTTCAGAAGTGCTGGGGCCTCACGAAACCACCCAAGGCAGGTAAGTAAAGGACCCACGGGGGACGCGTGCAGTGTGGATACACAGGCGCGGATCGCCGTTGACTTCAATGGGGCAAGTCGCGGTTGGAAATTAAGAGTTCTAGGAGACTTCGGGAGAACCTACAAGCAAGTCACTTACAGGGTAAGTAGTTCTAGGGCCCACACCCACAGGAGCACCGTAGTGCTGGAGTTACCTCACCCAGGGAAGCCGGGTGCACAGGTGTCCTTTGGTGTCGGGTCGCGGCGTCGTTTTCAATGGCGAACAAAGAAGACTTGCTGCTTGCGGGAGCTGAAGAAGTGTCCGGTGGAATCCAAGCCTGGATTCTGAAGAAGGATGACCTGAAAGCAGAGGGGACAGTGTTCAAAGTCACTTGGCAGTGACCCGGGGCAAGGAAGATGGATGCCCACCGTCGTCGGTCGCTTCAGGTCGGTTGTGGGTGCCTTGACTCTTCAGCCACGTGGTCCAGGAGGCGTCGACGACGACCAGGAGCTGGATTCGGTGTGTCCCTCGACGTCTGCAGCTGACTGCGGTGTCGGCAACTCGATCGGAGCCAACAAGCCTTGGCAGCCGCAAGTCTCGGGGAGATGAAGAAAAGTCGATGGCGCAGACCAGCAAGGTCTGAGGAACTCACCCAGCGAGGGTAAGTCAGGGCAGGCCTGGAGCAACCAGGGGAGCCCTTTGGTTTCTTTAAGAAGTCTTCTGGGGACCCACAAGCCAGCGGGCAAGGGATCGCGAAGACACCTCGGGCGGAATCACTCAACAGGGGCCCACGGTCACTCGGGACGGTGTAGGCCTCTGATCTTCGGAGGGATTCCTGCTGGAGGTCGGGACCACACGTGGTCCAAAGCACAGGTTCGTAGAACGTTGTGCAGGGGTTGCACTCGACAATAGTGCACGGTACCCAGGGGTCGCGGTTCCTCGTTACTCGAGGGGTCCACTTGCCTCAGCTTCGCTGGGGACTCACGATGGCCTGGGAGAGGTCAGGAAATCCACTTCTTGGGCTGCAGGGACTTCGGACTCCAGCAGGAGCGGCATAGTTTGCGACCGTCGTTGTCGTTTTTGGTGCCTGCCAAGCAGGGGAGTCACTCCTTGACTCCAAGGGAGATTCTTCTGTCTTCCAAAGGTAGTGGAACGTCGAAGGGCCAGGATTCTTCTGTAGAGCGTCGTCCAGGGGTTATCTGCTTTGCAATGGCAAGGTTCCCCCTCTTATACTAAAAGAGGGGATGGACTAGCTCTATGACCCCACCTATGGGAGGGTCAAGGGAGGGGTGGCTACACCCACTTCCCTTTGTCCAGTTTCGCGCCAGAGCAGGGGCAGGTAGCCCCTGAGCTGGTTTGAACTGGCATATGCACAGAGGAGCCTTCTGCTCCCCCAGTGCAGGACTTCAAAGCACTCTAAGAGTGCACCCACCCAGCCCCAATACACTAAACCCTGTCTGGGAGGTGGTTACACCTCCCTGTGACAGGATGCCTATTGTTGGGCTTCCTCCACTGCGAGTTTCGGTCATCAGCAGGAGGGCAGCCCAGTGTCTGTGACTGGTGGCATCCATTTTGTGATGCCAGGGCTCTTTAGGATTCTACCGCGTTTCCACAGCAGGTACATGTCTTATCCCTCTAGAAGGGTGGAATGCTACCCCCGCCGCCAAGATTGGCGGGGGGTAGTATTCCAAGATGTTTGACACCAAACACGACATGTTTTGATGCAGCCATTCCAAAGTTAGCATTTACCGCGAGGATATAATGCACTTAAGAGTATATGGTTTAACCGCATCCACAAACAGCACCAGAGAATGGACTCTGAGAACTGCAGAGGGCCCTGCTCATGCAGAGGCACCCCCTCACATAGAAGCCAAGCACCCTGCCCTCAGGATTGATAGGGCCTGCCTTAGGGGTGACTGATAGGTTTATATGTGTGTGCAGCAGAGATATAGGAAACCTATATCTCAGTGAGGGGTGCTAGCACCACCTCACCCAGGCTGCAGTAGCAGGCCTGTGGTGTCAGATTTAGACTGCTTCCCAGGGGTGGCATAACATATGCTGCAGCCCCTGGGAGGCCTGTGAAGTACCTATGCCCTTGGCACCTAAGGTACCATATACTAGGGACTCATAAGGCACCACAGTATCCAATCACTAGTGCACCTAGAGTGCACTCCATGTCGTTTAGAGAGAACAGAGAGGCTGGGGCCCTGATTGGCAGGGACCCAGCCAGACTATAGCCAGAAACCAGTGCTAACATCAGAAAAAAAGTGGGGGCAACATAAGAGGCAGATCCTACTCTCCTACATGCTCTGTCATTCGGTTGCACAGGCAGACATGTCTTACGTATGTAGGTGTTATAGAGCCCCTCAAATATACTATTGAATACCCCTGTGCCCTGTATTATGAGCAGAATAAAATACATACACCTTTTTGTACACAGATTTACAGAGTATGCTTTGTGAAACACAGGTATTCAAGTATTTGTATGTTTATTTTTATGTAACATGTCACTAGGTAAAAGCACAGACACACGCATGCATACCTTCACAAACCTGGTGAGACTTACAACAGTGATATGGTTAGGATTGCTGTTTTACATTTGGTAGGCCTAACATTCTGAGCAGTCGATGAATAGTGAACCTTCACAAGAAAAGTGAGGGTTAAGACATCTTGGGAGAAAGATTCGTGATTAGGCTACTTTGTATGAGTTGTGGAAAGGTGCAGTCGAAGTAGGCCTCTTTCTGCACCTCTGTTGCTTCTTTCTGCACTTCTCTTGCTTCTTTCTGCACCTTTCTTCCCTTATTTTGCACTTCTGTTGCCTCTTTCTGCATTTCTCTTGCTTTTTCTGCATCTTTCTTCTTCTTTCTGCACCTCTTTTGCCCCTATCTGCACTTCTCTTGCTTCTTTCTGCACCTTTCTTCCTCTTTCTGCAAATGTCTTACCTATGTAGGCATAGTTAGAAATTAGCATTTAAAAACCTTAGAAATTCACTGAAAAAAACACAGGTTTCAGGGACCTTATATTTAGAAATTAGTATTTAAAAAACATTAGAAATACATTGAAAAAACCAGAGAAATTCAGCAGAGCTAACTATAACTCCCGCCCCCGGAATGCACTGCTTATGATGTCACATATTACATCACTCATGACATGATCAGTGACATCACTGATGACATCACTCATGACATCACTGATTTCATCATCTACTTAATATCTGATGCACCTCCTCACACCCTAATATATCCTTCCATGCACCCACTCTCAAATACAGACTACCATTCTCGAAACCATAGACACACCAATACCAGTTAGTACATACCAACTCACTGATTCATAGGTCTATACGGTCAATCATACACAATGTCATTCATCAATACAGCCACTGATATATGCACACATATGCCCATACAGACACTCACACACCACCAATCACTCAGAGTTACTCACACACCTAGTCAGTCACCCAAAGAATCAATCACACTGCCATTTACTCACCTCTACAGTTATACACACACACCTCACTTATTCATACAGCTACTAACACATACTTACTCTCTTGTACAATCACTAACACAAGCACAAACTCATCCATACAGCCACTCTCACAATCACTCACTCTCACATATAGTCACTTATATATTCCAACACTCATATATACTGCCTTTCACATATTTAGTTAATCACACATATACCACTGAGACATCCATTCACTCACCAACACAGTCATACACATACTCACTCACCCATACATCCCTCATATATGCACTCATGAACCCATACACCCACTGAATCACCCACTCACACATCTATACAGGGAGTCACACATACCCCCACCCACGCACACAGACACTCAGGCACCCATACATGTACTCAGCAAAACAATCATTAGCCCATATAGACACTCATGTAGCTTCTCACCAACCCATGCAGCCACTTACACACCAACTGACAGACTGATACAGACATTCACACAGATTAATCATTCACCCATGCATTCACTAAGATACATTTAATCAGTCACTTATACAGTTAGACACACACACACTAAATCATCCATTCAGACACTCATACACCCACTCATTCTTCAATATATATATAACATTCTTAAACTTTTTAGAATGACTCAGTCACTGGATGATGTCATCAGTGATGTCATTCGAGATGTCATCAGTGATGTTATCAGTGTTGTCACTGACCATGTCATGAGTGATGTAATATGTGACATCATCAGCAGTGCATTGCTTGTGCGCTAGTTATCGTTAGCTCAGCTAACTATAACGGCTGAATTTCTCTGGTTTTGTACGAGTGAAATGTCAGCCTAACTATAACATCCCTGAAACCTGTGTTGTATTCAGTGTATATCTAAGGTTTTTAAATGCTAATTCCTAACTATATCGTCCCTGAAACCTGTGTTTTTTTATATATATATATGCTACTGGCGATTGCCTGTAGGTAGTTATAGTTAGGACCTAGTTTCCATAGGAAGAGTGTTTTTTCATTTGTCAATAACTTTGACACCTTTTGATGAATCCGCACACATTTTTCAAAACTAGTTTGATGCTCCATTCAGCTGCTGTCTTGAAAGTTTTGGGGTGATCTGTGAAGTGGGGGTGGAGAAAAAGGGGGGCCCAAAACGCGTTTTTCCCATGACAGGGATACAGCCCGATTGGAATTACTTCAAATTTGGCAGGAAGGTAGATGTTGATCCAGGGAAGTACCTTTTTGTGTTTTGGTGTAAATCCGTTTAGGAGTTGTGGAGTTATTCAAAGAAATTTCCAGTTGTATATAACTGGACGTGAAGGGTTTGTGACTCTGACGAGTTGGTACTAGGGCTCGGCGGACTAGAGCTGGGCGGAGTTCGCGGAGTCGAGCTACACGGAATTCCACAAAGTCGCAAAATACTCTGTGAGCTACGCGGAGTGCTTTACGGAGTTGCTTGTTTCACCTGTTCGCAATGCGCTTTTCCTGTTTGGCAATGCGTATTGCGTGTTCGGGGATGCTTATTGCGTGCTCGGGGGGAAATATCATGTAAACTTCTCCACACGGTCGCCAATGGGGGCGGCCATCTTGTTTTTTCACTTTTTGCTATGGTTTTGGCCTGTTTTTCTATCCTCCCTATATCTTTTCAATCCTTTGTTTCTAGAAATTGATCTTTTTTATTTATTATCTATCCCTCTCGATTCCTGATTGTATATTTTGCGTTTTTCCTACTTTTTGTGTGTTTTTTAGTGCGTTTTTCACTCTTTTTCTATTACTTGCTTATTTCATTTCTTTTACTTACTTTCTTACTTCCTACCTTTTCTTTTCCGCCCCCCGCCTACCCAGCACCAAGGCAAAGAGCCTTAAGAAAACTAAGGGCCAGGGGAAGAGGAGTGAGAGCCACGACCGCCACGGGCCTTATTTACTGAGGCGGAGGTGGCCGCACTGTTTTTTTTTGTCCAGCGCCACCTCCCCTTAACCCTAGCAGCAGGCGGCAGGCCTGGGTCCGGGTACGGGCTCCGGGAGCATCTCCGGTGGTGGGAGAGGGTGCACCGGGCAGTGTTTCGCTGCTCTGGGGTCCGGCGCACCCATAACTAATGGACGCACCGGTGGTCCGACATCCTGGACCAGGAGCAGGACCTGCTGGACCTGCTAGGTGTTGAGGTCCCGGGGCTTGGTGAGTAGCTAATTATATTACTATTGTGTTCTTCTGTTCTGTGTTATTGCGAATATTATTTTTTTCGCAAATAGCTAACATGCTGCTGCTGCTTACATGCAGGTAACTTATGTTGAAAAATAAATCTTATTATTATGTGATTGTTACTTCCAGACAGGTGCTCATGCTCGGCGCTAATAACTAATCGTACTTGTTTGCAACTTTGTGCTCTCTTGGGCTGGTTATGTAAGAGAGGTTAGAGAATTTAAGTTAGGTAATGCATATAGGAAAGACTCCAGTCCTTTCCTTTGTCCTGTCAGGCTGTCCTGTCTCCTGTCACTAAGATAGTGGTAGTAGTTAGTTAGTATTATTTGGTAA
This sequence comes from Calotriton arnoldi, assembly GCA_963921515.1. Taxonomy (NCBI): domain Eukaryota; kingdom Metazoa; phylum Chordata; class Amphibia; order Caudata; family Salamandridae; genus Calotriton; species Calotriton arnoldi. The sequence continues at coordinate 1,303,553 of CAWUFW010003864.1, read as the reverse complement.
TTTAGCGGCCTGCGTGACACGTCCTCTCACATGACTTCAGTCCTAGTAGAACCTTTTGTAGTTCATTCGTATAGTGAGTGAATAGAATAGCAACCAACCAATTTGGTGTATGCAATATGCATGCGTCCATCTATGCATTAAGAAGAATAAAAATGCAGACTTAGTAATTGGCTCGTCAAAGGGGGTTTGAGTTGGAGACTGAGAGATCATTGGGAATGAGATCGGAACTTAGTAGAAGCAAATATAATTTTTTTGCAATTCATTCCAAAGTCTGGAATAGGCGGGCTAGGTATGTTTAGGATTCAGGAATCGGAATTGAACTGTGGAATAATAATGATCGGATGGTACTCGAACTCGACTGCGATACATACTAGTCGACTACTACTAGTCGAATGAGTCGATCTGATTTAGGATAGGTCAATGTTATTGCAATTGCCATTTCCGCTCTAAAAATATTTTTAGAGCAATTATATTTATTTATTTAACACAAATCTTTTTTTGTCTCTTTAATTATATTTTACATGATCAGCATCCAGGGGCAAGAAGAAGACTGGATCTGCAGGCAGTGCTGCGGGTGCGGGAGCTGGAGGGGCCTCCCCTGAGCAGCAGGAAGCAGACTCAGGCGCAGATGGCTCTGCTGCTGGCCCCAGTAAGTCCTCCTGGTGTTGTTATATATAAATATTTCCCTAACTTTTACTGCTCTATTATTTCCTTTTCCTAGTTTTAATTTTTTCAAAATCCTCTTCAATCTATCTGTTTCTAAATTCTTATTTTTGCTCCATTAACTACTACAAAGTACTAGTACTAACATTGTTTCTAGTGTCTGTTTTGTTTTTTTACATCAAATCAAACTGCATCTGACTAACCTCTGCTCTGACTCTGTATTAGTCTGTCTGTAGCTTGCTTTCATCTGGGTTTCACTCAGCTTTCCCTCTCCCCTTATATGTGGATTGCCTAGTAGTGGTACTGTAAGACTCAGAGAACCCATCGGTCCTAGGCTACTAGTAGTACTAGTAAGGACTCCTTACTACTACTAGTACTAGTAGCACTAATCTGCTGTGCAGATTGCATGCCAAAGTAAGGTATTCTGTGCAGGTTTGTGAGATGAGAAGGCTTTAGTTTTTTTTTACTGTCTCATCATGCTCAATTAGTAATGGTGGTCACTCATGTTGGACACCCCAAAGTGGTGTAACTGTATTTTACTTTTTCTAATCCAGGCCTAGTACTTTTTTTAGTAGCAGCAGTTGATGGTGAACACTGAACAACTGATTACCGTGCACCATGGCTGGAAGGAAGTATGAGGAGTAGGAGGACGGCACCATTATTTTCCAACTAAGAGAGACTTCATGTCCGCCCAGTTGGCCACTCTTTCTTCTTTTCAAAAAATGAGATGCACCAATAGCTCTAGTCACTGAATCCAGTCCTTTGGGCTGTCCTCTTCTTGAGAGGCTTTTCAAAAATTGCCACCAACAAAATGCCCAACCAGATATTATTTTGTTATTTTTGATAGGACAATACTGTCTACTCTACTCTACTTAATTGTCGATAGTGATGTGTGTGGTATGTATTACTTTCAATCTTGCTAATGAAAAAAATAAATAGGGGAGGAGTATATGGCATCTAAAAACTGTGACTTTTTTTTCCAGGCAAACCAACCACCAGTGCCAGGGCCAGCGGTGAGGGCCATGCCACTCCGGAGGGAGCGGATTCGGCAGCTGCAGGGGGTGAGCCAGCAGCAGTGGCGGGCGGTGGTAAGTCATATTCCTTACTTAATCAGAATGATGAATACACTCGCTGCAAGGGTGTACACTCGGTAGTACACTGTACTTCTGCTGAGACTAAGTTGTGAACACTGAACAGTTGAAGAAGACACCCTTTACTTAACATTAGCATTAGCGGCGGGGGTTGAGTAGCTAATGGCCTATTCTATTCTATCTTCAACTCAGCAGAGACAGTTTTATGACGAAGACAAAGAGTCAGACGACATGTATGACTGGCAGAGAAGGATGCGTGGCTGGAGGAAGGGGCCCGGGATGCATATAGGTGGCAGATGAAGATGATAGGATGCATGGGTAGTTGAAGGATGGGTGAAAGGTGAAAGAGGAAGCAGAAAGGATGCCTGCCTGTGTAGGTGAAACTGTATGGGTGAAACGAATCCTCCGGGGGGTTTGAGGGGTCAAGCTCTAAGGCAAACATGGATGCATGGGTGGTGGTTTGTTATATCTATGACAAATGTATGTTGTCGGTGAAAGCCGGTTTATGATAGCCATGTTTGGATGGATGGATGCCTGGATGGTATCAAAGATAGTAGGTGAAAGCAGAGTCAGACTGGATGAAGAGAATGTAAGAGAACATTAAACCGTGCCTGAGTACCAAAGCCAAGGGTGAAGAATAAAATAATAATGCTAGAAGAGCAATGTACTGATAAATGAAAAAAGCCCTGGGAAGAACAAGGACTGTTTTTTGCAAGGTTTTTGATTCAAAGGTTTGAGGTTGTACTTGTATTTCAGAATGGAATACTCCCTTGACTCACAATAGTTTGCAAGCACAACATATATATTGTGCATGACTATTATGTACCCTACCCACCCATCATTAATCGTCTCCCTCCGACTCCGAGGCACACTTTTGCTCCAGTCCCTAGTCATTTTTGACTGTGTCAGCCATGGGTGGCCTACCGGCTGCATGGTAACTACTAATACTTACAAATCACTCAGTATGTCATCATCATCATCATCAGTGAGTGCCATGATGTCGTGCCACTGTATATCATCATTCATAAGCATGTCATCATCATCATGTGCCTTATTGCAGTAGTCAGGGTGAAAGTGAAATTGTCTGAGCATTTGCCGTTGATTTAACAGAGTATGGCCGTAATGGAAAAGTATATAATTGTGTAGTACAGCTGCCCCACATGCAGACAGTAGTTAAGTAACATGAGTCTGCGACACAAGTATTTCTGTCTAGGGCACAAGCTGACTGAGCTGGCATGCCTACAAGATTAATTGTGCTAAACAAGAGAGAGAAGAAGAATACTCCTACTCTACTCCATAGTGCCTGAAAGTCTAATCATCACATCAAAATCTTAGAGGCAGAGGAAGTGAGGAGGATAGTACCACAACTGCTAGTGCTACTGTGCCACTATAATTATTATGTGTGTAATTTTGTGTTACTGGTTTGCTAAGAGTATTGGTTACAATTGTCTTTTTTTTCTTTCTTGATATAGCTACTCCTTCCCAACCCACCAGGCAGGAGCTAGCAGCCAGGGCATGGCAAAGGAAGCTGGAGGCCATCCGGGATGAATATCGCCGGCTGGTTGTCCTGGCGGAGAAGGCAGCAGCTGCAGCTTCCTCCAATGTCCTGGGCCCCAGCCAGGCCCTTCACGTGCCTCCGGTGGTACGGCGCTGTGCTCTGGTAGCCACCCACCGCCCATCACCATCACATTCATCATCATCCACTGCTGCCCACCCCTGTTGTTCCTGCAGGAACTTTCGGCGGCGCATGTTCCTCCGGATGGCGCATCTAGAGGACAAGCTGGAGGAGGTCCTGGAGTGAACTAGCCGGCACCCCCGCGGCTAGACCTCAGTCTTCAACCCTTGCCACTTTTTTAATCTTTTTTTTGGTGGGTGGGATGTTGGGAGTTGGGGAAACTTGGGGTTTACTTTTTTTTCTGCAACTTCGACGTGGACAGACATGTATTTAATTTACTGGACATTGGTTGGGGTTAGTGAGAGGGGTGGGTCAGGTGTTGTGGGTTTTTCTTCTAGTTTATATTTGTTAGGGTAAAAAAGTATTTATAGTTTTACAATACATATGATGCAAATCTTTTCTTGGGGAGTTACTCTTTTACGTCACCTTGTTTGTTTCCTCCTTTTGCTGTAGGGCCGCAGCCAGTTTTTGAAATCTTCCAATAGTGTAACACACCGACAGATAGATGCAGTACCCTCACTTGTCCTACTACTGTCAGTCTCTCCTCCTAGTCTATGCATTCTGCAACTAAAACCCCTTTGTAGTATGTACTCGGAAGGATGTGGGTGTGTGAATTAATTAATTTCCATAGTATATACATTATTGATTCCCCCACACTTCTTCTCTTACCTGTGATTGATGTATAGGTGAAGCCTTGGGTGCATGGTGATGGTTTGGTTTCCTAAGGTGCCATGGTTGGTGGTGGTAGCAGTAGTAGACAGTTGCATTTGCAAAAAAAGTAAATGAGAGAGTCAGTCACCTGAGGGAGACTAGGGAACGAGTAGTAGAAGTACAGTAAGTAGTAAGTACACAAGAAGAAGACTGCCAAACAAGAAATCATGATGAATGATAAGCAATGCTAAAGTAGAATAAAACATAATGGTGGTAGGGATAGGCTAGTACAAGTTACAACAAACTGAAGTTGACTCGACCTATGAAGTGGACAAGAGTAACCTTTAGTGCTGGAAGGATGATAAATCGATGCCGGCAATTAATAATTCATAATGGGTTAATAATTATGTTCCTCTGGAAAAAAAAGTGAATAGCGAATACTACTGAGCATGGGTGGGCAACTGGGCACTCTAATCTGTTGCCGGTGTGTGTGTGTATATATACTTAGAGCAGAAAAAGATCCTCGCCCTGCCTTGAGTTAGTGTTGCTTTCACCACATCTGCCCCAGCAAGTGTGAGATCAATTATTGGTATAAATTTAATTTAGTCACACCTCAATATAAATCACACAGCCTGGGGGAAGAGGGTTAGGGTTTGATGAATGGTTGGGAAGGGGTATTTGAGGGAAAGGTTTGACAAACACTACACATGGACAACACACAATCTTGGCAGACGACCATCATAAATCTGTTAAGGGAGAAAAAGGAAATGCATGCATGATGATGACTTGATGGTTAATGATGAGTAGTACTAGACTAGTAGTATAGGGCAGCAGTATATTATTAATTATTATTAGTATGCAATTGCCTTGCCTGCTTGCCCTCAGAGAGACCCAAATTACATACATTTTATGTTCTGTTGTACCGGGCTTCCTTTTAAAGCTAGCAAAGAAAATTAAAAAATAGCTGTAGGGGTCATATATAAGCAAACATAATAAACAACAACACACACAGTTGTAATGATTGAAGAGAAAAAATGAATCAAATTAAAAGATGATGATACTAAGTTACTATGTTATGGTCAAATTGGGGAGTTGCATCTCGGCATTCCTCTTGGTCCTTCCTTCCATGGACGCTCCGTCCATCAATCTTGGGTGTCACTGCCTGCCGGATGCGGAATGGTAAGGTAAGGGTGAGTTGTTTTTCCCAGTATAGCACAGGGTAAAGGCCGGCCTGTAAGTGTAGATGGAAAAACAAAAGGGATATTGAAAAATCAAGGAGAAAAGTAAAGTTAAAATGCATAAATTACAAAGGAGTGCAACAAGAACACTTTCAGAGGCGGCGTGGCTAAATCATGTCTACTCTGTTTCCAGCATTAACCTACAACAACAACAGGACAGAGCAGGCCCGCGGTGCCTACCCAACCTCCACTTAGATTAGATTTTGAGCCAGACAGAGCACACATATACAGCAACATAGCATTTTCCAAATTAAGTAACTAAATCAATGCACTGCTGTCAGTCATACCACTACACTTGCCTCTACCACTACACAGACATGTAGGTCTGCTGTGGTTGTTGTTGACTTGTTTACCTTTTAGGCCACTTCATGAAACACCCCGAGTTATTCCATCAATCATCTCCGATCCTAGTGACTGACTACAACGAGTATAGTATAGTATGGTCATCATGGTGTCTAACTCTGTAGTGTACCGAGTGAGTCCAGATTCCATATTCAAAAATGCAATGGATCGGCCTGCAGTAGAAGTACAATTTTGTTATTAAACAACAAGAAGGGAAACATTGACTTGAGTCACTTTTTTGTGTGTAGATTAAATACTAGTAAACTTCATGCACAACAACAACAACACAAACACCAATCACTCAGAGTCTGCGTCTAATGCATGCCATCGTTACCTGTTCTTAAGGGGCAGTCCTTCTCGGCTCGGCTTGGAGGATAGCTATAGTCATGTTCTTTGGAGGGACTCGACGAGGCAGGCACACATTTCTTATACTATTCTCCATTCAATGTCTGGCTTGAGGGAAATGGATTTAGGGCGAGTCAGGAGGAGTGGACTGGAGCAGGACTCGGAGGAGTGGACTTACTTCTTTAATGACTGCACACAGTTGCAACTCTAATCCGGCAATAAAAGAGTAAGACGGTGGTGATGAATTTATTGTCAATCGAACCAGAAAGACAAAGACACACACAAATAATAAAAATAAAAAGGAAGAAAGAAAGTAACAAGTTAAAAGCCTAGTTGTCAGGGAAGTAGAGCTCGTCCTCAAACTCTGGTGGTTCACCCAGAAGTAGGTCAATTGACACACTACTTCCATGACGTAAGTCGCTGTCATCATCTTGCTGCTGTGCTACTTCAGGTATGGTGTAATCCGGTGGTATAAAGTGCTGATTCATTTTGATCATGGTTAACCTCTCCACATTTTGGGGTGAGAGACTGGTCCTTTTCACTGTTACAACGGCACCAGCAGCACTGAAAACACGCTCAGAAGAGACACTTGCGACACGGCAAGCCAGATAGTTTATCGCTAGCCTGCTGAGCACTGGCCATTGGCCCCTTTTCCCATACCAATACACCAATGGGTTTTGATCAATGTAGACCTCTGTTGGGTCATCCATATAGGCCTGGACCATCCGCTCAATGCTCAGGGGTACTCCGCTTTGCTCGGCCTCTTTTGCTTTTGCCTCAGCACTGGACCTAGCAAGCCCTTGCTGTACATACAATTCCTGTGCCGATTTTGCTGGGGCTGATGATTCTGTACTTGCTGTTGTTGATGTTGTTCTTGGTGGTTTTGACTGCTGTGAGCCAACCACACTGCCCTCAGGCTCTGAAGTTGAACTTGATGCCGGCTGCTCTGCAGTACTTTTTGTGGGCTGGAGTAGCGGGCCTCTAATTCCCAGCCATTATTTTTGTAAGCGACTGGCTTCCGCAGATATGCAAGTTTTGTACTTGGCAACATCCACTTCTGAAAAAGGAATCAATGTGTTAGTGTTCAGTACTGCTTTGTACCGTGGATCCGGAATTGTGGCAGAAACGTAATGATTGGATGACATAATGCCTCTTTGCACCCTTGTATTTTCAGATACGCGAAGGGTTAAGCTCTCCACCAACTCATATGCTTCTTTTTTTTCCTCCCCACCTGCGCACATTGCAGACACCCCCTTCAGCTGTTCCTGTAGCATGTGCAAACATGGGATAGCTTGGCCCACAGTACAGTCCTCCTTGCTGACTTCACGTGTGAAGAGCTCAAAAGGAAGTAGCATCTCTGTCAGGCATTTAACTAGGCCCCATTGGTCCATCTCAACGATCATTCCTTTAACAGTAGCATCCCCTCTTTGCATTACATATTCATTGATTGGTCTGTATTGCTCAAACAGACGTTCAAGCATGTAATAAGTTGAGTTCCAACGTGTTGGCACCTCCTGGATGAGTGCTATAACTGGCACTCTATGCTCACGTTGAATGATCCTTAGCTGCTTCCGGGCTTTAAAAGAATGGCTGAAATGTGTGCAGATTCTTCTGCAGGTGGTCAGTAAGTTGCTGACCCAAAAACAGGACCCTGAACTAGCCACCATCGTACATGGCCCTAACTATATTACTGCCATTGTCCATGGCAACAAAGCCAATGTTAAGCCCTCTTGGGTGCAGCCATTCAAAGACTTTGCGTTTAAACTCTTCCAAAATGTTTGCAGCAGTATGAGATTTCTCCATGGCGAACATGGCTACAGTTGCATGTTTCCAAGTGGCATTAAAAATCTCAGCAGTGTCAACACCTGCAGATATCTTTTCTCTAATCCCCACAAAAGAGATCCACTGTGCAGTGATGCACATGTAATCAGTGGCTTGGCAACTGGTCCACATGTCTGTTGTAAGGTGGATAGTGTGAACAGCACTCTGCTGCAAAGCTTGTCCAAGCAATTCCAGCACGTCGTGATGTAGTGCTGGAACAGCAACTCTGGCAAAATAGGACCGACTGGAAATCTTCCATTTTGGGCAGATGGCTGTCACAAATTCAAGAAAACCCACCCCTTCCACAAAAGAATATGGGAGAAGGTCCAGCGCTAACATTTTAGCCAGCTTCGCATTGTACAAACGTGCCATTGGGTGGTTGCGTTCATACTGCCCCTCCGACCTAAACATGCTGAGAATGGTAGCCTGGATTTTTTTCTTTTCTGGTGCCACTGATGCAGGTGACATCTTCTTGATGCCAGATGTTGTTAGGCTCAAAACACGTTTAGTTGCGGTACTCTCTTGCCTGGGACCCCTTGGTGTCTCAGCCTGACTCTTACTCTTGTGCCACTGCGATGTTGCTGATGTGGATCTGGCCGGTGCCACTGCACTGCTGGGGACAGGGCTACTTTGTGTACCAGAGAAAATGTCTCCCTCTTGTTCACCTTCCACGTGATTGGATCTTCTACTCCTTCATCCCCACCAACAACAATGGGTGCAGTTTTTTGGACACTAAGGTGCACCTCCCGCTGGATCATGTGGTGTTTTTTCAGATGGGTTGTTTGACCTACGGTACCATAGTTTGTACCAAGCTTACACCGACTAACACCTTGTCCACAAATGGAGCATAACACAATGTTCACCTCCTTCCTGCTAACCGAAAAGAAGTCCCAAATTGGGGAGGTCAACTTTCTGGAGCTGCTGGTGCCACTTTCAATGCCGGATTAAATGGTAGGTGGGCGTGGAGTTTGACTCTCTGCAGTACCTACTTCTACTGCGGTGGTTGTGCTGGATGTAGGTCACTGCCGGGCCTTTGCAAGTGCAAATATGGAAGCTGGAGGAGGTGTTGATATTATCTGTGTTGGTGGTATCTGTGCCACATCCCTCACAGCAATTTGGGATGGGGTAATGTCGGTCTCCACTGGGGCGGGACTAATGTCCATGATGACTGACTTGTCATCATCATCCTCCTCTTCTTCTACATCTACCTCCATAACTCTAAGGCTTTCTGGAACCTTCCTTTTCCCTAGCCTTGTCTCGTGGTGTGTCTCACTCTCAGACTGAGGTGGTGGCTTTCAAATGGCGTCTAGATCATCAGAAGGGGGACTTGCAGAAGAACTCGATGGACTAACCCTCCTTCTCCTTGCTGGGGATCTGGAAGACAATGGATCTTCTGAAAGAGTGGCTTGCTCTTCTTCTTCCGCTGCAGAAAGTTCAATTTGCTGAACTGCCCCTACTTCGGGAGGAACAACTACTATTGTGGGCGGTGGTTGCGGCTGTTGTTATCCACTTATCTGAGTTTCCTGCGTTGATTGGGTACTACTTTGCGATAACGATAAGTCAATTTCAACATCACTGCTCGTTGGCGTTGTCGTGATTAGACTGGCTGCCTCTGCGACAGACATGGGCTTGGGCCTAGGTTGGTGGGGTGAATCCACTGATGTGGGGGTGCTGCTCCCAGCTTGCTCCCCGGACACCGCTGCTGCAGGCGCAATTTTTTGTTTCCCTAAAGAGATCTTGGGCGGCACACCAGTCTTGGTAAGTGGCAGTTCCTTCTTCTCACTTGCAACTTTCTTGGTACTGGAGGACCTGGTACCTTTCTTTGGGACCATCTTCTTCAGATGTCAGCAGAACGCAGTGGCACAAGTTGAAGAGATGTCTGTGGTCACACGTCATGTGACGTCGTGCGCAGCAGGACTTCTGTCTGGCAGTACATTGGGTGATGACGCCTCCTCCTCTTTTGTGCACCTAAAAGCAAAGAAGCAAGACGATCATCAGTGAAACGTGGCATTTATTGTTGTGGTTCAATTACTACTAGTACAACCAAACAAATATAATATATAACTTAGTGGAGTGGTCACACTTGTTAGTGTTATTATTTAATATTAGTACATTTTATTAACTCAGTTATTTAAAAAACATAACAACAGTGTAGCCATTTGTGAGACTTTGACAACAAGGGCTTTCATGGTGTACTGTGTACACTCGGGAAGGATAGGAAAGAAGAAGAACAAAAACAAAAATACAAATGTAATGGAACATGTTTGGCATTGTGCATCACGTGGGATGCAGCATTCAGGGAGCTGCAGCTGGCAATGGGGATGGAAGCAGTAAGCCAAGACGAACAAAGAAAAGACATGCAGGCCTATGGCAAAAGCAGCACACTAACTACCACCACAAAATGGCAACCAGCCACATGGTCACTCACAACAAGCAGGAGGCCTGGAAAACAATGAACTCAAGCAGTCCTATATGGCCAGACAAAGAAGGCATGCTAAACAACACAGCTTTAATGCAACAATGCAAAAACTAAAATCCACAGGGCTAAAAAAGGTTTGCAAGTTACACAACAACCCCACCACACACATCCAACAAAGTCATTTATTATTTAACACACGAAAAAAGTGAAATACCGAAAAAAAACTCATTTTGCAATTCAATCCAATGCCATCCATGACCTAAATGATGTTTAAGTTCGACAGACACCACAACAACAGTTGCTTCATGCACCCATAATGAGTAGCTCTGGGCCTATTGGTTGGAAAACCCATAGGCAGACTAGGCCACATAGTGAATCAATTCAAATCAATAATATTGCAAATGTATTAGAAAATGTAGTGAACTGTGCTGCATTATTTTGCTGAGTAAAAGAAGAAAAAATTTCATGCAAAACAACAAGGCATGGCAACCACAAAGAAATCTTGCAGGCCTAATGCAGAAGCACACTGGCTGCCTTCACAAAATGGCCGCCAGCCACATGGCCAGGCCACCACAACAACAAGAAAGGGAAGACAGACAAGGCAGGCCTCTGGCAAAAGCACACTGGCTGGCTTCACAAAATGGCCGCCAGCCACATGGCCAGGCCACAACAACAAGAAAGGGAAGACAGAGAAAGCAGGCCTATGGCAAAAGCATACTGGCTGCCTTCACAAAATGGCCGCCAGCCACATGGCCAGGCCACCACAACAACAAGAAAGGGAAGACAGACAATGCCGGCCTATGGAAAAGCACACTGGCTGCCTTCACAAAATGGCCACCAGCCACATGGCCAGGCCACAACAACAAGAAGCAGTAAGCCAAGAGGAACAAAGGAAAGAAATGCAGGCCTATGGCAAAAGCAGCACACTAACTACCACCACAAAAGGGCCACCAGCCACATGGTCACTCACAACAAGCAGGAGGCCTGGAAAACAATGAACTCAAGCAGGCCTATATGGCCAGACAAAGGAGGCATGCTTAACAACACAGCTTTAATGCAACACTGCAAAAACAAAAATCCACAGGGCTAAAAAATGTTTGCAAGTTACACAACAACCACACCACACACATCCAACAAAGGCATTTATTTAACACACACAGAAAAAGTGAAATACCCCAAAAAAACACATTTTGCAATTCAATCCAATGCCATCTATGCCCTAAATGATGTTTATATTCAACAGACACCACAGAAACAGTTGTTTCATGCACCCATGAGTAGCTTTGGGCCTACTGGCTGAGAGGTCTATTGGCAGACTACTGTGCTAGTGAATAAAATAAATATTGCAATTGATTTCAAAAGTTGGAGAAAATGTAGTGAACTTTGCAACATGTTTCCTTTATAAAAGAAAACTAGAAGACAAATTACATACAAAGAAACAACTAGGCCCCTACTGAAACTACAGGCCACCCACCACAATACATTTAAAAAAACGATGAAAAGTACAAAAAAATGTAGGTGCAATGCCCCAATCAAACAAACAACACCAATTTCCCAACTTACTTGTGAAATCTCAGATTCAAAAGTCCTCAAATCCAATGATATATGATGCAGCAGCCACAAAGAGTGATCCTCCCAGCTCCAAATCCAAATGACAAGTGAACAGGAGATGGACAAAGCACTGGGAGGAGCCAGCTGGACAGGAACAGGAAGTTGGAGACTCTGGGGCACTCCCTTCCTCTTAAAAAAAAAGTAAAAAAAGAAAAAGGACTCCTTGTACAAGTACAGCCAAATGTCAATCTGATGAGTTTTTTTAATCCAAATCATCATTTTGAGAAGGTTTTGATGCTGCTCAAGAGAGATTCTTCTCCAGATTTCAAATTCTGTGTGTTCGGGATCGCGATCTTCACAAAACTTCCGCCGGAAGTCCGATGAAGCGCCCTATTGACGTGTTCGCGATCGCACACTCTCACCGGACTGTGCGGCTGGCTACCAAATCTCATGGCGCTTGCGAACAGATGGGAAATCTCGTCGGCGATAACAGGCATCATGGTAAGTCACTCCAGCGCGCGCGAAAACGCATTATGAGCGCGCGAACACAAAAAAAACTCTGCTCCGCTGCGGAGTGCAGAGTTTTCGGTAACTCCGCGTTCTATGCGGAACGCAGAGTTGCCAAAAATCCGCAAACTCTGTGAGCGGAGCGGAGTTTACGCCCAGGGTTAGTTGCTACGCTTTGCTACATGAAGCCACGTAACATGAGTGCTCTCATTGTTGGCAGCAAGCTGTGGAAATGTTGCACCTGCCATTGTGTGAAGCGAGCTGGTCCCGGGAGATTGTTTAAAGGGTAAAAAAATATTGAAGGGGACAGGGTAGGAGTACCTTGACCCCATAGGTGTACTGTAGGGGTGTTGTGGAGATCTATTTTGTGTTTTAGAATATTGAGCTAATTTTGTTCCACACGTTTGGAGTCCATCACGACCCCGTGTTACATTGCAGTGCAGTCGCACACCCCACCACAGCAGCAGCCATTTCATGCAGTGGTGCCAGTTCCGGGCGATATGGGGGAGTGGAAAAAAGTTTATAAGGTGTCAGGGTAGAGGTACCTTGACTCCAATATTGTAGTGTAGAGATTTATAAAGCAACCTTTATGAGTTGTTAAATGTGGTAATTTGTTTTTATTACATGCACATGAAGTCGCAACCCCATTGCGCTGCTCAGCGCGCCCCCGTGTGATGTGGTGATGGAGTTGCAAACCTCACCAAAATTATTTAAAAAAATATACATTCAAAGACTTACTCATGCATTAATGCATGCACTCTCAGAATCAGAAAGACAGTCATATATCCACTCACAGAGCCACTCACATATGCATACACCCACTGAGAGACCCAGTCAGAGACTCACACAACCAATAACAGAACCCCTCAGAGACTCATGCACCCACTCACAGACCCAGTCACAAACCCTCTCAGAGACGTAAGCACCCACTCACAGACCCACTCAGACCCTCATGCAATCACTCACAGACCAAATCAGAGACTCATGTACCCACTGTCAGACCCACTGTCACACTCACACATCCAGTCACAGATCAACTGACAGAATCATGCGCTAGCTCACACAACCACTCAGAGACTTATGCATCCATTCACAGACCCGCTCAGACACTCATGCACTTGCTCACAGACCCACTCAGACACTTATGCATCCCCTCACCAACCCACTCAGAGGCTCACACATCCACGTGCTTACCCACTGAGACACTAGTGCATCTACTCACAGACCCACAGAGAGACTCATGCACCCACTCAGAGACAAACTCAGAGACTCATGCACCACTCAGACACTCATGCATCCAATTACATACCCACTTAGAGAATTTTCTCCTTATGTACACTTTCACTTAGAAATTGAGATATGTACTTCCAGACTTACTCAGACATATTTATCCAGTTATTCACATAGTAAAACACATGGAAAATCACTTACAAAGTGTTTGTAATTTGTATAGTATTAAAAAGTTTTGTATAAGTTTTAAATGTGCATTGAATTCGTGCTTTTGGCTTTAGGAGTTGCAACAGGGTTGTGACTCCAGAAAATACTTTGTTTTTTAAAGATTTAAAATAAGTATTATTTAATATTGAGATTGGGTGGCTCTGAAGAGAGCTTTTGTGTTGCTGAGAAACACGCTGTTGCCTTCATCTGTAAAGTGAACTCCATCACTTCTATAGATTGCATGCATATCAAAACCCAGGTTATTGTAGATAGAGCCCATGCTACAGTCTCTGAGGTATGCAGAAACAGCTTTAGTAACCTGTTTCCTGGCTTTGTCAATCTGTGGACAGAATTGATTTGACTACTTCTATTTCTGCCTTTTATATATGTTAGAGTATACCAAGATAGTGTGGGGTAAAAGTGTCATTATTGGCCAAAGGTCTCTTTCATTGCAATTTCCAAACCATTCCCAGTAAGAGTGCCTAGGTCATTACCACCACAGTGCACTATTTAGAGGTCTGGATGTTGGAAATTTGCAAGACTCTCAACCAAAGGCAGCAATTGGTGCCACTTTAAACCTCTGTGACCAAATCATATAATAACCACATTTGCCAAACCCAAGTCCTTGTCAATTCCAGTTTTTCTTGCATACTCTCTGGCCTAGAAGATATAACGTTGACCCACAATCCACATTCTAACCATTTTGAAGAAAGGAACAGTAGCAATCAGGATAAGGTTGCAGCTGAATGTGAGAGTTGATAGAGTGAAAGGCATTTAAAATGGAAATTATGTGTTTTATTGGGTGCTGTCAATAATTTGAAACCTAAAAATAGGTTGAGTTTCAATTAGAAATTTGAGTAGATCTGTATGGGCTGTGTTTAAATGTTTCAAAAATAATCCTAGTGCGGATAAGCTTACGTTTCTATGCACTCAACCACACCTGCTACAGTGCAATTGCAAGCTGCTATGCTGTGGTTCAAAAGTGTATGAACTTTTGACTTAACTCTTACAGTACAGTATTTCAAAACAGGTTGCTATGGAAACTGAAGTAAACCAAGGTGGGGGAACAGTTTGAAATAGGTTGTGGACTGGTCTGTTAAAGTATAGTACCTAAAATATAGTATGTATTTGAAAAAATTAAATTTTCTAATTCACTGTAGTTATTATAGTAAGTAGAGATATGATTTTAAATATATATTTATATTATATTTAATTTTAAAACACACTTCCGTATTGAGTCGCGACTCCTCCCACAGGCAGTATCAGATTGACCTTTCTATCAGGAGGGTACTAAACGGTTAAAAGACAGTGACTAATGAGAACTAGCATTAGAAGAGGCAAGAATGAACAGAACGTTTTCATTTACTCAGCATATGAATATCAAAGGAAAAAGAGAGGGGAAAAGTGCCATTACTGGTTCTTTCTTCCAGAGAGACATACTAACATTTTCTCACAGAAGAAATTTGAAGGGAAACAGTGAAGTAATTTAGGAGATGACTAAGCCAATTTAGAGGTATGTTAATAGAAAAACAGTTTGATAAGTGATACACTAATGTGCTAGATTTCAAATAATAGTTATATAATGTAACATACATATGTAAATGATTTGAACAGTTTCTTTATAAGTTAAGTGATGTGGAACTAGTAAACTATTTGATAAATAACTGATATGTAAAAGTGGAGAGTATCAAAGATAGGCTTTTACATAATATACCAGTCAAGAATAATAAGACTTGTGTTCTGAAATTTGCATTTTAAAGTAAATGATAAAAAACATTGTAAATGGGTTACTGAATATTTTTATGCATACTATCATACAATCACTTTCTCAACTTACAACTTAGTTGAAAATATTAAAAATAAAAATATATAATGAATTACGATTAAGAACAAAAGGAAAACACACTTTTACTTACGATATAACAATGTAAAAACTATAGAAATTAATTTAAAAATACAGAGGCAACAAGGATGTTACATTTAGGAGATAGAATATAAAAAACCTTAGAAATTCAATGAAAAAAAATAGGTTAAAGGGACGTTATAGTTAGGAATTAGATTTTAAAAACCTTCGCAATTCACATAAAAAACAAAAGTTGCAGTGTTGTTATAGTTAGGAAATAGCATTAAAGCAACCTTTGAAATTCACTGAAAAAAACAAAGGTTACAGGGACGTTATTAGGCTCAGATTTCATTTGTACAAAACCAGTGGAATTGGACAGTTATATTTTCCTCAGCAAACTATCACTTACGCCCCTGCAATGCACTGCTTAGGACCTCAAATATTACATCACTTGTGACATGATCAGTGACATCACTGATGACATTTCAAATGACATCATTGATGATATCATCCATAGTACAACTCAGACACACACTCACACCCCCATATACCCAATCCCACTGCCATATAACCCCTCACATACCCATTCATAGACCCATACTTGTAGTCACCAACCAGTCACTCATGCATAGAGCTACACATACAACTAGTTACTTACCTATACAGCTACTCACACAGCCACACACTCACCCCTTATAGCTACTCACACACCTACCTATTTTTGTTTTCTTGGAGTTTTATATAGTGCAATCTTGACCCGAAGGTTTCAGGTATCAGAGCGCTTTACATGAGCATCAGTTGCATTACATAAGGACACATTCATTTTTTTGGGGCACGGGGAGATTAAGTGATTTTCCCAGAATCACAGGATGTTGAGCGTTGTTGCTGAGACTCAAACCTGGTTCCCCAGATTTGAGGTTGACTGGCCTAGCTGTTAGGCTATATCCTCTCACCTATTGAACTATATAGCCACTCACACACCCATTCTCACTCACTCATACAGCCTCTTAACACACTCCCTCACTCACCCATACAACCACTCACACACTCACTCACATAGCCAGACAACCACTTACATACCCATTCACACATCCATACAAGCACGTACACATCCGCTCACTTACCCATACATCCATTAATGCAGACACTTAGTCTAGAATACAGACACTCACATATCAACTCACTTAACCAAACAGCCACTGTAACAGCTACTCTTTCACCCATATAGCCACTTACACAGCCACTCACTCATTCAAACAACCATTGAGACATCTACTCACTCACGCATACAGTCACTACCCAACAACTTAGCCACCCATATAGCCACTGATACCACCACTTACCAACCTACTCAGCCACTCACCCACACCAACTTGCTCACCAATACAGCCACTCACACAGCATCTCACTCACCCCTATATATATAGTCACTGAAAAAAACAAAGGTTCAGGGACGTTATAGTTAGGCTCACTCATACAAAACTAGAGAAATTCAACCGTTATAGTTAGTGAGCTAACTATAACTCACGCCCCCGCAATGCACTGCTTATGACCTCACATAATACATCCTGCATGGCATTGTCAGTGACATCACTGATGACATCACTGATGACATCATCCGGTCACTGTGAGTGTTTTTAAAAAGTTTGAGTGTTAAATTATATTTCAAGGTGTATTGGTGAATCATTGGATACATGGGTGCCTGATTGGATGAATCAGTGGGTGCGTGACTAACTGTATAAGTGAGTGATTAGGTGTCTCAGTGAATGTATGGGTGAGTGACTGGCTGTCTGAATGTCTGTGTCTGTCAGTTTGCGTCTAAGTGGCTGTATGGCTGTGTGAGTGGGTATTTGCGTTTCTGTATGGGTGAGTGATTGGTTGTCTGTGTATCTCTATGGGTGTCTGAGTTTCTGTGTGGGTGGCTGATGAGTGAGTGGGTGAATCAGTGGCTGTATGGGTTAGTGGGTGCATGTATGGGAGGCTGTATGGGTGAGTGAGTATGTGTATGGCTGTGTTGGTGAATGAGTGCATGCATAAGTGGTAAATGGGTGAGTAACTAGGTATATGAAAGGCAGTATAGGTGAGTGATAGGGTATATGACTGACGGTATGGGTGAGTGAGTGAATGTGAGGGTGGCTGTATGGGTAAGTGTGTGCTTATGTCATTGACTGTATAGGTGAGTGAGTATGTGTTAATATCTGTATGAGTGAGTGAGTGTGTGTGCAACTATATGGGTGAGTAAGTGGTTGTGTGTTTGAGTGTATTGGTGAGTGAGTAGTTGAGTTAGTAGATCTATGGGTGACTAACTCAGTCTGTGAGTGTCTGTATGGGTGTATGAGTAGATATATCAGTGGCTGTATTAGTGAGTGAGTGGTTGTATGAGTGGCTGTATGGGCAAGTGAGTGGATGTGTGTGTTGATCTATGAATCAATGCGTGGCTGCATAAGCATTGGTATGGGTGTGTGAATGGGTTTGAGAATGGTACTGTAGAAGTTGGAGAGGGTGTATAAAAGGTTACATGGGGGTGTGAGAGGGTACGTCAGAGTTTCTTTGGATTATGTCATCAGTGATGTTATTTGAGATGTCATAAGTGATGTCATCAGTGATGTCACTGATCATGTCATGAGTGATATAATATGTGAGGTCATAAGCAGTGCATTGTGGGGGCGCAAGTTATAACTCACTAACTATAAATGAATTTCTCTGGTTTTGTACGAGTGAAATGTCAGCCTAACTATAATGTCCCTGTAACCTTTATGTTTGTTCAGTGAATTTCTATGGTTTTTTAAATGTGATTTCCTAACTATAATGTCCCTGTAACCTTTGGTTTTTTCAGTTAATTTTTCAGTTTTTTAAAATGTTAATTCCTAACTATAATGTCCCTGTACCGTATATACATACTTCTTTCAAAGCATGTTTAAACTCATATTTTTGTAATAAGTTTCTTTAAAAACCATCATCATCATCAATATAACTTTATTCGGTGGCAGTTAGCCATCCATAAAAGCAATATAAAACAGTACAAATGTAAAAAGCATAAAAGATGCAATTCATAGCACCAACTCAGAGTATGTGCCCAATTGGAGAGAAAAAACACAGAAATAAAAGAAATTTGGAATCAAATAGCAATACCACAACATAACATTAATAAAGGACAGGTGTGTGACAGTTAAAAAAGAGAAGATAAAAACATTCACATCTTGATGGATTGTTTCTCCGCATTTAGACAGAGTTCCTATAGCATAGTCGGCTGAAATTCAGCAAAACTAGAGCAGAGAAGGAGGACAAAAACCTCATAATGGGTCTGCCATGCACTCCCCACCTGCCCTAGCAAGCACAGAGAGAGGTAGATCTTGGTCCCAAAAAACATGCTTTATGTTATTTGGTGTAAATCCGTTCAGTAGTTTTCAAGATATTAAAGGAAATCCAAATGTGTATATCTGGGCGGAGCCTAAGCACAGATCTCATGGTGAGATCTGATTGGCTGTCAGCACTTCAATCAGGAAGTGCTGGCAGCCATCATGGGACCAATGTACATGATAGCACCCCATTGAAATAAATGCATTGTCGTGAATGGCAGGTTTTGAGGTCACATAAAGGAGAACGTATAAAGGATGATAACAGATTTTAGTTACAATGTAAATCATTTGTTGATGGTACCATATTAATTTTAGGAATTGTGGTGTGTGCTAAGGTGATTTTATCACAAGACCGGAGGCTCATATTATGCAGTCTTTTCTTGCATTATTAAACAGCAGTCAAGCAAGAACTACGTTTCCCAGAAAAAACAAACCTAAGAATTACAAGATGACATCACAATAGGAACAGCCAATAGGACGTCGTGTAATCCAATAATTATTGTGACTGCAAACAACAAGTCCTCTTTTCTAGAAGCAAGTAAATTAAAGAGGTATAGAAATAAACAAAATAATGGAATAAAAGGTAAATAACATCATGAGCAAATTTGTGAAAAAGTCTGCAAGAAGTTAAGGAGCATCAGGGCGACCCAAGTAGAAAGACCCATGTGAAAGCAGGGAGGGTTAATAAAACAGTGGTGGGACAATACTCACCTCCGTGCCTTTAATAAAATCTAGCCTTGTTGACACCAAGGCTAGGAATATCTCAATTTTATTACAAGACCGGATGCTCATATTATGCATGTTCAAAGCATTGCAATAACAGAATTGTAGACATGTTGAATTGGTTAACAATAAAAAAGACCTAAAAATATGAACATTGGACCAATTTGAGGATATCTTGTAATGAAGCCCCAGCACAGAAAGCCTGAGAGGCCATACCTCCTCTGGCTGAGTGGGTACCAAAAGAATCAATGTTCATTCGAGCTAAGAGCATTACCCATTTGATCCAACGGGCCAAGGTGGAAGAGGAAACAGGCTTATGGTTTTTTTTTTTTTAAATGAAATTGACTAGAAGAAGGAGATCTCAAATCTGCAGTGCGATTAACATAGGTTTTTAAACATTTTCCAACACACTCCTTGGGTTGAGAAGGTAAAAAAGAGTATTGAATAGTAGATACGTTTGTTTTGGTAAGCCTATGGACCTCAAAATAAACACCAAAAGAGGAGTAATGGAAAGCAGACACATCTAATGCTCTAACATGAAAAACACGTTTAGTGAAATCAAACAAAAAGCTTTGTTATCTTTGCAGAAAGTTGCTTGAGAGAGAGAGAGAGAGACACATTGTCTTGCCATGCAATAAACAATTTCAATACCAAATTGACATCCCACATTATGTTATATTTTGGAATTGAAGGTTAAACAAACCTTACTCCCTTTAAAAGTTGACAAATCAAAGAATGTTCTCCGATAGGTCTGCCATTAACTCTGAAATGTTGGGCTGAAATAGCTGATCTATACGTTTTGATGGTACGATATGCCTTGCCTTGGGAAGCTAAATGGGCAAAATACTTAACAACCAGAGTTACATCCGCTGACAAGGGATCCGGATTCCTTTGCATACACTAGCTACACCAGGCCAGTCTGTAAACTTTTGAAGTGCCAGGAGCCCAGGATTGCTGAATGAATTTTATAGCCTCTTCCGAAATTCCTGGGGTTCTCCTGGATGCCCCGAAATCCTCCAGGTGATAAGAAAGAGGGAACCCTCTAGTATAATGTTGTGCTGATGACCCAGAGGGATGAGCAGTAAGTTGGGAAAGTAAGGAAGCCACATGGGGACGTCCAAAGGCATCTCCAACAGAGTTGGATACCAAGGTTGTGCTTGCCAAATGATGGTTATAAGGACCAGAAAAAAAATGTTGTCTGCGTGTCTGAGCAAGAACTCGTGGAATGAGAAGAAAAAGGGGAAATGCATAGAGAAAAGTCTGTTGCCAGGATTGAAGGAAAGCGTCTGTTGCCAAAGCTTTAGGGTCTGGTCTCCAACTGAACAAGGACAGAAGATGAGAATTGAGATGAGAGGCAAAAAGATCTATTGACATGTTGCCGAAGATGGAAGAAAGTTGATTGAACACCGAAGGGTGCAATTGCTTGAATCCTGAAGATGTCTGGAATACCAGTATGCTATCACATTTAAATTTCCTGGTAGATAAACTGCTCTGACTGAAATATTTCTTTGTAGGCAAGACTCCCAAAAATGTTTGGCGAGATCTGCTAGAAACTTGGACCTGGTAACCTCGAGATGGTTGATATATCTGACTGCTGTCAGACTGTCAGATTGTCCATTCTGAGAAGAATGGTACAGCTTCTCCTTTTTGCCTGGAAAATGATGTAATTTCGACTGGAAGTGCACAAGGTCTCTGCCAACCAGGTCTCCTGTGCCAGACCGCCTTCCCTAAACTGTACCTGTTGTTTCCACAATTAGCGCTACCTTTAGCTCACATATAAGTTCCAAGTAAAAGTTACCCCTGGAACCAAGGGCCCTGTGGTTAAAGAGGGTCCCTAAAAGCTGCAGCACAAATTGTGCCACCCTAAGGGACCAATGACCAAGCACATGCACGTTGCCACTTCAGCATGAGTGTCATGGTGAAGAGAAACCTGAAGAGTCTACATGGCACACATCCCTGTGGGCCATGCCCACAGACACAGAAGAGCCGTCTGTGACGGGGAACTTCAAAGGCCTTACTGCCTTTGTAATGTGACCCCAGCCTCTCCTGTAAGAGGCAGCAGGCGCCCTTCCTGTCCTCACCCCCTTTTGGCAGGAGGACAGGCAGGAAAACATAGAAAGGGTAGGAGGTGTGCCCCCTTTGCCAACTCCACCCCTCATGTGCTGGAGACTAGGTGAAATGCACTTTTCAGTGCTCACCATCGTGAAGATCGTGGAACTCTTCCAATCAGAATCAAGGATATGCCCCCCCGCACGTGGGGTGAGCATTTAGAGGGTATAGCACTCCCTTTAAACACCCCTAAATGTAGTATTTAGGTGGCCTACATGAGACTTGATCCTCAGTTCCTGATGACCTAAGAAGAGCCCGCACCAGCAGAGAAGACTGCAGAAACCAACTGACTTGGCCCCAGCCTTACTGGCCTGTCTGCAGCCCTCAACAAACCTGCGCCAAAAGTTGACCTGTCCTGCAGCTCAGCGGCCTCTGAAGTCCTGGTAGGAGTGCCTGCCCTTGACTAAGATCAAGATCTCCTGAGAACATTGGACCTGTTCAAGAAGTAACCATATTCAAAGACTCTGTGACCTGAAGAACCACAAAGCCTGCCCTCGGTTTCACCTCTGCACCCGGTGCCTCTGGCCTGAGTTCAAGGGGCCCACCAGTTCCAGTGAAGTTTCCTAGTGCTCTAGAGTCTGAGTTCACTGTGAGTTGACCTCTCCTGGACTCCTCAACATCTCCTGCAGCCTCTGCACAGAGATCCCCCCAATCGCAACCTGCTCCGGTAAGCTGTGTCTGACACCTAAAGACATCCCTGCACCCGTCTGCTCTGACCCTTGGTGAAGTAGACCAAATGTATCTCTACGTCCCTGAGCATCACAACTTACATCTGCAGCTAGTGGTTTCCTTCGACTGATCTCCTGGCCTGAGCCTGCAACTTGTTTCTGATTTTGGCTTTCTCCATTATTTTGCATTGGGCCCCCTATGCTGTGTTGGCACCCTGAACCAGGCTGCCGCTGTGCCACTGGTGGTGTACTGTTGGTGCTGCCTTGGGCACCGTCCAGTGCTTGCTTCAACCCCTGGAGACTGGCCCCCCAAGCCACTGATACTTACCTGTCTGCAGCATCTGTCTAATTGCAGCGCAATCCCCATTGATGTGCTTTGGCTGCCCAATAACAACTTGCTCCTTGTACCTGGCCGCCCCTGTGCCGCTGGTGGTGCACTGTTGGTGCTAAACTGAACCTTGCCCAATGCTTACCTTAACTTCCGAGTTCTGGTCTTGTAAGTTGATGTTATCCCTATGTATGCTGAATGTTTTCTTCCTCCCATAGGTTAACATTGCAAAGTCTGAAAATTGCAGTGTATCCATTTTTGAAATTGAAAAGTATTTGTTTTGAAAAATGTATTTGCCTATGACGAATGTTCTGTGGTTCTGAGAAATAAATATAAACAAGTACTATTTTTATAAATTGGTCTTGGATTTATTCATTGAGTGCATGTCTCATTTATTGCCACTGTGTGTACAACAAATGCTTAGCACTGCCCTCTGATAAGCCTAACTGCTGACCCACGCTACCACAAAAGAGAGCATTAGTATTATCTACTTTAGCCTCTACAAAATCTTTGGGGATACACTGGACTGTCTGCACACTATACCTCATTTTGTTATAGTATATAGAGAGCCAGCTTCCTACAACGGGCATTCATAGAGACATCAGAGAGCAGGGAGAAGGGCGGTAGGGGCACCAAGCTAAGCACAGGAGCTAAGAAGAAGGCAATAATGTGGCGTAGAATTGGGCAACAGAGGTCAGGAAAAGTGGGCACGGATATCAAGCTAAATGAAGGGCAGTGGCAGCACATCTGATCATATAGGGCAGAAGGGAGGGGGCTGGTGCATGGACTCAGGCAATAGAGAGTAAGGAGGACGCGGATGGGGCAGCAAGGTAACTGTTTAGGGCAGGCGGGAAGGACAGTGGCAGAACAATGTCCACACAGAGCTGTGATGATGAAGCAGGGGCATAAACTTGGACAATGTATGACAAGGAGGAGAGGGGGCAGGAACAGCAAGCTTGGGGGGTGGCAGCACAATGCCAGGCCAGGCTCTGAGTCCAACCCCCACCATTCATTACAATGGGCATCTTGTCCTAAAATTAACCTTGCCACCCAAAAACCCAAACCCGCCCTTAACCCTAAAACTTTCCTTGCCCCCCAAAAACACATAACCACCATAAATCTTAAACTTAACCTCGCCACCTAAAAACCCATACCTAACCTAAACCATCAAAGTTCCCTTGCCACCCAAAAACCCACCCCTACCCTAAACCCTGAAAATTCCCTTGTCACTCAAAACCCCATACCCACCGTAAACTATAAAATTAGCCTTGCCACCCAAAATCCCATACCTACCCTAAACCCTAGAACTTCCCTTGCCACCCAAAAACCCATGCCCAACCTAAACCTTAAAAATTCTCTTGCCGCCCAAAACACATACCCACCATAAAATTACCCTTGCCGCCCAAAAACCCAAACCCACCGCACCCTAAAATTACCCTTGCCACCCAAAAAGCTATACCCCCTAAACCCTAAAAATTCCCTTATCACCCAAATCCCATACCCACCCTAAACCCTTGCCACCCAAAAACCCATACCCATCATAAACCCTAAAAGTTCCCATGCCACCCAAAAACCCTTACCAACACTCAACCCTAAAAATATCCTTGTCACCCAAAAGCCCTTACCCACACTGAACCCTAAAGTTCCCTTGCCACCCAAAAACCCAGACCCACCCTAAAACCTAAAAATTCCCTTCCCACCATTTCAGGCACAGTGCAAATTATAGTCATTGCTGCCGGGCAAGGTTCTAGGGGGTGTGGGTCCATTCATCTCCCCAGAGGAGCAACCTGGATTTCAGGTGAGTGTATTTGTGAAAATCAGGCAGTTTAAACAGGTGGGGGCTCTAAGGGAACAAGAACTAGCTACCTCGGAGTATGGATCCGATAACTATTCCACGTATTTTGAGGAGCAATCATCGAATACATCTAGAGATGCTCTCCTGTTTACAGCAATGAACGAGTACCGTTTTTTACAGATGAATCAGACAGCAAGATGGAGACCACCAAGAGGAAGAGGAGGAAACAAGGCAAAATGAAAAAAAAAACAGAAGAGGTGGTGGGGACATCAAAAAACAACCTGCTACATGGTAAGTCAACAAGGCAGACAAGGAAGCAATAATGGATGAGAACCAATTGACTATCATTAATCTCCATCAGACAACTTAATTAAAGAGGAATAATCACTGTTAGAACATGGTCTCTCCTTCTGCCCGACAGCAAACCTGGACTAATGCAGAACATGCATAGATGTATTTCTTTTTGTATGTAAACTGAAACAATCAAATCACAAGGGGGGAGAGTAGAGGTAGAAGAGGTAGGGACTCGTCCTCCACGAAACTACATAAATAACCAAAAAGGAGTCCCTTCTATATCAAAAAGGAAAAGGCACCTGTTACTGGGACTGTCGAAAAAGAAAAACATTTTCTTTCAGATAACCCTCACCCACCCAGGTTTCCCCTTGGTGGCATGCTTCATCATAGGGTCCATCCCTGCCCTCTACAGACAGGGGAGTGCTACTACCTACGGATACGTGAGAGCACTTAATAGAAAAGTAAGGGTGTCCCTGTACACCTATACACCTATGTGGTCTTATTATGAGGATGGAGTGGGTTTTTTAGAAGTGAAAAAAGTTAAAAATATCAAATCAGTGGAACAAAAACAACTTCATTTCCTACCCCTAAAATGATATGCTAAAATCTAGGGATATGCGTGAAAAAGCTTGAGGCGTAATTACCTACTGTTTCCCTGGTAGGTCAACTAGTTTCAAGCCCTACCTCAAGGCTTTTCGTCAGGACCTCAAAGGAGAAACGATGCTCCCACTCCTGATGTTGCTGTAAACGCAATTATAGTGATAAACAAAAGTACAAAAACAAATATACAGCAACTAATTGGTCTGTTTTAAATGTCAAAAAACATGATACGTGTACGGAAACCTGTAGTACCATGTTTCTACATGCTGCTTAAAGACCACAAAGATAGGGAGGAACCACCAAGTAAACCTACAATTTCTGCTAATAGCCTCCTAGAACAGACCTCAATCTACCTTCAAATTTTCCTACTTCCACATGTTCTTGCACTCCTTCCTACTGTAGAGACAGCACAGATTGTATTACTAACATTTGTGGGATACCATGGCAATCTGATTACACACTTTTCACTTTGGATGTGGTGTTCATCTATACATGTATTGATCATAATCTGAGGATTCAGGCCTGCAGGCATTTTTTCTGTGATAAAGCCATACACAAATATGACCATTCCATGATGTTGCTGGATATGCTGCGATTCTGTTTGGAGAAGAACGTATTCATGTTTAATGATACTTGGTATCACCAGTTAGTTGGGTCTGCTATGGGAAGATGCCTTTCACCTGGTTACGCACTGGTCAGGGTACACAATCAGAATGCTGATTTGATCTCATTTTTTAGAATTCACAGGATCATGAAAAATGTACAAGGAGGAGACAAGGAGAAGAGGCTCAGACTTTTGGAATCTAAATACATTATTCTGCTTGGGAGTAAATCCCCGGGAGGCCTTAATGAGGAACTTCATGTTAGTATCAGATGATGTGGCAAAAGGTGTTTCCGGCATGAGGCACCCCTCCTAAGGCTCTTTGAGCATCGTGCGTTGCCATCTCCCTGGGGCTTTATCTTTAAAAATGGAGGGGGCAGCTTGGACACCCTCCTGGGCTTCGCTGTAGCCCCGGGGACCACCACCTCCCAAGGCTTTACTTTTACAAAAGGAGAAGGGCCGCATGGACCCCCCTCTTGGACTTTGTAGAAGCCCTATTAACCACTACCTCCCTGGGTCAATGAAATAGTATTAAAGAAGGGCCACGGGGGCCCTCGGGGATGACCACCTCTCTGGGGCCTATCAAGTATATAAAAATGGGAGGAGGCTGTCCTCCTGGGCCATATATGGCCCTGGGGACCCCTACCTCCCCCGGGCAGGCCCGGGAAAGTAAAAGGAGGGGGCAGCGTGTGTTCCGCTTTTTGAGCAAATAATGTCCCTGGGGACCGCCACATCCAAGGGCCGGCTCCTGCTACGTCCTGAGGTGCCCACCCCATGGACATCGCTGTTTGCACTGACTTGACGGGAGCTTTGACAGCTCCCGCTAAGTCAGAGCAAACACTAACTCCGTTCCCAGCAAGCGGGAGCTGTGAAAAGTGCTCCCACTTGCTCAGAGCAGAGTTTTCCCCTGTTTCCCTACCCACTGTGAAGTGGGCAGGGAAACAAGAAAAATTATTGCTCTCACAACCAGGGAGATGCATGTTTAGCAGCTCCATGTGTGTGAGAGCAATGCCGGCTCCCACAGGAGGCAGGGAGACAACAGGTACCACGGGGGCATTCAGGCTCCCCCCGCAGTTCCCAATGCTTTTGACTGGGCTCCGAAATGACTGAAAAAGTGAACAATAACAGCTGGTATGCACTCAATTTAACAAATGAAACTGCAACTTCTAACAATAATGTCAATACTACTAGATTTGGTGTGCACCTGAAGAGGAGGTACAGCCCACCCCCTACTCAAAAGTGTATGTACGCTAGAACATAGGTAATAGCCTCCAAGTGCACTACACACAAGCACTCCGAAGGAGTATATCACATTATAAAATAAGTAATCAGATATGACAAGTAGGTACATAGACAGTGGAACTATGTAACAAAAACCAGTACAAAACTTTTTTACAAAGTAAATGTCAAAAACAATGATGTTGGTTGCTCAAAAAATTCTTCTTTTATTGAGCAGACTTGGTATGTCTCCTTAAGAGAACTTCATTCAATAATATAAAATGTCAGTTGCAAGCTTCTTGCAGATTATGAACAAATCACAATGCATTTCGGGCATAAAAACCTGCCCTTCGTCAGGGGAAATCTACAAGCAAATAAGCATGAAGTCTAGATCTATACAGAAATAGTGCAACATTATTATAACAGTACGTACATAAAGAGAGCACTGGACCATTAACAAATGGATTGTGGGCAACAGTAACCACTAGTAGATGTTGAACTCACAGGACTTATGCAGTATAGAAAAATGAAAGAACAAGAGTGAAAACCACCACCGAGTGTTACACAACATCGTTGATTGATAACACAACTAAGCGAATCATGTTGTGTTCTGTGATAAGTGTCTGAAGAAGAAACTGTGCGACTATACATGAAAAAGTGCTGAAAAGTGCAAAAAAAATGCAGAGTAACTCCCCGTGTGAATTAACATGCACCGTAGGTGAAACGTGACTCGCCAATAATAGCCATTACCTTGAAGCTCTGGCGCAATTCAAGTGGAACAAAGTGTGTCTCTTACACACTATAAGAGGAAGAGAACCAATGTCAACATCCATGAAAGTTCATGAATAATCAAACTAGAAAGAGCCAAGTGCAAGAAAATCCCACGAAACGGAAATCAAGCTCACCATGAATTAAAAACACGAGACTCGATGTCTCTTGATCAATGGTAACGAAGAAGGGCTGATGGTCGAGTGGTCAGATGCACGAGACCTAAACATGGAGTGATCGATATAAACGCATTAAGCATGTACGTGACATGCCAATTTTCAAAGCATGCTATAATACTAAAAAAGAGAATCAGTGCCAGGTGCCTACAATTCTTACCGGTAAAGTCGTGCTCACTTCCAAACTTCAGTAAGTCGTGACTCGAAGTATCGTCAACCCGCGGCTGAGTACGATACGTGCTTATGACGAATCTTAACGCCGGAACGTAACGCGGAAGTGATATCAGCGACCGGCCTTAAAGGCACAGTGCTGAAAACTAGCGATGCGTAAGCAAAAGTCTCTCAATAAAGTTATGAAAGTGTTGAAATGTAATGAGCGGTTAATAGTGCATGCTGAAGAAAGAGTGACGAAATCAGTGCTACCATGCAGGAAAAAAGGAAAAATAGATAATCTAAGAAAAGCTCAAGAAACAGGAAAAACTTATAAGATACCTACATACAGGTATACTACAATATGTGTAGCTGACACATCGGTTTGAAAATCTTCAAGCTGACAAAATATGGGCAAAATGTTGACATAGGAAAGCGAGTAAAAAGGATTCAATTTACACACATGTTCATAGATGGTGAATATAACAAATATGATCCCCTCGCAATGCTCATATGGTGACATGATATGTAGCACACAAATTGCACTGAAAATAACCCCCATGACATGAAAATCCAGAAGGACATAACTAACATGAGACTACATGACCACCCGCAGTGCTGAATCACGACATGCTATTTGGCATCAGGGATGACAATACATATGAAGTTCACTATTAGAGTGTAACAATGGTTGTACCTAACTCTGTTGCTAAATAATCGCTAGTGGCAACCTGAGATATAAAGAGCATGAAAATGGTACCTAATTTCCAACCATGTACATGCCCATATAATAACCATCGATGTATGCATATGAAACTGTGGTGCATAGTATTACATGTAATATCAATTGGACAAATGCTGCGTGCCAGAACCAATACTCAACAGAAATTATCCTTAAAAAGATTGCAAGACCAGGCAGAGTGTGGTTACATACTAGATGAAGGGATCAAAGAAAACAGGAGAATTCAATTTTATCATTAAGCCCTTTGGGTGTCAAAGTGTCCAGATAGCGTATCCAGTAGGACTCACGTTGCGACAAGTATTTAGACACATCCCTGTCGGCATGAGTTAACACTGTTTCAAGAATAGTAAAACGAAGCTGAGCTATCGTATGGTGATGTTCATGCCAATGAACCGCTAAAGGTGAAGTGATGGTTTTGGTCCTTATGCGGCTTTTGTGTTCAGTAATTCGTGTACGTAAAGGTCTTTCTGTTTTTCCCGCATAGTGTAGGCCGCATGGACACCGTATCGTGTCGATGACGAAACGACTGTTGCAATCAGCAGTATACCTTAATTTAATTTTTTTACCAGACCATGGGTGAGATATGGAATCCCCGGGGAGCACGTTGTTGCAGTGTGAGCAGTTAAAGCATTTGCGCATGCCTTTGTGAGAGGTGTTAGTTTCTAAAACTGCTTGATTTAGAAGCTCCTTTAAGTTCCGAGACTGCTTGTAGGCAAAAATAGGAGGGTTGGCAAATATTCCGCAAAAATCCGGTTCGGACTGTAAAAGTTCCCACCGTCTGAGAATCACTTGTTTGATTGCGATAGATGATGTAGAAAAAGTAGATACGAAAGCTTCTCTGTTGAGTGGTTGTTTAATCTGTTTGTGAAGCAAAGTCTCTCTTTGTAAATTCTGTGCTCGTTGTTCTGCTTCATCAACAATCTCTGCTGGATATCCTCGAGATAAGAATCTGTTTCTGGTTTCATGCATGGAGGCAGTCACTTTAGATGCATTAGAGGTGATGCATTTCACGCGGAGAAATTGTGACTAAGGGAGATGACGCTTGAGTGATGCTGGGTGGAAACTGGAAAACAGTAATGAATTGTTGCGGTCGGTAGGTTTCTTGTACATGGAGGTAATAATATTAGTGCTGTCCAGTTCAATGTTAACATCCAGGTAAGAGATGTGATGTTGAGTAATGGTGTAGGTAAACTTAATCCTGGGGTGTCTGGTGTTGAGTAACATCAGGTTCTCCGTCAGCTTGTTCCTTGATCCCTGCCATACTTCTAGAATGTCATCTATATATATCCTGTAGAGAATAAGATGGTCAGACCATTCAGGATCAGATAGAATGTAGGTCGATTCGAATTGCATCATGAAGATGTTCGCGTAGCTGGGAGCACCAGAAAAACCCATGGAGGTTCCATTCGTTTGGAGAAAATATCTATCCTTCCATCTGAAATAGCTGTGAAACAATGAGAATTGGAGAAGTTCCAGTAAAAACACCTTGTTGGCTCGTCTGTCTTCTTGGCGTAAAAGGGCCCATTCCACCGCTTCAATGCCCTCGGAATGAGGGATGGACGTGTATAAGGCTGTCACGTCAATTGTGCATAGCCAGATTTCAGTTAGGGGCGGTATGACAATCTCTTGAAGGAGCTGCAGCAAGTGGGTGGTGTCCTGTAGATAAGTGTTTCCAGATTGTACGATGGTTTGTAAAAATGTGTCCAGATAGTGACCCAAAGGTTCGTGTATAGAGCCACAACCTGACACAATGGGACTCAGTGGTAGATCGCTCAGAGACTTATGTACTTTGGGAAGTATGTATATCAAAGGACGCCTAGGGTACCTTGTGAGAAGAAACTCCCTGGTCTTGTCCGTAATCCATGCCATCTCTTTGGCATGTGTCAAAATCTCGGTGAGAGTGCTTAGGAACTCATTAGTAGGATCTTGAACTAAAGGTAGGTAGGTGGTTTCATCCTGCAACATAGTTTCAACTTTTGTTTCATAAAAACAACGGTCCATAACAACCCATGCTCCACCTTTATCAGCCGGAGTCAGATACAGCAAGACATTTCTTCTGAGAGATTTCAGGGCCGCCTTGTCAGTTTTAGACATGTTCAGGTGTTTAGACAGACCTGGGGACAATTTAAGAATGTCATTTTTGACAAGCGTTTCAAAAGAATCAATCACCTTATGAGAAACCGGTGAGATGAAAGTACTTTTAGGCTTGAATTCACAGTTTTCTGATGGAGCTTGATCGTTGGGTTTGCAATCCAGATTGGAAAAGAAGTACCGTAGACGTAGTTTTCTCATGAATTTATATAAAGCCACTTCTGATTCAAAAGGTTTAGTGTTAAACGTGGGGAAAAAAGAGGTACCTTTGTTCAATAAGGCTAACTGGGCTTGAGATAACGGGCTAGAGGAAATGTTAATTACGGTTGTTTCTTCTGCCTGTTCCTGCCGGCTTTGCTGTGTCCGTGGCCTCTGCGGGTTTTGCTCCGTCTGGTTGAACCGTGAGGGAATTTGTTGGTGGATTGTTGGCTGCTGCGCTGATGTCTAAAAAAGAAACCTTCGGGGTGGAAGAGGTACCTGGGGTAACTACATTAATGGTGGATACCGAGGTGGATGGAACAGGTGCCCGAATTAATTGCGTGTCTCCAATGGACGCCAGACTCTCCTCTGAGGATGTAGTACCAGGGTGCCTGTAATTCCTTTTTTGTGCGTAAAACTCCGCCCAGGAGTAAACCTCGTCCAATTTATAATCTATTATGTCTCTTCTAAATTTACGGACCTTCCTTTCATGAATTTCTTTTGCGTATAGATCCAATTTGGTGTTAATGTCTTTTAAGGTTGATGCCCAATCTTCTGCCGCCATACGTTGAATAAGAGAGGCTTGTAATTCTTGAATTTCCTGCTCTAGGCCCACGAGCACTGTGGATAATTCTTCTACTATAAGCAGAATCAGATCGAGAGAACACTTATTCAATATACAATACCATTTCTCCATGAATTTTTTATTCATTTTAAACATCATAGGTTTGATGACAAGTCACAGTCATCTGGGTATCCTACTGGCTTTGTGATATTGGATAAGTGTAGTGGCGTGGAGCAGTTGGTTTATTTCCCTTCTCATTAAATATTCAAGTTGTTTAAGTTGTTGAGTGACAGGTCCATGTGTGGTCTCAAATGGTCGTACCTCGCGTATGAGTCCATAGATGTCCTGCGCTTCTGCTGAACTGTATACTTTGGTGGAAGCTTTATTGTCAGTCAGATGTACAATTTCTTCAAAAGACATGTTTGTGGTGCGAAAATAGCTGTGTTGGGCTGGGAAATGACTGAAATAGTAAACAATAACAGCTGGTATACATTCAATTTAACAAATGAAACTGCAGCTTCTAACAATAATGTCAATACTACTAGATTTGGTGTGCACCTGAAGAGGAGGTACAGCCCACCCCCTACTCAAAAGTGTATGTACGCTAGACCATAGGTAATAGCCTCCAAGTGCACTACACACAAGCACTCCGAAGAAGTATATCACATTATACAATAAGTAATCAGATATGACAAGTAGGTACATATACAGTGGTACTATGTAACAAAAACCTGATCCTGAATGGTCTGACCATCTTATTCTCTACAGGAGATATATAGATGACATTCTAGTAGTATGGCAGGGATCAAGGAACAAGCTGAAGGAGAACCTGATGTTACTCAACACCAGACACCCCAGGATTAAGTTTACCTACACCATTAATCAACATCACATCTCTTACCTGGATGTTAACATTGAACTGGACGGCACTAATATTATTACCTCCATGTACAAGAAACCTACAGACCGCAACAATTCATTACTGTTTTCCAGTTTCCACCCAGCATCACTCAAGGGTCATCTCCCTTATTCACAATTTCTCCGCGTGAAACGCATCACCTCTAATGCGTCTAAAGTGACTGCCTCCATGCATGAAACCAGAAACAGATTCTTATCTCGAGGATATCCAGCAGAGATTGTTGATGAAGCAGAACAACGAGCACAGAATTTACAAAGAGAGACTTTGCTTCACAAACAGATTAAACAACCACTCAACAGAGAAGTATTCGTATCTACTTTTTCTACATCATCTATCGCAATCAAACAAGTGATTCTCAGACGGTGGGAGCTTTTACAGTCCGAACCATATTTTCGCGGAATATTTGCCAACCCTCCTATTTTTGCCTACAAGCGGTCTCGGAACTTAAAGGAGCTTCTAAATCAAGCAGTTTTTGAAACTAACACCTCTCACAAAGGCATGCGCAAATGCTTTAACTGCTCACACTGCAACAATGTGCTCCCCGGGGATTCTATATCTCACCCATGGTCTGGTAAAAAAATCAAATTAAGGTATACTGCTGATTGCAACAGCTGTTTCGTCATCTACACGATACGTTGTCCATGTGGCCTACACTATGTGGGAAAAACAGAAAGACCTTTACATACACAAATTACTGAACACAAAAGCCGCATAAGGACCAAAACCATCACTTCACCTTTAGCGGTTCATTGGCATGAACATCACCTTACGATAGCTCAGCTTCATTTTATTATTCTTGAAACAGTGTTAACTCATGCCGACAGGGATATGTCTAAATACTTGTCGCAACGTGAGTCCTACTGGATACGCTATCTGGACACTTTGACACCCAAAGGGCTTAATGATAAAATTGAATTCTCCTGTTTTCTTGGATCCCTTCCTCTAGTATGTAACCACACTCTGCCAGGTCTTGCAATCTTTTTAAGGATAATTTCTGTTGAGTATTGGTTCTGCCATGCAGCGTTTGTCCAATTGATATTACATGTAATACTATGTACCACAGTTTCATATGCATACATCGATGGTGATTATATGGACATGTACATGGTTGGATATAAGGTACCATTTCCACGCTCTTTATGTCTCAGGTTGCCACTAGTGATTATTTAGCAACAGAGTTAAGTACAACCATTGTTACACTCTAATAGTGAACTTCATATGTATTGTCATCCCTGATGCCAAATAGCATGTCGTGATTCAGCACTGCGGGTGGTCATGTAGTCTCATGTTAGTTATGTCTTTCTGGATTTTCATGTCATGGGGGTTATTTTCAGTGCAATTTGTGTGCTACATTTCATGTCACCATACGAGCATTGCGAGGGGATCATATTTGTTATATTCACCATCTATGAACATGTGTGTAAATTGAATCCTTTTTACTCGCTTTCCTATGTCAACATTTTGCCCATATTTTGTCAGCTTGAAGATTTTCCAACCGATGTGTCAGCTACACATATTGTATTATACCTGTATGTAGGTATCTTAAATGTTTTTCCTCTGTTTCTTGAGCTTTTCTTAGATTATCTATTTTTCCTTTTTTCTGCATGGTAGCACTGATTTTGTCACTCTATCTTCAGCATGCACTATTAACCACTCATTACATTTCAACACTTTCATAACTTTATTGAGAGACTTTTGCTTACGCATCGCTAGTTTTCAGCACTGTGCCTTTAAGGCTGGTCGCTGATATCACTTCCGCGTTACGTTCCGGTGTTAAGATTCATCATAAGCACGTATCGTACTCAGCCGCGGGTTGACGATACTTCGAGTCACGGCTTACTGAACTTTGGAAGTGCGCACGACTTTACCGGTAAGAATTGTAGGCACCTGGCACTGATTCTCTTTTTTAATATTAAAGCATGCTTTGCAAATTGGCATGTCACGTACATGCTTAATGCGTTTATATCGATCACTCCGTGTTTAGGTCTCGTGCATCTGACCACTCGACCATCAGCCCTTCTTCGTTACCATTGATCAAGAGACATCGAGTCTCGTGTTTTTAATTCATGGTGAGTTTGATTTCCGTTTCGTGGGATTTTCTTGCACTTGGCTCTTTCTAGTTTGAATATTCATGAACTTTCATGGATGTTGACGTTGGTTCTCTTCCTCTTATAGTGTGTAAGAGACACACTTTGTTCCACTTGAATTGCGTCAGAGCTTCAAGGTAATGGCTATTATTGGCGAGAGACGTTTCACCTACGGTGCATGTTAATTCACACGGGGAGTTACTCTGCATTTTGTTTGCACATTTCGGCACTTTTTCATGTATAGTCGCACAGTTTCTTCTTCAGACACTTATCACTGAACACAACATGATTCGTGTAGTTGTGTTATCATCAACGATGTTGTGTAAGACTCGGTGGTGGTTTTCACTCTTGTTCTTTCATTTTTCTATACTGCATAAGTCCTGTGAGTTCAACATCTACTAGTGGTTACTGTTGCCCACAATCCATTTGTTAATGGTCCAGTGCTCTCTTTATGTTCGTACTGTTATAATAATGTTGCACTATTTCTGTATAAATCTAGACTTTATGTTTATTTGCTTGTAGATTTCCCCTGACGAAGGGCAGCTTTTTATGCCCGAAATGCATTGTGATTTGTTCATAATCTGCAAGTAGCTCGCAACTGACATTTTATATTATTGAATGAAGTTCTCTTAAGGAGACATACCAAGTCTGCTTAATAAAAGAAGAATTTTTTGAGCAACCAACATCATTGTTTTTGACATTTACTTTGGAAAAAAGTTTTGTACTGGTTTTTGTTACAGAGTACCACTGTATATGTACCTACTTGTCATATCTGATTACTTATTGTATAATGTGATATACTCCTTCGGAGTGCTTGTGTGTAGTGCACTTGGAGGCTATTACCTATGGTCTTGCGTACATACACTTTTTACTGGGCTCCAGCATTTCAAGGCCGGACCCTGGGGGATGGGACTCTGTGGTCAAAATCAGCCCAAGGAGTGGGGCCACGTGCCCCTTCCCCAATTAACGTGTGGCTGGGCCCTGGGAATGGGATCCCCAGGGCCGAAATCGGCCAGGGGGGCCAAGTAACCCACCTCCCCTTCTAATAATTGGGCGGGCCTCCCCGCCAAACGTATTGTATGCAAAGGTCTTCCTGCCTTTTGCTAGGATGATGGGCAGATTGCCAAAAGTCCCCCCTGTGCATTTTCCACCAATTTTGGTGATGTGTTCTTCATGCCGAGGAATATAAGGATATCTCCACCAAAAAAAGAAGCACTTACTTCATTTAGCTAAGAGGAAGTACCCTTGTTTGGTGTAGATTTACCTCTTTGTAGTCTTGCTGTCCTCTCTATAGGAGGATTCATGTTATCCCAGATTTCTTTATAAAAATGCAGAAGGAACAATCGCAGTGTCAAAATGTACACACGGTCACTGGAGATGTTTTCTCGTTGTCTTTTGCAAAGATGTAGTTTAGAATACGAACTGGACACTTAACCAACGCGGTAGCAGTTACTAATTACGCCATTTAGGTAGATATTTTATGTAAAACTGAGGTCTTTTGTTGGATAAAGGGGCAGGTGTGGATCTGTTGTGGCCCAGTCACTCACACAGCTACTGTGACACCCACATAGACACTTAGAAACCCACTCACAAACTCAGGCACTCACACATCCACTGACAGAACCACTCAGACACTGATACAGCGATCCTCAGACCCACTCAGACACTCACACACCCACTCACACATGCACTCTCAGACCTACTCAGACACTCTCATACACATTCATAGACCTGCTCAGACACTCATGCAACCACTCACAGACCCACTCAGACACCCTCACACCTACTCACAAACCCATTCAGGCACTCAAGCACTCACTCATAGACCCACTCAGACACGTGCACCCACTCACAGACCCACATCCACTTACAGAACCACTCGTACTCTCTCACACCCACTCACAGACATACTCAGAGGCTCATGCACTGACTCTCAGACCGACTCAGAGACTCACATGCCTACTCACAAACCCACACAGAGACTCACATATCCACTCCCAGAACTACTCAGAGACTCATGCACCCACTCACAGATCACTCAGACACTCATGCAATCACTCACAGACTGACTCACACACTCAAAGAGATACTCAAAAACCCACTCAGACATTCTCTCACCTACTCACAGGCCTATACAGCCACTCAGACACCCACTCACAGACCCACTCTCAAACCCATACAGCCACTCACACTCCCAGTCACAGACCAATACAGCCACTTACACACCCACTCACTGACCAAGACAGCCACTCACACACACACTCTCAAAGGTTACAGGTTGAAGTTAGGATTTTTCTTTTTAAAAACCTTAGAAACTCACTGAAAAAAACAAAGGTTACAGGGATGTTATAGTTAGGCTCAGATTTCCCTCATACAAAACCATAGAAATTCAGAAGTTAACTGCCAGGAAGCACCTAATGATTTCAGAACCAATTTCATGCACAGGCCAAAGGCTATACATTTGTTTCAAAATGCACTCATATATGCTTGTGCTGCCTGCATTCCCAGGCTCCTCTTTTAGCGTGCATCTTAAAATTTCTTAACATATGCTGGTATGCCAGAAAGTGCAGACTACAAAAGAATGCAAGCTGCCAGAAACAGCTTTAAAAGAACTGCTTGAGCAGAATAAAGAGGGGGAATCGGCGCTGCTTTGAATTTTAAAACCTGATTTAAATAGGAAGCAATGTGTCAGGTTCTCGGCTAAATCATGAATGGTATTACAGGCTGGGCAGATAGGCTTTAAAAGCTCGAAATGAAATACTTGTTACAACTCCAAGTGTCGTATTTTCTTTGGAACCGAAAACATGAAAGGTGTGCTCTACCGGTGCCTCATTTCAAAAGTGCACTAATATTGTTACATGCAAGCATGCTGCCAATATGATTATTTTTTATTATTATTATTTATTTAAGTTTTTTTACGAAGTTTTATATAGCGCGAACTTGACCCGAAGGTATCGGGTATCAGAGCGCTTTACATAGCACCAGTTGCATTACATGAGGACACATTCATTTTTTTGTTAGGCACGGGGAGATTAAGTGATTTGCCCAGAATCACAGGGTGTTCAGCGTCATTGCCGAGACTCGAACCTGGTTCCCCAGATTGGAGGTCGACCGCCCTAAGCGTTAGGCCAACTCCTCTCCCCTTTGACCCTATTTGAACCTCAAACTTTATGGTTTCACCTTAAAACAAAAGTGGTAGTGACCCACTGCTTTCAACGACTGGCACTGTGTCAGGTAAGTACTAAGGTGTTGAATGAAATGTCTTTCTCATCATGCACACCAGTAAAGGGCCCAATTAGAATCAAACTGAAGATAAAATGTCAGCCTAACAAGCTTCCCGTTGCTCACTATTTGCACATTTGATGATATCACCACCACCTCCACAGTAATTTCTTGCAGAGATAAGTTTCTGCAATATCTCCCTGCCTTAACATGTGCAACGTGAATGGGGGGGTGTATATATTCTTAGCCAACCCTCTCCCGAACTACCCAGGTTTTGGAGAAAGTTGTGAAAAGGGAAACCAATTGCATCTGTAATGTACATTAAAGAAAGTCAACGAAAGGTATAAAATCTGTGTAGAACCTTAAAGCTGAAGAATTCTACTCAGAGCTGCGAAGACTCAGCCTTTTATCTTTCTGATATTTTTCTGAGACAGACAAAAGAGTTTACACGTTTAAAGGGGTAACATAACATTACGCTCAACACGCTATGCAAAGTAAGTTGTGCAAATGCTGTGCCTTCCCAACGAAGAAGCGTAGGAAAAACACATATAAGCCTCAGCCAGACAAATATGTTCTGTTTTTAATTGTATACAAATACATGCTATTGTTTTTATCTCAGTTTCCCAGTGTCTCTGCGTGGTAGCAAATTGCCTTAGTATATCAGGCAGGCTACGTTCCTTGATATATCACCTCTCACTACTTACTGGCTGTGAATTGTACATAAGAAGCATGAATTGCAGCGTGCCCTTCCATATGAACTTTGTTGGAATGTGCAAGTGCCACACAATGCTGCCCTCATCTCTTAGAACTTCAGAAAAGAAAGTACCCGCAGCTCCTTCAAAAAACGCCAGATCAGATATAAAAAATGAACACACAACAATAGCAGGCTGAGGCAGAGCGCTGATAGTATTACCTGGTTGAAGCCAAAGTTCAGATTGTTTTCCTTCCACAGCAGCTGTGGAAATGCCACCCTCTGCTGCATGTCTTCCAGGGACACGCTGTGCCCCAGGGCTGGTAAAAGCAAAAGCCAAGACATTGCTTCGTGCCACCCTGGAAACCACTGCCAAACACCGGCCCAAAGAGTAAATCACAGACTGATTCAGTCAATCATAGGAGCGAAGGCTTCCTTCCTTGCTCTCAGTCGCATTTTAGAAACAAAAGCGTGCTTCTTCAAAACTGATTGGGCCAGACGATGAGGCTTGGGACATGTGTGTTCCACACGAGGCATAATATGTATAAAATAAAGTTGGGGTTGCTTGGGTAAACTCTGTTCTGCCAGCAGTTGGCAGAGTTTTTCCCGAAACTCTGCAATGCAAGCAGAGCATGGAGTGGCAAAACTCTGCGAATTCTGCCAGCGGAGTGGAGTTTGCCACCCACCCCTAGTCAGGATTTCCAAACATATACAATAAATGATAATGAAATCTTGCGAGTGTACCACAAGTGTCTTACGAGAGAATGACACCTGAAAAAAGATTGCTGGTGACATGTCTCGGTGCCAGAGTTACAATAAGTGAGCAAATTTGATTGAATATATATCTGTTTAATGCGGACACATATTTGTACAAAGATTTTGCAAACTGTGAACCATATCCTGCTTTGTTGCAATATAAAAAAACATTATTTTTCTAAAATAATGTCAGAACACAACACATATTATAAAGTAATTCTACCATAATACATTCACAAAAATAATCAATGTAATGAAAAGAAGAAACCCTTAGAAATTCACTGGAAAAAATCAAAAGTTAAAGTAACACTATAGTTAGGTGTAATAAAAATATCTATTTTCATTTAACAAAAATCCTTAGAAATTCAATGAAAAAAACATTTAAGTAACGTTTTAGTTAGGTGAATTATACAGAAATTATAGTTACCAACTCTTACCATAACTATTCCCGCCATGCACTGCTTATGACTAGGGGTGGGCGGAATTTGCATAGTCGCGCTCCGCAAAGCTCTGCGAAAAGGTAAAAAATCTCTGTGAGCACGCAAAAGTTCCGCGAACACGCGGAATTTCTTGTTCCACCCGTTCGCGATGCTTTTTTCCTGTTCGCGAACACTGTTTGCGTGCTCGGGGGGAAATATCTCGCGAACACGCATTTTGAAAGCGCGAACAAGCAAAAAATTCCGCCAAGCCGCGGATCGCAGAATTTTTGGCAATTCTGCGTTCTCCGCGGAACGCGAAATTACCCAAATTCCACAAATTCCGCGAGCGGAACGGAATTTATCGCCCAGGCCTACTTATGACCTTACATATGACATCTCAAATGAGTGGCCTAGACTGGAGGTGTACACTGGAGTGGGTTACAGTGGAATAGCATACAGTGCAGTGGAGTGGCTTAAAGTGGAGTAGCGTACAGTGGAATGTGATACAATGGAATAGTGTAGAGTAAAGTAGAATAGTGAAGAGTGGAGAACCATACAGTGGAGTGGTGTACACTGGAGTGGCATAGACTGGGGTGGCATACTGTGGAAAGTTTAGAGTGGAATGGTATGCAGTGAAGCGTCATAGTGTGCTATAGCGTAGAGTGGAGTAGCATACAGTGGAATGTTTTACAGTGGAGTGGTGTAGAGTGGAGTGGCATAGAGTGGAGTGGCATAGAGTGGAGTGGCATAGAGTGGAATGGTGTACAGTAAGCTAGCATATAGTGGAGTGGTGTAGACTAGAGTGGTGTAGAGTGGAGTGGCATAGAGTGGAGTGGCATAGAGTGGAGTGGCATAGAGTGGAATGGTGTACAGTAAGCTAGCATATAGTGGAGTGGTGTAGAGTGGAGTAGTATAGAATGGGGTGGCATAAGGTGGAGTGGCGTAGAGTGGTGTGGTGTACACTGTTGGTATACAGTGGAATACCATAGAGTTGATTGGCATAGAGTGGAGTGGCATAGAATGGAATCGAATATAGTAGAGTGCCACATATTGGAGTGGTGTATGTAGAGTGGTGTAGAGTGGTATAGAGTGGAGTGAGGTACAGTGTAGTGCCATACAGCTGAATAGCGCAGAGTGAAGTGTCGTACAATGGAGTGACATACAGTGGAATAGCAGTATTCTGTGAAAATATATCATTTCAGATGTCAAAAGTCTTATTATAAATATATATAAATAGTCTTATTATGACTGCTATGATTTAGCATATTCTACGTTATATAATATGCAAGGGTATAACAAGTGCATGGAGAAATGTTGAGTTATAGTTAATATAGTTAATATAATGTTGAAATTCATGCAAGAAGAATGTGTACGGAGTTGTGCGATGTATAGTAAATTGAAGGAGATGCGTAAATTATAAATGTTAGTTCTAACTAGTGGTGCATAAATTAGAAATAAGTTATAACTATAACTTTATAATGTATCTAGTTTATACAGTTGGGTTTCTATATACATAATAATGTAGTTTTTCAATGTGTTTCAAATCACAGTGTTGTTAAGTGCAGTGTCGTAGAGTATAGTAAAAGGCAGTGTTGTGCAGTGTAGCATCATAGAATCTAGTGTTATGGAGTGGAATACAGTGGAGTGGAGAACAGTGGAGTAGTGTTGCATATAGGGAAATAAAGTGTTATACAGTTGATGGCTTGGTATGTCATATAGTGTAGTGGAATGTTGCAGAGTGTGGCACCATGTTGTACAGTTCAGCAGTGTATATTACAGTACAGTTGAGTTTCATTGACTGCAGTGTTGTGAAGTAGAGTGTCATGGAGTGTCATCGAGTGGCGTAGAGTTGAGTAGAGTGGTGTAGAATGGCATAGAGTATAGCAGAGTGTTGTTTAGTGCAGTGTAGGGGCATACAGTGCAGTATTGTACCGTACAGTGGCTTAGACTAAAGCAGAGTGTTGTAGAGTGGTGCCGCATACATTGTTGTACAGTGGCGCACAGTGGTGCTAAACAGTCATACAGTGTGGTCAAGTGGAGTAGCATAGCGCAGAGTGAACTAAAGTATCATAGATTGGAATGGAGTCTTGTATTGTACAATGATGTGGAGTGTAGTACACTGTAGTGGTGTAGCATACAGTGGAGTAAAGTGTTGTAGAAGGGAGTGGCATGTCGTACAGTGGAATGGTAT
Organism: Calotriton arnoldi; assembly: GCA_963921515.1. Lineage (NCBI taxonomy): Eukaryota > Metazoa > Chordata > Amphibia > Caudata > Salamandridae > Calotriton > Calotriton arnoldi. The sequence goes on along the minus strand of CAWUFW010003864.1, from coordinate 1,261,300 downwards.
ACTGTGTGGTGGAGTGTGAGAAATTGTTGTAGCGTGGAACACCGTGGAGTGGCATAGAGTGGAGATATTGAATTTTAAAGGAATACATGCAGTAAAGTACGTAGAAGCAAGCAGCCTTAAAAAGGTGACTTTAGGTCGTGCTGGACTAGGGCAAGGTCAAAGTTCCGACTGACCTTGTGGAAGCACAGGCCGGCTACAGGATCCATGCAGGCTCCAGTGAAAAAATACCTTTCCTTGTCACAAGAAACAAAATGCGTCAATCTCGGCACTGTATCATCATGGAACCTCTTAGTTGGGTTGATCCGTCAAAGCTGAGACTCGTGGTTGGGACCTCAAATCAGTGCTGCGTCGCCATCGAACATCGCAGTTGGGTCCCGTGTCGTCATCGAGCCGTGCAGGCCTGCTTCCGGATCAGCATTGCGTCAGCATTGAAGGGCACTGCGCAGTGGTGATGATGCATCAATTTTGTAGCAAAACAGGTGCAGAACCCACTTCTGAGGCCCAGGACTTGGAGGGGGCATCCCAGGCTAGGGTAGGACTCAGAGAAGGCAGAGTCCAGCAGCACCATCTGATTTGTAGTAAGTCTTTTGTGTCCTTGAGGCCTCGAAAACAGGAGGCAAGCCAGCAAGCCCTTGTGAATCACTTTGAGGGAAGGCAAAGTCCAGTTCTCCTTCAGCAGATCAGGGAGCAGCAGGCAGCAGTGCAACAAGCAGAATAGCAGTCCTTCCAGAAAAGCAGTCCAGATGAGTCCTTTGAGCAGCACAACATTTCTTCTGACAGATGTTCAGTTCAAGGTCCAGAAGTGTCTGATTTTAGGGAGTCGGAGATCTAGTGCCTTTGATGTGGGGGGTAACTTCAAAGCAGCTTACTGAAGTGCACAAGTATCCCTTTCAAATCAGTCCTGTCTGCCAGACTGTCTGTGGGGGAGGGGCAATCAGTTCTTTGTGTGGGGACAGGACACTGCCTATTCAAGTGAAGTATTAGCCCCTCCCTTCCATTGTGCCCAGGCAAGGTCATCAGAATACAGAGGTATATAAATGGCTTCTCAAACAGACCTATACTTTCTGCATTGTGGCTGTCTAGAGGGTATGTATGAAGTGTAGCTATCAGCCACCCCAGACATGTATTGGAAACAGGCTGTCAGGCACACAGAGCAGTAAGTGCAGAGAAATGTGCACTTTTTAAAAGTGGTATTTCTAAAACAGTAATGTTAAATCCAACTTCACCAGTAAGGAGGATTTCTCACCACCATTCCAAACATATGAACATGAAAAAGCTACTCCTCTTTGATCAGGAATCGCAGCTTAAAAGTGTATTAAGAAATTCCCAATGCCAGCTTATGAGACGAGTAGGCCTCAAAGTAGGGAAAAACAAAATAGGCTGTTTGTCACAACGAGGACATGTAAAACATAATGAACATGTCGTACCTTTCACTTACAGAGCACCCTGCCCTCAGGGTTACTTAGGGCCTATCTTAGGGATGGCTTATATGTGATAAAATGAGGCTTGGCAAGTAGTTTTAAATGCCACATTGAAGTAGCAGTAAACTGCACGCACAGGTTCCTCAGTGGTAGGCCTGAGGCAGGTTTGGAAGGCTACTTATGTGGGTGGCACAATTAGTGATGCAGGCCCACTAGTAGTATTTGAAGTATAGGCCCTGGGTATATGGTATACCACTTTACAAGAGATGTACCAGTACATCAAATATGTCAATCAGGTGTACACAATGTCATCATGTTTAGGGGAGAAGCACATGCACTTTAGCACTGGTTAGCAGTGGCTAAGTGCTCAGGTTCCTAAGGCCAGCAAAAAGAATCAGCAACAATGGGAGTTAAAAGGTTACAAGTCTAGGGGTATGCCACCCTCAGGATGCCAGGCCTAACAACTGCGATAGAGTGGAATAGCATACAGTGGAGTAGTGTACAGTCTAGTGGTGCAGTGGCATACCCTGGAGTGGCATACACTAGAGTAGGGTAGAGTGACATAGCATAGAGTGGAGTTGCATACAGTGGAATAGCGTAGAGTAGATTTGGGTAGAGTGGAGAAGTGTACAGGGGAGTGACATAGACTGGAGAGGTGTACAATGGATTAGCATTCAGTGGAGTTGCGTGCAGTGGAGTGGTGTAGAGTGGAATGGGGTAGTGTGGAGTGGTGTACAGTGGAATACTGTACACTGGAGTTCTATACAGGGGGTGGCATAGAGTGCAGTGGCATTCAGTGGAATAGCATTCAGTAAACTTGCATACACTGAAATAGCGCACAGCGGAGTAGCGTACAGTGAAGCGACATACACTGGAGTGACATATACTGGAGTGGCGTAGATTGGCATAACGTACAGTGGAGTGGCAAAGCGTGCAGTGGCATACAGTGAAGTTGTGTACAGTGGAGTGGGGTACAGTGAAGCAGCACACACTGGAATAGCATACAGTGGAATGGCATGCAGCGGAGTGGGTTAGAGGGAAGTGGCATAGAGTTAAATAGTGTAGAGTTGAGTGGCATACAAAGGAGTTGCATACAGTGGAATACAGTGGCGTAGAGTGAATTGATGTACAGTGGAGTGACATGGAGTGGAATAACATACAGTGGATTGTTGGAGGCTGAAGTGGTGTAGAGAGGAGTGGCATACAGTAGAACAGGGTGCAGTGGAGTTTTGTAGAATGGAGTGTGGTAGAATGTAATAGTATACAGTGGAGTACAGTAGATTACTGTGGTATACAGTGCAAGGAGGTACAGTGTAGTGGCATAGAGTAGACTAGCATAGAGTGGAGTGGCATAGAGTGCAATAGCGCATAGTGGAGTGGCATACAGTGCATTAGCATAGAATGCAGTGTTATGGACTGGAGTGGAACAGCAGACAGATTGGAGTGGCATACAGTGGAGTAGCGTACATTGTAGTGGCATACACCAGAGTGGCATAGATTGTAATAGTGTACAGTGGAGTGGCCTAGAGTTCAATGGTGTACACTGGAGTGGGGTATATTAGAGTGGGGTACAGTGAAGTATCGCAAAGTGAAATAGGATACAGTGCATTGGCTTACAGGGTAGTGGGGGACAGTGGAGTGGCATAGAGTCGAATAGTGAAGAGCTGAGTGGCATAGAGTGTTGTTGCATACAGTGGAACAGTATATAGCGGAGTGGCATAGAGTAGACTGTGGTACATTGGAATGGCGTGGAGTGGCGTACAGTTGAATAGTGTACAATGGGGTTTTGTATAGTGTAGTGGTGTAGAGTTCAGCTGTGTACAGTAGAATAGCGTACAGTTTAGTGGTGAAGAGTGCAGTAGAGTAAAATGGAGTGTGGTAGAGTGTAATAGCATACAGTGGAGTAGTGTAGAGTGCAGTGGCATAGAGTGGAGCGGTGTACAATGGAATGATGTAGAGTGGAGTGGCAGACAGTGGAGTGGCATACAAAGGAAGAGTGTATAGTAGAGTGGCATACCGTTGAGTGGGATAGACTAGAGTGTCATACAGTGGAATAGTATACAGTGTGTGGTGTACAGTGCAGTGGTGTAGAGTGGAGAGTGGTAGAATGTACTGGCCTACAATGGAATAGAGTAGAGTGAAGTGATGTAGAGTGGCGTGGCATAGAGTGGAGTGAAATAGAGTGGAGTGACGCAGAGTAGATTGGCGTACAGTGGAGTTAGGTACAGTGTAGTGGTGTGCAATTGAATAGCATAGAGTACAGTTGAGTAGATTTGAGTAGTGTACAGTTGAGTGGCGTACAGCGGAGCAGTGTACACTGGAGTGATTTCTAGCTAAGTGGCGTAGAAAGCAGTGGCATCGACTGGGAGGAATAGTGTTGACTGGAGTAGTGTAGAGTGGAGTAGAGTACAGTGGAATGAGGTAGAGTGGAGTTTTAGCATGGAATACTGTACAGTGCAGTGCTATAGACTGGAGCGGGGTAGAGTGTATTGGGGTAGACTGTAGTGTCTTACAGTATTTAAGCGTACTGTACTGTGGCGTAGTGTGGAGTGTTGTAGAGTAGAATGGGGTACAGTGGAGTAGTGTAAAGTATAGTGGCATAGAGAGGAGTGGCATACAATGAAGTGGCATACAGTTGAGAGGTGTACAGTGGAATAACGTTGAGTTTACTGACATGCAGTGTAGTGACATACAGTGGAGTTGCATATAGTGGACAAGCATAGAGTGGCACAGAGTGGAGTGTTGTACAATGGAATAGCACAGAATGGAGTAATGTATAGTGTAATAGAGTACAGGGGATTGTCATAGAGTAGAGTGGCATATAGTGGAGTACCGTACAGTGAAGTGGCGTACAGTAAAATAGTGTTGAGTGCAGTGGTGTACACTGAAGTGGTGTATAGTGGAATGGCATCACGTACAAAAGCACAGAGTGTAGTGTTGTGGAGTTGCATACAATGGATTAGAGTACAGTGGAGTAGCATAGAGTGGAGGGCATACAATTGAGTAGCCTACACTGGAGTGTTATAAAATGTCAAGCTGTTTTAACACTACGCAGAGAACAAAGTCTATGGGAAATGCATTGGTGCCAAAATGCGTTTTGGGACACTCCTTTTTTCTTTGTACCCCTTTGACAAATTTCCACGAAACTTTGCATACTATACCAACCTAGAAAGGGGAATAGGTATGCAAAGTTTCATGGAGTTTCATCAAATGGGTGCAAAGTTTCTTTCTGAGGAATTCCTATACCTGGGAATCCTAAATATTACTACAGAGTGGCTACCTCTAAGGAGCATTGGGATTGCGTACTGAGGGATTTTGTGGGAATAGGAGACACTAAAATGAGGTCAAAAACACAAACGTTCAAGGAGAATATTGAAAATAGTGGTGCAGCTGCACAGTTATCTTGGGGATCTTCTTTAGTGGCTTGCCTTCATAGCTCGTCAGTCCCAGGATCCCAAAACAAAGACTTACTTTCCCATGTGGGTTTCACATTTTTCTAATTGGATGTACCCCCTCAACAATTCAAAGATGTATATTCTATTTTACTGCTGAACCCTCAATCAAAAAGAGTCCAGAAACAAATGTTAAAAACCATCTCCCCCAGCTGGCTAGCTTATCAGCAATTGGAAAGAGTGAGGCCTGAAAATTGAGTTTGCCCTTCTCATAGATTTACAAGGGGTATAGAAGACTTGTTGCATACTCAACCAGAGCTCAAATGGGTGGTCTTCTTGATGATCAGCGCCTGGCCCTGCTAGGAACTCACACATCTCTGTTTAGAAGAAGGACTGGGCTTGAGTTATCATCTTCCCTTTCCCAGGCAGCTGTTTAAAAACGGGACAACATATTTAACATAAAGTACCATCTCTTTCAAAGAGGAAGAATACAGTGGAACCTCAAGGACAAAATACAGAAGAGGAAAGGATGGAAAAGCTGCAAAGGTATTTGGAATATCATGCAATTCTAACTTTGCAACCTTTGTTAAGTTAGGAGTGCTTTGAAAAACTTCACAAAGTTTGTGGAGGGAAAAAATTGCAACTTCACCCACACCTAGGGGTAAGTTCACTGTACCTGGGCTTTCGCAATATTGTAAAGATGTGCACAGTGGCATGACAGTATGTCCAAAAAAGCTAAGGATAGTATTCTGTGTTCTGCACATGCCCACAAACCTTTTCTGGAGAAAAGGTGAGCCTCTCTGGTATAAAGATGTAGCTGAAGGTGAAACGTATCAAAATAGACTCTGGCAATGAAATGCACTTCAGATGATTGAATGTTCAAGCAATTCCAGGTGATACTTTAATTTGATCTCTACATTTAAAACATGTAATTGCATTTTAGCATCTTAGGGCCCGATTTAGAGATTGTCAGAGACGGTATCCCAGAGAAAATGCTACAGAGTACCCTCTCTGCCAACTGAAGGTCTGCCTGCCTCATTTGGAGCCAGGTGGACCATCACTATGTTGATGGTTTTGCCATTCGTCTGCTGGCCCTATTGAGAGTGAGCGAACAACTGGGAAGTTCTCACTGCTCGTCACCACCAGGTAAAACCTGGAGGTAAGGAACAGTGAAAACCACAAAACAACCCCTATGCCATTCAATCAATCAATCAGGATTGGTAAAGCACAACTACTCACCGCGAGGGTCTCAAGACACGGGGGGGCTCCATTAAGTGCTGGGGTCTTCTGAAGAGCCAGGTCTTGAAGTACTTCCTGAACTGGGGCAGTGTGGGGGCTTGCCGGAGGTGGAGGGGGAGGTCATTCCAGGCCTAGGCTGCGAGGTAGGAAAATGATTTTCCTCCCGTTCTAGTCATGTAGATGCGTGGAACGGTGGCCAGAGAGAGGTCGGCTGAAAAAAACCTTGCTTTAGGATTTTGTTTTGTTTTTTCAAATAAAAACCATTGAAGTTGCTGTATGCCTTCTTCTTTTTGACAGAACCATCCATCAAACATTCAGTGCATTTACAGAGACCACTGTGATTAAGATAGTGGACATGTCTGAATTTCGCGGGCTGGTTGTCCCTCATGGTGACGGAGTAAAATACTTCAGTCCATTGCCCCGCCAGAGAAAATCTTGTGTGCCTAAGTCAAAATCAGATGCTTAGTTTTGTACTCAAGCAATTACAGTAAAGTATTAAAATACATCTTAACACATATATACAAAACATAGTATCAGTGGCAGCTAGTGGGGAATGGGGGTGGCGGGGCACGGGGACAGGGGGGACGACGACACTGGGGGTGAAAAAATTAAAAAAGCACTTACCTTTTCCACCGGCCGCATCTCTCCTCTGCTTCTCTGCTCTTCCTGACTCCAGTCCGGAAGAAGCTGCAGGAAGCACCCGGGCACACAGGTTCCCTTGAGCCAATCACAACGCTGCAATGCGGGACAGAGAGCCTGTGCATATTCCCAATCAGGCTGTCCATTACAGACTGGTGGGGAATATGCAAAGTGTGCATGACTGCTTGGCCGGCCAAAACGGTCGGAAGCCGTCATTGCCACTTAGTGTGCATAGTCCACTCCTCTTCCCTGAGCCACCAGCCCCGCCGCATCCTAACCCAGCCCCGCAGCATCCAAAAATAAAATGATAATAATGTTCAGTTATTATCATTTTATTTTTAAGAGCAGTGGGGTGACGCTCCTCTGCCTTAGTGGAGGAGCCGCCACTGCATAGTATACCAATATGTTAAACCTGTCAACATTCTGAGAAAACTCAGGATTGGGAAGTGAGATAGAAATAATGTTAAGCAGATAGGGTACAAAGGTGGAACATGACAACAAACAGTGTCCAATGTCATTTGAGTAAATTGAATTGCATAAGTGGCTAGAGAATGTGAGCATTTTCAATAAAACCTACAATTTTGCCTGAATCTATTGGTAAGCCACCAGCTCGGTTCAGTGGTAAAAACAGCATCACAAATTATTCTAGGAAAGAGGTGCAATGTGTCCTGTGTGTTAATATTGATGAGAACTACTTTAGCCAAGCACTAAACAGATATATATCTGTTCCTAAGCCATGCACTAGCTATTGGCATTCATGACCTACAACAGTGGTATTAATCTCAGGATTATTTCCTGTGAGTTTCTCTGGGCAGCACTGTCAGAGGGCACTGCCCCGAAACCGGTCCTAGGATGCTTGTTTCCGGTCCAGGGAGGACCTGGCTTGGCAGTTCGGGCTGGACTGTTCCCATGAGGCACAGGGTCAAGACTGATTTGCATATGGCCAGGTCTAAACTGGGGTGGCATGGTGAGCAAAAGAATGATGGATTTAACCCAGATCTCTTGACTGGGGGTCAATGTTTTGATTTGTTCTGCATTCCGTCCATCAATTGTTGTCTATTCAATAAGAGAAAGACATAATGAGGGATTTTATTTTGAAAGTATACACTTGAATTTTAAATGTAGATGTTGTGTTATGTTTCGGATGTGTGGATTCATGTTAGCTCTTTTTTTCAGAGTTTTCTGAAAAATGCTGGCTAAAACAGATTTAATGACCATAAACTCCAGTGGTGAGCAGATCCAAGAATTCATCCTCCTTGGTTTTCCAGGGTTTGAGTCCTGGCAGCTCTGGCTCTCCATCCCTCTGGCTCTTCTCCTTCTTCTCGCTGTGATGGCCAATGTTACTCTCATCACAACAATATGCAGGGAGTCGAGTCTGCACGAGCCAATGTACTACTTCCTCTGCAAGCTCTCCCTAGTGGACTTGGCTCTCAGCATGGTCATCACCCCCACAATCCTCGCCATCCTTTGGTTCCATGAACACTCCATTAGCCACACTGGATGCTTCACTCAGATGTTCTTTGTTCACAGCCTGGTGTTGCAGGAGTCAAATGTACTTGCTGCTATGGCCTTTGACCGCTACGTTGCTATCTGCATCCCCCTAAGGTATTCCTCAATTCTCAATACCAGGCTGGTGGGGGCAGTTTTTGTGGCAGGAACTGTGAAGTCCCTCGCCTGCGCACCGCCTGTACCCCTTCTCGCTGCTCGTTTACACTACTGCTCTGAGCACCTAGTTCACCACTGCTACTGTAACAACCTAGCAGTAACAAAGCTTGCATGTGATGACATAAGCGTGAACAGCATGTACCAAATGATTTCTGCTAATTCTTTGCTGGGTGCAGGCTTCATGTTCATTGTCCTGTCTTACTGCCTCATCGCACGTGCAGTGCTGAAGCTGAATGTGGAAGGAGCCACGGCCAAGGCCTTGAACACATGCAGCTCCCATCTCATCATCATTTTAATCTTCTATTCAGCTTTAGTAGTTCTTGCTGTCACACACCATTCAGGAAATGAAATTGTGACTTACCTGGTCATCCTGCTCAACGTCCTCCACCTCACTGCACCTGCTGCTTTAAACCCCATCATCTACGGTGTCAGAAACAAAGAGATTCACAAAGGCATCTGTAAGCAGTTTGCTAAAGGATATAAGGGTACCTGCAGTCAGCATATTTCAAACTGTTAGGTAACACCCAGAAACAACTAATCTGCTAATAATATGGAAATAAATATTCCTGGAAGTAAATTTGCTGAGTCTAAACATATTCAAAAAAGGGTTTTGACACTCTGGGGTCGATTCCGATTCGGGCCGGAAATTTCTCCGACCGAGCCGGACCCGGAGAGATTTCCGACCGAATCGGACCCGTGCAGTCCGACCGAACGAGTACGATGCGTCCGTATGTTATCGGACTCGAAGTCGGTCGGACTCCCATTGAAGTCAATGGGAGCCGGTCGTATCAACGCGTGCGCGGGCTCCCATTGACTCAATGGGTGCGAGTCGGACAAGTGCGCCCCCTACAGCGGGTACGCGGCGAAGCGATTCGCGCCGTACACGCACAGGTAGGGGGACCCATGGGTCCCCCCTGTGTGCGACTCGCGGTGGCTACGCGTACAGGGGGGTCCGACACGGACCCCCAAAGTACGGCTCCGACAGCTCTTTCGAGCCGGAGTGCGCGGCTCGGTCGGACTGCTCGCGGCGCGCATCGTACTTACCCGGCCGGGAAACGTCTCCATTGCGCGGTGCGAGTCGAGTCCGAGCGAGTCGGTCGGAGCGGTTCGAGCCGGGAGCGAGTCGGTCGGAGCGGTCGGGACGCCCGGACGAGTCGGTCGGCGACTCGCGATCGTACTCGCTCGGCCGGACCCGCGTACGGTTCGGTCGGGAAACAGGGCTCCGAATCGGATCCGGTAAAGCCGAATCCGATTCGGAGCCCTACCGGCCGAGATCGGAATCGGCCCCTCTGTAATTACAGCTACTACTATAAGCGTTATACTTATATGTGAAATATAACCAGATACAATATTTGGACATAAGATGAAAACAGCAATCAGGCACAACGATGCTGTATCTATCCAGTATCAAATGAAGCATGGACCAAACGAATTACATTACAAAGAGAAATAAGCATAAAAGACACCAACAGTATCAATTAACAATGTAACCCACATTCACATCACACATCATCGAACACCACAACCACAAGGAGTATGTACTTTTTTGGATTAACAATGAAACACGTTGTCACTGTCTTTTATTTGACTGACTGGTAGTACTAGTTTTTTAGCACTGCACACCAGGGCTCTGTCCAGGCCACAGTGTACTTGCTTTGACCTACTAAAACATGCTAAAACTGGCTAATCCACCATTGACATATTTAACTTTAAAGTTAGGCCATAGTATATCGTGTAGCAAAATAAATATAACTTAGAACATTAAATGTCACCTATGGACTGCAGCACTTATTGTGCCATCCACGAAAGTGACAAAACAACATGGCTTCAGGCTTATCTCTATAGCATGACTACTGCAGCTTTTAAACTTGCAGGCAGACCTGACAAAATGGCCCTTTTGAAAGGAAAGAACCTACATAATAAATTTGTCACCACGAGAATAGGTCTTGTAGCCCCAAGGTATATTGTGTCTAGTAATTAAAAGTGGTAATACAAGAATTTTGTGTTAGAATGTATCCACAGAGACTTGCCCCCAAAAAGCAGTTTTCCCTGTGAAGGGCTATAGCTGTCCTATGACAAAATGAGTTCAGAATAAAAACATAATTCTGCTAACTTTTATTCAGGACAAGCTACCAGGAATATTAAAATTCAGTTTGTAATGTTTATTAAAAATCCATTTCAATGGTGAAGTTGGATTTTAATAAATATTCAGGAATCTTGACTTTTAAAAATTTAGACTTTGCCTTCGTGAACATCCGTTACCTTACCAGAAGCTAAGTGCTTATAGCGTTTTGGGAGGAAGACCTCGATGTGAGGTATGTGACACAGACCAGTTCACGAAGGGCATCTGGGGAGGGTCCAGGAACTTCAATAACTTAAAAGGAACTATGCTAACTCCTCCCCATTCATAGTTAAGTGGAAAGGGAGACCTAGAGAGTGAAGCCTTTTATTACAAAAACTCAGTTTGGTACCAGCCCATTTGGGAGAAGAAGTTGGACCCAGACGCAGTGTGGTAAACCTGTGGAGGAGATGGCTGCTCATTTCCTTAAACTCAACTTTGGCTGGCACACAAGGACCCACACAAGCCACCTTCAAGGGTAGAAAGGATGTGTCAACTTGGATTTTATTTAGAATTGTGCACTGTGGAAACGTGTACAGTAAGGCAAACAGAATGTGCTGCAAAAGCGGGAAGGTTTGCCCTACTTATCTTTTTCCTCATTGGTTAGGGAGTATCCAAGAGTCAACCCCAACCTATTGGCTAGTGAAACCTACGAAAGTGGCAGCTCACCCACATCGCAGCAGACCACTATCTGGACTTATGCATGAACTGAAGAAGATTGAATTTGCTGTTTGAGACCTGTGTGGAAAACTAAAGGGATGTACCTACTCCCACTTATGCCTAGGACTAAAATGTGGACTGCAAGGATCATTTGGCTAACTGTCTGTGTGGGTACTGGTACACAACATGCAGCAAGGGGCAATTTTCCTGAAGTACCCAACTGACCACTAGTAAATGGACCTGAACTAGACCCTGCTGGTGGCGTCTGCTGAAGTGGGCCATAGCACCTAAATGCTGTCCTAAAGGCCCTGGGAACCCCTAGAGGTGACAAAGAGGAGGTGCTCCTAAAACTCTGAAAAGGTGAGACTGAACATTTTTGGACTTCCAAAATCTCCAGAGCTGCAGCAAGAACTTGAAGTAACAGTGGCTGAGTTTAAGATTATACAGCTCCAGGTTTGCCACACCAAAGGATGGGAGCTCCAATAAAACAACTGAGGCCCAGATTCTGAAAACTGTCACAAAACGCATTGCAGCCCCCAAAAAGGCTGCTCTGTGTTGCATGACAGGGAGAGATCAGAAGAGCGCCATATTCACAGAAATATGGCACTCTCCTCCTCTCTCCCTAGCACTGATGGAGATTTCAGCTGCTATGCACCAGGCACACACCTTAGCACTATAGTGCTAGGGTGCAAACCTGAGTCTAGCATAGGGTTTGTACAGGAAGGATACCCTTCCTGTACAAAATACTATGCCTAAACACGCTTCAAAGATTTTCCTACTTTGTTTGTGTGCTGCACAGAAAATAAAGGAGAAATGAAACCATTTCTCCTTTTAATGCCTGCTTTACAGTTGTGTTAATTGCTGGTGCCAAACCCTGAGTACTAATGTTGGTAATAGGGTTTAGCATCAAAAGAATGGGTGGTTGCATGGGAACACCCTTGTATCACTCATGTAATGCCTCCTTGATGCAAAGTAATGCAAAGTAGCGTTACGTGCTGCTTTGCATTACTTTTCCATACAAACCAACGCTAATATCAAATAGCGTTGGTTTGGTAATCCCCAAATAGGTTCAGCGTCAGGTTAGCATTACAAAAGTAACGCTAACCGGATGCTAAACGTTTGTGAATCTTGGCCTAAGTCTGAATGGATAAATCTTGGCAAGGTGAAGGTATGAAAGGTTTCTGCCCAAAAAGAGGAATTCAGCAGCTCCAATATTTTAAATTCTACTACTGCCGGCTTTTTCTTACAAAACCAATGGCTCAGCAGAGCCATGTCCAACTGCTATATGACTTCAAGAACACTTCGGCAGATACAGCCTGCAACCTTGCCCCACTGGAGCATTTCAGTCAGAAGGTAAAGTTTTTGACTACGAAGACCTGCTTGGTGAATCCAAACTATGCTCCATTGTGCCCAGCCTGAACTCGTGTCTAGGTCCCGGCTAATCTCAAACAGTGACTTCTGATTGTGACTTTACTTTTCTTTGTGTTTTTGCCTTACGGTTCCCCTTATTGGATTTTTGTCACTTTGGTGTCATTTTGCTCTATATTTATTTTTATTTTTACAAATTGGTTGTAGGACTTGTGTTATGTTTTGTTACTGTTAAATACTTTACACCTTTTCCTATGTTAAGCATGTCTGCTCTGTGCCATAGCCCCAGGGGGTTGAGCGCAGGTTTAAATTATTGAAACTGTGTAGTTCCGTGACAAGTGTGTTATTTATTCCTTGTGGTGAATTTACATCACTGTCAAATAATTCAGGCTAAAAGAAATAAACATTACATTAATATATTTGGAAATAAGCAATTGCAGGACTCCATTGGCCATCTACGTAAGTTATTTGCTTTTCAGTCACTATTTAACCTACATGGATTCTTGCCTATTTTTATAGATGAAACACTCCATCAAGAACTTAATAACATTATAGCCTACTGTCAATTCTTAACACAAAACAAAAAAAAAATTCTCTAAGACTAACATGCAAGAGTTTTAACTGTTTTTTATGAAATGTTTATTGGTTTAAACAACAAAACACAAGCATGCAAAAGAAAAAAATACATTAATTTTAGACATACATGCAAAACTTGTCTGGAAAGTCAAACACAGAGTTAAAATAGCAAATAATATACATATATCATTTCTAGTTTTCAAAATGTTTTAAATGGTAAAGTTCTTTTAACCTTAGGTGTGTATTCACAAACTACATTTTGTGGTACAATTAGAACAAGTACAATAGTACTACTTGTGTGCTTCTAAATGTTATCCAAAAAACCACCATGCAGAGATTTGTACCTCCATCTTCCCTATCTTTCATCCCTGCAAAAATCTCTGGCCACATAAGAAAAGAACTCAAACACCAAATAGTTTTTTCTACCTTCACTATGTCGGTGAAAGCATTTTTTTAGGTGCGCTCCCCATTTTGAGAATTAATTATTTGAGGAGGAGGAGAAAGAGGGTTCACAGGATCAACATCCTTGTGCTGTTCTGGGAAGTTGTCATTGCCAGATACTGCTTCTCATCTACTAGTATCCATATCCTTGTTACAGACTGAAAGCAGGAGCTTCATTAATCTACAGCCTACTCCCAGGCTACCCCTACCTATTATAAAATACTGGCTGCACTTCATTTCATGGCCAATGTTGGCATCTCACAGGAAAGCCAGTCTTGATGCTTGCATCAGATACTGAGATACAGCAACAGAAGCATACCCTTGTTTATTGCCATGTCACAGACACGGGAGGAAAGGCAAAGGGTGGCACTTCAGCCACCTCACCACGCAGCACACCTTTTCAGAAGAGTCACAGCTGGCACTCAATCATAGTACAAGCTCTGTGTGATGCCAAGGGCTGCTACACTCTTTGTATGCTGTTTTTCCGAGACACACACAACAGCTGTATCCTTCAGCAGTCACCTCTTGCACATCACTTGGTTGCTGGAGATTTCATTGATATGTGGCTCATTGTTAAGTAACAACACCTCTCACTTTGACTAGCTGTACTTCTAGGGTTGGCAACGCTAACATTCGTAATAATCATTACAACACAATGCACATGCATTAACCTCACATTCACTGCATATTTGTATGCATGATGTAATAAATGTAGATTAGAAACCCCTTGTTAAAAAATGTTATATGTCTTTGTTGTAGTTGATGCTGGGCATGCTCCCTCTCCCCATCTGCTCATTCCCCGACAGATGTTCAACCACACTACCTCAACAGAGGTACAATAGGGCACATACATACACATGCCATTATTGACCATACTTTTGGGATCCTCAAGTTGCGATTCAGATGTCTTGAGCCTACAGGGTTGTGCCTATGCACTCCCCAGATATTGTGTGCAAATTGGTGTAGCATATTAAGTGTTGTGTGGGGCCTACATATAGATCTTGATCCTGGTCTACGTCCGCATATAGGTTTCCTGGTTCAGGTACAGACTAGATGCCACTGTATTCAACTCAGGATTGGCTAGTTAGCTTATTTTCTTCTTCAAATGCCAATTTTGTGGCTTCATTGTGTGGTTTGACAGTCTCTTGTCAATGATGAATAGTGAACTTCTACCACAGTGTATGTGTATCCCATCCTGACATAACTCTGCTAATTTCACATAGCCATAAACTAGCATACAATACTAGTAAAAATAAGTTGCCTAATTTTTTCCTATGTGATTTGAACACTTATCATAAGGTCTTATGTACAAAATCTCACATAGTACAATAATGTTTTATAGTAAACATGCTTACATTCTTACTTAACAATCATAGATTAGATACACAAACATTGATAATTGTGTGATTCCATCAATTGTTTAGGGTTGTACCTATATGCAGTGATCTTCCTTCTGCATGTGGAGGTATCCCTCAGTAGGAGGAGGGTTATCCCTGCGTGCAGAGAGTCAAAATGTTATGTTGCCAGTGTAATTTGCCTAATTTAGCCTTTTGCTTGTTACTTAAAATTCCCCAAATTATGTAGCTATGACACTTTGTGCCATTATGGGCCATTTGCTGTAAAGGTTTCAGCGAACACACCATTGCTCTATAAACATTACTGTAAACGCACAGGAACACCAAAATGCGAGCAACTGTTGTTTGCAGTGCTTTCGTTAAAGTGCTCCCTTGTGCAAAAAATTGACGCAAGGAGCTATTTCTCGCTAAAATTTTGTGTGAAATCACAGATTTGCATTTGTGTAATTATGTGCAATTTGGGTAATTTTGCGGAAACTTTGCATAATTAGTCAAAAGCAAAGCATGCACATTTAACATGCACCTAGTTTCCATCTGCATGTGGATTCCAACCCCACATGTGGAGTTCTCCCCTATAAGAAATTGAGTTATTGGTTGAAACAAGTAGAAGCCCGACTCAGAAAACAACCACAATCCTTGTCAGGGTGAACCACAAAAGTCACTAAATTAACTTGTGTTTTTCCCTCTGGTGGCTTGGCACAAAAACAGTCAGGCTTAACTTAGAGGCAATGAGTAAAGTATTTATGCAGAATACAAATTGCAATGGAGTGAAAACAAAACAAAAGAAAAATCCCAAACCAATTTAGAAAAAAGGGTACATTTTAATAAATAAAATGATACCAGAAATCCTATCAGTAGAATTGGAGATATTGGGTTTGAAAGCTTTAGGTAATAACAGCACCAAAAGGCGCAAACCACCAACTGAGGTTTTCTGGTCACCCTGGACCGGTAAAAGCCAAACATGAGAGAGTACAGGCCAGGTACGGGACCAAGTTTGTCCTACTGAGAATTGTCACAAATGAAAATCAGGGCTACTGTTCCTAAATAGAAAGAGGAGATATCGACAGGTTGTGCAGGACTTGGGCATATGCACGGTGGCCGTCAACAGGACTGTTTCATGTTGCCCTCACACATCCCAAAGGGATGGCATGTTTCATCATAGGGCTATTTCTCCTCGTTGGGCCAGCGCTGTAATGCCCAACGGGTGCCCCGAAGTGTCACTTTGGCGGAGATCTTTTATTGGTAAGCCGTATGATGAATGCAAGGTAGAGTCTAGGTGGGGTGGTATCTCATGTGTGATGATGTGGGTTAAAACTGGTCAGGGAGGCCACCAACTACTTTTAATAACTGGACCGCCCTGTCAGATTAAAAACCTTTATAGGTAAATGCTACCAAAGTGACCCTTCGGGGGACCTGTTGGGCATTGCAGCACCAGACCAACGAGGAGCAATAGCCCTATGATGTGTCCCAGCTCAGTATAGGAGGTCAGCCAACAGCCCATTGCAGTTATTTCGGTTAGCCTGGGATAAAGGGAGCAGGTCAAGTTTTCCTTCTCACAGAGCAGAGCAGGCTTCTAAGTAACCAGGCAACCCACAAGCAGCAGAACAGTCCTCTGGGGAACAAGGCAGACCTCAAGCAGCAGGGCTGTCCTCTGGGGATTGAGGCAGTCCTTCTTCTGTAATGTCTACAGGTTCAAGAGTGCAGTAAACAGTTGGTCTTTGGTCTGAGGGTCCAACATATATAGCTGGTGCCAGCCTTTGAAGTGTAAGAAACGAATAGGCTACCCCATATCTGGTTCTGAGACATGGTTTAACATGCTACTTTAGCAAGTGGTAAAGTGACTGCTGCAGGCCCACTAGTAGCATTTAATTTACAGGCCCTGGGTACATGTAGTACCATTTACTAGTGAAGTAAATTAAATGTGCCAATTAAGTCTAGACATATTTTACCATGTTTGAAGCAGAGAACACAAGCACTTAGCACTTGTTAGCGTGGTAATGTGCACAGAGTCCTAATGATAACATAAACAAATTCAGAAAGTAGGAGGGGTGAAGGCAAACAAGTTTGGGGGTAACCCTGCAGAAAGGTCAGTTCCAACATCTGCCTAACTTAGAAAACAGGAGAGTATATATACAGGAAGAGAAAGTCAGTCATATTGTGGTCATTCTGAGCCATCACCACAACATCATCCCTCCCCATTCATCTGTTCCTTTTCTTAATCCACCCCTGAACAAGAATGAGGAAATTGATGGGAAGGATCCCCATTCCTGGTTCAGGAATTGGAGATAATTAATGAAGAGTTCATCTAAAAGTGCCCTCAGTTTGATAAGGGTCAAAATCAAGCTGAGTAATTCTGTGCAGGCCCAAATCTGGTGGCATGTTACAGTGCAGTGGGTGTATACTCCGGATGGGGGAAGCTATGCTGCAAGTCCTGGGGGGACCGATGTCACAGGGCTTGAATCAAGACTCAGGAAATTATGGGCTCCCCACATAACATCACTGTACAGGAGGGTTCTGAGAGCAGCCTGGTTAACCCACAATGCTCCGCTTGAAGGCTTTGATCATATGACAGTAAGTGTATTTTCAATATACACATGCTTTTTGGAGCGTGGTGTCCTGTCATGTATTCAGTTTGAGATTTGCTCTAACCTTCCATGTTGTATTTAGCCCATGTATTTGTGTGTTATGAAATGATTGAAACTTTTAACAAGTTTTAAATGACTACTAGGCATGTAGGTTTGTTTGCATTGGTTAATCATCAGGTCTTGACATTATGGAAATTCTTTTAACATTTTAAATTTTGCTACAACATGGTATTTGAAACCAAACATCCAATTTTGTGAACTGTTACATTTACATTTTGTCAAACTTAGTTTTTGTGATGCTAAACCTTTATCTTAAATTCAAACCATCATTCATTTTTAACTAATTCCATTTATAAATCACATAATGAATTAATATTTAGGCAAGTATGTTTCACAGAAATAAACAATGATGCTAAAGGTAATCCTTTACAATGCTTTGTTGCCTTAGACAAACACACTTTAAAATCAGATAGCCAATGTTTGGAAGATGTAGCAAAATATATATATATTTTATTTTAAATACACAATTAGTCAAAGAAAAAAGTTTTTTAAACTCCTTTGATCTCCTCATTCAAAAGATGTCTAATTGTCAGGGTACCGATATTTGAACTAAATCATTATGTAGCAACAAGTTGAAGAGTTCCAGAAACTCTGAGAGATGTTCACTGAACTTTATGTGTCAGCATGATCTCCATGATAGCATCTGGTTTCCCAGCCAGCTCCACCTAGTATTTCCTAGTTTATCTGTGATACATTTTTCCTCTGTTACCACTGTATTTCATTCTTCCCCTGGGGTGTCTGCTCCTCCAAGGCTCAGAAATGTAAACTCTGTGTTGGAGTAGTACTTCACTATTACTGTGATGAAGACAGAGAGGAAGGATAGACAGGGAATTGTCCATCCATGCCAGTTACACGATTTAGCAACCAACCTGGCCTGGGGCAATGACTTTGTTATCATTATGGACAGTGGACTCCTTTTAAGACAATTTATGGACTTTTTCTTTTTTCTCTTTGTATATAGATGTATTCCCTTGGCTTTTCCTGATGTGTTTTTATTGTTTGCACTCTCCCTACAAGTTAGCGTTTCCCCTTTGCTTTAAGACTCATTTTTGCCCCTACCCAAAAACAGTCATTAGTTTCCCCAAAATTACTATTTTTGGAAAAGAATTAAACTTTCATTATGACTATAAAGATACTTAATTCTCATACGCTAATTTCTATCTTTCAGATTAAAAATGTTGTGGATCAATGCATATCAAAATAACTATTTAGTTTAGAGATGCTTTCAATATCAGCATGAAATGTTCAAATGCATTACACTTTGAAGGTAAACAAAGTACAGAACATGCATAGAACATTTTATGTAGTAAATGGAATGATTAATGTTGAACATAGACAAAAGTTAACACAGGTTTGTAATAAAAATAAGTGTGCAGATTTATATTTCTTAAAATGTGTTACATTGAGAGTACACGGGTTAGAGCTGCTATTTTTTACATCTCAAAAGTTACTTTGGGGAGTTTCTCCTACTGCCCCCACCTACTTAATGCTGCTGCTGATATTGATTGAAACTGTGCCTGTCTGTTGGTGGTTGAGTTGATGTTGGTTGACTTGGTGGTGTTGGATATTGAGGTGGAGGAGGCAGTGCAGGTGGAGGCGGAGCAGAAGACTGTGGCAGAGTTGGCAGATTGGCAGGTGGTGTGTCGCTCCTATGTTGAGCTTCCTCTGTGGAATCTCCTCCATGCGTTGTGCTGTGAAGAATGATTTTGGCATGTTTTGCCTATTGCTTTTATTACCTTCATGGAAGTCATGGCATTTGGATGCAATCTCTTCCTTAAAGGTTTGAAGATGCTCTAGGTTCATCTTTGCCATGCATTGGTAGCATTTTGCAAAGTTATCCAAGGCACACGTCTACCTTAACCCCTTTGCGATGCAGGCAATGCATCATGGTCAAGCCCGCAGCTCGTCGTCATCGATCCAAGCAGCCGTCAAAGTGATGTCCTCAAGCAGCAATGCGCCGGACAGGATGCATCGGCTAAATGGAGGCAATGTGTTGATTTTGCTTATTCAGAAGAGAAAACTCACCTCCAATGGCCAAGGACTGGATTGGCACCACTTGGCAGATTGGGGACTAACAGATGGCAGAGTCCATGTGTTATTGCAGGGTTGCAGGAAGTCTTTGATGTCCCTGATACTTCAGAACAGGGGGCTGGCCAGCATGCCCTTGGAGTCAATGTGGGTTAAAGTGAGATTGGTCCAGTCCTTTTCCTCAGCAGGGAAGAGGGCAGAGGGCAGCAGGGCAGCACCACCGAGTAGAAAAACAGTTCTTCCAGAGCAGCAGTGCAGCAGAGAGGAAGTCCTTTTAGTAGTACAGCAGTCCTTCCTCCTGGCAGAGTTCTTCACAGGTCCAGTAGTGTCTAGTTTGGAGGACTCAGAGACCCAATACTTATTCTCAGTTGTGTCTTTGAAGTGGGGGTGACTTCAAAGAAGGGCCATTGAAGTGCCCAGTCCTGGCTCCAGACTATCAGCAGGGGGTAATCAGCCCTTTGTGTGGGGATAGGACAATGCCTATTCAGGTACAAGTGTCAGCTCCTCCCTCCCTTCCTGCCCAGGTAGGGCCATCTGAATGCAGATGAGTGCTCAGACACACCTAACCTCTCCGTGTTCATCGCTGCCTAGGGGAAATGCACAGAGTAAAACTGACACCCATCCCAGACGTCTATTGGAGACAGGCTGTAGGCACACAGAGCAGTAAGAGCCAAGAAATGACAACTTTCTAAAAAGTGGCATTTCTAAAACAGTAACATTAAATAGAACTTTACTATTAAAGAGGATTTATCAATACCATTCCAATGACATAACACATTACTCAGCTACTCCTTTCTAATCAGGAATTATGACTTAAAAGTGTATTAAGGAATTTCCAGTGTTAACCTATGAGAAGAGCAGGCCTCACAGTAGTGAAAAACGAATTTGGGTGTTTGTCACTACCAGGACATGTAAAACTTAAAAGTACATATCCTACCTTTTACTTACACAGCAAACTGCCCAATGCCTATGGGCGACCTAGGGCCTACCTTGGGGGTGACATATGTGTAATAAAAGGGGAGTTTAGGGCTTGGTAAAGGGTTTTAAATGCCAAATCGAAGTACGAGTAAACCATACACACAGGCCCTGCAGTGGCAGGCCTAAGACAGGTTCAAAAGTTACTTGTGTGGGTGACACAATTAGTGCTGCAGGCCTACTAGTATCATTTAATATACAGGCCGGGGTATATGGTATACCACTTTACAATTGACTTTAAGTAAATTAAATATCCCAATTGTGTATCCACCAATGTTTTCTCTAATTTTGTTCCTCTGTGTGCGGCAGTTTAAGGGCTCTGTGCGCTGCAACCAAGGCTATGTGCACCAAGAACCCGACCGAACGTATAGACATAATCTACCCTTGGCTACATAAATAAAATGTTAAAAATGCATTTGTAGAAAAAGTAAACAGATCACCTTTCAGCTGTTTGCTGCTGTATTAAAAAAGGAGAATTTTCATACAGATAGTGTTAATATGCCCGATTGGATATCTGATGGGGAAGCCATTCGATACAAAACTCGTACATGTTTAAATCTAACGCAGACAGGAAGGAAAAACAAATTCTTCTTTCTCATAAAATTCTTTTGTTTCAGCTTGCATGCAAAGTGAGTCTACATCACAGGCACTGTCCACATAGCAGGAACTGTTTCACAACCACTGTTTCAAAGTAACAGTTATTTTAAGAGGGCACTCAGAAATAAGAAGCACCCCAAACATGTGTAATTCCTGAGGGCTTCAATCTTTCAGAGGTTCCTAGAAAAACACATATATATATTATGTATGTAACATACAGTCTTATCTGTATGCATTCAATAGGCCTGCAGTATGAAAACAAAGTACAGCTGAAAGTTAACCCCTTCGCTGCTAGGCCTTTTCCCCTCCTGTGCTAAGCCTTTTTTTGGCTATTTGGGGTAGTGCGCGCTTAGTCCCCTGTAACTTTTTGAGCACATAAGGTATCCATGCCAAATTTGCGTCCTTTTTTTCTAACATCATGGGGATTGTAAAGGTACCCAGGGTTTGTGGGTTCCCCTGGAGGGGACCCAGAAATTAGTCAAAATACAGCTAAATTTTGGTTTTTTTTGGAAAAAGGCAAAAAAAGGGCTACAGATGAAAGCGTCTTGATTTTTCCCTGCAAATGGCATCAAAAAAGGGGTTGTGGGGATGAAATCACCATCTTCCCAGCTTTCAGGGACAAGCAGACTTTTGTCAGAAAACCAACTTTTTTTACACAGTTTTGGCATTTTTCTGGGACATAGCCTATTTTTGCTATTTTTTGTGCTTTCAACCTCCTTCCAGTTAATGGTAGAAATGGGTATGAAACCAATAATGGATCCTGGAAAGCCATACATTTATGAAAAGTAGACAAAATTCTGAATTCAGCAAGGGGTCATTTGTGTAGATCCTTAAAGTTTTCCTTATAGAAACTAACAGTTAAATAAAGGAAAAATTGAAAATTAGTTGAAAAAAACAGCCATTTGTGTCAACGTTTTCACCTGTAACTTCTTCTAATTATGACAGCTATTTGAAGGCAATATACCGTTATATCCGCTGGACCTTTCTGGTTGTGGGGATATATAGGACTTGTAGGTTCACCAAGAACCCGACGAACCCAGAGCCAATAATTGAGCAACATCTTGCAATGATTTTTTTTTAAGTACCGGGTATATAGCAATTATTTTGGGAAAATGTATACATGGAAAAATTGTTATGAAAGACACCTATGTATTTCTGAAATGGGAACAAAATGTAGATTTTAGAAACAGTAGATATTTGCACATTTCCGAAATTGGGAGTACCTATACTAGCATGAGAATTATAGGTCATTTTTCAAAACGACTTATTTTTTACACATTGTCTTTCATTTGGAAGGCAGAAATGCATCGAAAGTCAATAGGTAATAACAGTTGCTCTACAATTCTGTGTTACCCTAAGTCTCCCGATAAAAATGGTACCTCACTTGTGTGGGTAGCCCTTGTGCCCACAACAGGAAATGGCTCAAAATGCAAAGTGGACGTACCACATTTTCACAATGAAAAATTACCCTTTTTTTGCAAAGTGCCTAGGTGTAGTTTTTGAACCCTAGCTCTGCCGGCACCTAGGGAAACCTAGCAAACCTATACATTTTTGAAAACTAGACACCCAGGGGAATCCAGGATGGGGTGACTTGACTGCCTCCCACCAGGTTCTGTTACCCAGAATCCCTTGCAAACATAAAAAATTGTCAAAAAAATCACATTTTCCCCACATTTCTGTGGTGGAAAGGTCTGGAATCTGCGTGGATCCACAAATTTCCACCCACCCCGCGTTCCCCAAAGTCTAACGAGAAAAATGGTACCTCACTTGTGTGGGTCGGCCTAGTGCCTGCGACAGGAAACGGCGCAAAACGCAACGTGGTCACACCTCAATTTCGCAGTGAAAAATGACCCTTTTTTGGCAAAGTGCCTAGCTGTAGTTTTTGAACCCTAGCTCTGCCGGCACCTAGGGAAACCTAGCAAACCTATACATTTTTGAAAACTAGACACCAAGGGGAATCCAGGATGGGGTGACTTGACTGCCTCCCACCAGGTTCTGTTACCCAGAATCCCTTGCAAACATAAAAATTGTCAAAAAACACATTTTCCCCACATTTCTGTGGTGGAAAGTTCTGGAATCTGCGTGGATCCACGAATTTCCACCCACCCCGCGTTCCCCAAAGTCTTACGAGAAAAATGGTACCTCACTTGTGTGGGTCGGCCTAGTGCCTGCGACAGGAAACTGCGCAAAACGCAACGTGGTCACACCTCAATTTCGCAGTGAAAAATGACCCTTTTTGGCAAAGTGCCTAGCTGTAGTTTTTGAACCCTAGCTCTGCCGGCACCTAGGGAAACCTAGCAAACCTATACATTTTTGAAAACTAGACACCCAGGGGAATCCAGGATGGGGTGACTTGACTGCCTCCCACCAGGTTCTGTTACCCAGAATCCCTTGCAAACATAAAAAATTGTCAAAAAAACCACATTTTCCCCACATTTCTGTGGTGGAAAGTTCTGGAATCTGCGTGGATCCACAAATTTCCACCCACCCCGCGTTCCCCAAAGTCTTACGAGAAAAATGGTACCTCACTTGTGTGGGTCGGCCTAGTGCCTGCGACAGGAAACGGCGCAAAACGCAATGCGGTCCCACCTCAATTTCGCAGTGAAAAATGACCCTTTTTGGCAAAGTGCCTAGCTGTAGTTTTTGAACCCTACCTCTGCCGGCACCTAGGGAAACCTAGCAAGCCTATACATTTTTGAAAACTAGACACCCAGGGGAATCCAGGATGGGGTGACTTGACTGCCTCCCACCAGGTTCTGTTACCCAGAATCCCTTGCAAACATAAAAATTGTCCAAAAAAACACATTTTCCCCACATTTCTGTGGTGGAAAGTTCTGGAATCTGCGTGGATCCACAAATTTCCACCCACCCCGCGTTCCCCAAAGTCTTACGAGAAAAATGGTACCTCACTTGTGTGGGTCGGCCTAGTGCCTACGACAGGAAACGGCGCAAAACGCAACGTGGTCACGCCTCAATTTCGCAGTGAAAAATGACCCTTTTTTGGCAAAGTGCCTAGCTGTAGTTTTTGAACCCTACCTCTGCCGGCACCTAGGGAAACCTAGCAAACCTATACATTTTTGAAAACTAGACACCCAGGGGAATCCAGGATGGGGTGACTTGACTGCCTCCCACCAGGTTCTGTTACCCAGAATCCCTTGCAAACATAAACAATTGTCCAAAAAACACATTTTCCCCACATTTCTGTGGTGGAAAGTTCTGGAATCTGCGTGGATCCACAAATTTCCACCCACCCCGCGTTCCCCAAAGTCTTACGAGAAAAATGGTACCTCACTTGTGTGGGTCGGCCTAGTGCCTGCGACAGGAAACGGCGCAAAACGCAATGCGGTACCACCTCAATTTCGCTGTGAAAAATGACCCTTTTTTGGCAAAGTGCCTAGCTGTAGTTCTTGAACCCTACCTCTGCCGGCACCTAGGGAAACCTAGCAAGCCTATACATTTTTGAAAACTAGACACCCAGGGGAATCCAGGATGGGGTGACTTGACTGCCTCCCACCAGGTTCTGTTACCCAGAATCCCTTGCAAACATAAAAAATTGTCAAAAAAAACACATTTTCCCCACATTTCTGTGGTGGAAAGTTCTGGAATCTGCGTGGATCCACAAATTTCCACCCACCCCGCGTTCCCCAAAGTCTTACGAGAAAAATGGTACCTCACTTGTGTGGGTCGGCCTAGTGCCTGCGACAGGAAACGGCGCAAAACGCAACGTGGTCACATCTCAATTTCGCAGTGAAAAATGACCCTTTTTTGGCAAAGTGCCTAGCTGTAGTTTTTGAACCCTACCTCTGCCGGCACCTAGGGAAACCTAGCAAGCCTATACATTTTTGAAAACTAGACACCCAGGGGAATCCAGGATGGGGTGACTTGACTGCCTCCCACCAGGTTCTGTTACCCAGAATCCCTTGCAAACATAAAAATTGTCCCAAAAAACACATTTTCCCCACATTTCTGTGGTGGAAAGTTCTGGAATCTGCGTGGATCCACAAATTTCCACCCACCCCGCGTTCCCCAAAGTCTTACGAGAAAAATGGTACCTCACTTGTGTGGGTCGGCCTAGTGCCTGCGACAGGAAACGGCGCAAAACGCAATGCGGTCCCACCTCAATTTCGCAGTGAAAAATGACCCTTTTTGGCAAAGTGCCTAGCTGTAGTTTTTGAACCCTACCTCTGCCGGCACCTAGGGAAACCTAGCAAGCCTATACATTTTTGAAAACTAGACACCCAGGGGAATCCAGGATGGGGTGACTTGACTGCCTCCCACCAGGTTCTGTTACCCAGAATCCCTTGCAAACATAAAAATTGTCCAAAAAAACACATTTTCCCCACATTTCTGTGGTGGAAAGTTCTGGAATCTGCGTGGATCCACACATTTCCACCCACCCCGCGTTCCCCCAAAGTCTTACGAGAAAAATGGTACCTCACTTGTGTGGGTCGGCCTAGTGCCTGCGACAGGAAACGGCGCAAAACGCAACGTGGTCACATCTCAATTTCGCAGTGAAAAATGACCCTTTTGGCAAAGTGCCTAGCTGTAGTTTTTGAACCCTACCTCTGCCGGCACCTAGGGAAACCTAGCAAACCTATACATTTTTGAAAACTAGACACCCAGGGAATCCAGGATGGGGTGACTTGACTGCCTCCCACCAGGTTCTGTTACCCAGAATCCCTTGCAAACATAGAAAATTGTCCAAAAACACATTTTCCCCACATTTCTGTGGTGGAAAGTTCTGGAATCTGCGTGGATCCACAAATTTCCACCCACCCCGCGTTCCCCAAAGTCTTACGAGAAAAATGGTACCTCACTTGTGTGGGTCGGCCTAGTGCCTGCGACAGGAAACGGCGCAAAACGCAACGTGGTCACACCTCAATTTCGCAGTGAAAAATGACCCTTTTTTGGCAAAGTGCCTAGCTGTAGTTTTTGAACCCTACCTCTGCCGGCACCTAGGGAAACCTAGCAAACCTATACATTTTTGAAAACTAGACACCCAGGGGAATCCAGGATGGGGTGACTTGACTGCCTCCCACCAGGTTCTGTTACCCAGAATCCCTTGCAAACATAAAAAATTGTCCAAAAAAACACATTTTCCCCACATTTCTGTGGTGGAAAGTTCTGGAATCTGCGTGGATCCACAAATTTCCACCCACCCCGCGTTCCCCAAAGTCTTACGAGAAAAATGGTACCTCACTTGTGTGGGTCGGCCTAGTGCCTGCGACAGGAAACGGCGCAAAACGCAACGTGGTCACATCTCAATTTCGCAGTGAAAAATGACCCTTTTTGGCAAAGTGCCTAGCTGTAGTTTTTGAACCCTACCTCTGCCGGCACCTAGGGAAACCTAGCAAACCTATACATTTTTGAAAACTAGACACCCAGTGGAATCCAGGATGGGGTGACTTGACTGCCTCCCACCAGGTTCTGTTACCCAGAATCCCTTGCAAACATAAAAAATTGTCCAAAAAACACATTTTCCCCACATTTCTGTGGTGGAAAGTTCTGGAATCTGCGTGGATCCACAAATTTCCACCCACCCCGCGTTCCCCAAAGTCTTACGAGAAAAATGGTACCTCACTTGTGTGGGTCGGCCTAGTGCCTGCGACAGGAAACGGCGCAAAACGCAACGTGGTCACATCTCAATTTCGCAGTGAAAAATGACCCTTTTTTGGCAAAGTGCCTAGCTGTAGTTTTTGAACCCTACCTCTGCCGGCACCTAGGGAAACCTAGCAAACCTATACATTTTTGAAAACTAGACACCCAGGGGAATCCAGGATGGGGTGACTTGACTGCCTCCCACCAGGTTCTGTTACCCAGAATCCCTTGCAAACATAAAAAATTGTCCAAAAAACACATTTTCCCCACATTTCTGTGGTGGAAAGTTCTGGAATCTGCGTGGATCCACAAATTTCCACCCACCCCGCGTTCCCCAAAGTCTTACGAGAAAAATGGTACCTCACTTGTGTGGGTCGGCCTAGTGCCTGCGACAGGAAACGGCGCAAAACACAACGTGGTCACACCTCAATTTCGCAGTGAAAAATGACCCTTTTTTGGCAAAGTGCCTAGCTGTAGTTTTTGAACCCTAGCTCTGCCGGCACCTAGGGAAACCTACCAAACACACACATTTCTGAAACGTAGACACCCGGGGGCTTCCAGGGAGGTATGGCTTGCGTGGATACCCCAACGTTTCCTTACCCAGAATCCCCTGCAAACCTCACTTTTAGCTGGAAAAAATCACTTTTTTCACACATTTGTGTGTGGGAAAGTGTGGCATCACTGGCCTCACACAAATTTCCTACCACCCAGCGTTCCCCCAGGTCTCCCGATAAAAATGGTGCCTCACTTGTGTGGGAGGCCCAAGTACCCGCGACAGGCAAGGGCCCACAACGTAGTGAGGCGACCTCAAAATTGCCTATCTCAAAACCACCTGGTTTTGCAAGGGGGAGTCACCTGGGTTTTGGCCCCGTGCTCGGCGGCCATCTAGGGAAACCTACCAAACCCACACATTTCTGAAAAGTAGACACCCGGGGGCTTCCAGGGAGGTATGGCTTGCGTGGATCCCCCAACGTTTCCTTACCCAGAATCCCTTGCAAACCTCAATTTTAGCTGAAAAAATCACTTTTTTCACACATTTGTGTGTGGGAAAGTGTGGCATCACTGGCCTCACACAAATTTCCTACCACCCAGCGTTCCCCCAGGTCTCCCGATAAAAATGGTGCCTCACTTGTGTGGGAGGCCCAAGTACCCACGACAGGCAAGGGCCCACAACGTAGTGAGGCGACCTCAAAATTGCCTATCTCAAAACCACCTGGTTTTGCAAGGGAGTCACCTGGGTTTTGGCCCCGTGCTCGGCGGCCATCTAGGGAAACCTACCAAACCCACACATTTCTGAAAAGTAGACACCCGGGGGCTTCCAGGGAGGTATGGCTTGCGTGGATCCCCCAACGTTTCCTTACCCAGAATCCCCTGCAAACCTCACTTTTAGCTGGAAAAAATCACTTTTTTCACACATTTGTGTGTGGGAAAGTGTGGCATCACTGGCCTCACACAAATTTCCTACCACCCAGCGTTCCCCCAGGTCTCCCGATAAAAATGGTGCCTCACTTGTGTGGGAGGCCCAAGTACCCGCGACAGGCAAGGGCCCACAACGTGAGTGAGGCAACCTCAAAATTGCCTATCTCAAAACCACCTGGTTTTGCAAGGGGGGTCACCTGGGTTTTGGCCCCGTGCTCGGCGGCCATCTAGGGAAACCTACCAAACCCACACATTTCTGAAAAGTAGACACCCGGGGGCTTCCAGGGAGGTATGGCTTGCGTGGATCCCCCAACGTTTCCTTACCCAGAATCCCTTGCAAACCTCAATTTTAGCTGAAAAAATCACTTTTTCACACATTTGTGTGTGGGAAAGTGTGGCATCACTGGCCTCACACAAATTTCCTACCACCCAGCGTTCCCCCAGGTCTCCCGATAAAAATGGTGCCTCACTTGTGTGGGAGGCCCAAGTACCACGACAGGCAAGGGCCCACAACGTAGTGAGGCGACCTCACAATTGCCTATCTCAAAACCACCTGGTTTTGCAAGGGGGTCACCTGGGTTTTGGCCCGTGCTCGGCGGCCATCTAGGGAAACCTACCAAACCCACACATTTCTGAAAAGTAGACACCCGGGGGCTTCCAGGGAGGTATGGCTTGCGTGGATCCCCCAACGTTAATCACTTTCAAAGGGCGTGCGCGTCACACAAAGTCCAATAGTCAATTGTGTTTTCAAAATTTATGATTTCTTTATTTTCATCAATATAAAAAAGTGTTGAACATTAATACTCCAGCCAACGCGTTTCATTCCCACACTGGGAACTTCATCAGGGCTCTTATCTTGATATTTTCAATCACTGAACTTGCGGTTGTTTTAGGCACGGTCCTGTGTATTCCACTAGGACCCAACAATATAGTCTTGAGTATGATAACTCCTCGCAATCATACGTGTCTTCCTCCTTGTTCTCGTGTCGATTGAATTCTCCCGCCACCGTTCGTAAATACCCAAAGATCCCGCCCACATGAAACGTGGGCGTCCAATCAGCGGACACAGGGGGCGGGGGTATTGGAAAGCCTGTCTTTGAAAGACTTGAACAAGCCTTGAAAAGCAGTTTGGACAAGCAGGATACAGGAACGGGGAATCTTGGATGGAAATTACTGAGGCATACAGAAACCTTCTCCTTCCATTCATATGGTCAGAATAGCTTCCTCTTTGTACCAGGCGGCTCCTGTGTCTGACCGTAAGATCCCCCTAACTGCAGGCTCATATCCGTGTGTCAATTCCTTACTTCTTCAAATTGAGGTTTGCAAGGGATTCTGGGTAAGGAAACGTTGGGGGATCCACGCAAGCCATACCTCCCTGGAAGCCCCCGGGTGTCTACTTTTCAGAAATGTGTGGGTTTGGTAGGTTTCCCTAGATGGCCGCCGAGCACGGGGCCAAAAACCCAGGTGACCCCCCTTGCAAAACCAGGTGGTTTTGTGAAAGGCCATTTTGAGGTCGCCTCAATACGTTGTGGGCCCTTGCCTGTCGCGGGTACTTGGGCCTCCCACACAAGTGAGGCACCATTTTTATCGGGAGACCTGGGGGAACGCTGGGTGGTAGGAAATTTGTGTGAGGCCAGTGATGCCACACTTTCCCACACACAAATGTGTGAAAAAAGTGATTTTTTCAGCTAAAATTGAGGTTTGCAAGGGATTCTGGGTAAGGAAACGTTGGGGGATCCACGCAAGCCATACCTCCCTGGAAGCCCCGGGTGTCTACTTTTCAGAAATGTGTGGGTTTGGTAGGTTTCCCTAGATGGCCGCCGAGCACGGGGCCAAAAACCAGGTGACCCCCTTGCAAAACCAGGTGGTTTTGAGATAGGCAATGTTGAGGTCGCCTCACTACGTTGTGGGCCCTTGCCTGTCGTGGAGTACTTGGGCCTCCCACACAAGTGAGGCACCATTTTTATCGGGAGACCTGGGGGAACGCTGGGTGGTAGGAAATTTGTGTGAGGCCAGTGATGCCACACTTTCCCACACACAAATGTGTGAAAAAGTTATTTTTTCAGCTAAAATTGAGGTTTGCAAGGGATTCTGGGTAAGGAAACGTTGGGGGATCCACGCAAGCCATACCTCCCTGGAAGCCCCGGGTGTCTACTTTTCAGAAATGTGTGGGTTTGGTAGGTTTCCTAGATGGCCGCCGAGCACGGGGCCAAAACCCAGGTGACTCCCTTGCAAAACCAGGTGGTTTTGTGAAAGGCCATTTTGAGGTCGCCTCAATACGTTGTGGGCCCTTGCCTGTCGCGGGTACTTGGGCCTCCCACACAAGTGAGGCACCATTTTTATCGGGAGACCTGGGGGAACGCTGGGTGGTAGGAAATTTGTGTGAGGCCAGTGATGCCACACTTTCCCACACACAAATGTGTGAAAAAAGTGATTTTTTCAGCTAAAAGTGAGGTTTGCAGGGATTCTGGGTAAGGAAACGTTGGGGGATCCACGCAAGCCATACCTCCCTGGAAGCCCCGGGTGTCTACTTTTCAGAAATGTGTGGGTTTGGTAGGTTTCCCTAGATGGCCGCCGAGCACGGGGCCAAAACCCAGGTGACCCCCTTGCAAAACCAGGTGGTTTTGTGAAAGGCCATTTTGAGGTCGCCTCAATACGTTGTGGGCCCTTGCCTGTCGCGGGTACTTGGGCCTCCCACACAAGTGAGGCACCATTTTTATTGGGAGACCTGGGGGAACGCTGGGTGGTAGGAAATTTGTGTGAGGCCAGTGATGCCACACTTTCCCACACACAAATGTGTGAAAAAAGTGATTTTTCAGCTAAAAGTGCGGTTTGCAGGGGATTCTGGGTAAGGAAACGTTGGGGGATCCACGCAAGCCATACCTCCCTGGAAGCCCCCGGGTGTCTACTTTTCAGAAATGTGTGGGTTTGGTAGGTTTCCTAGATGGCCGCCGAGCACGGGGCCAAAAACCCAGGTGACCCCCTTGCAAAACCAGGTGGTTTTGTGAAAGGCCATTTTGAGGTCGCCTCAATACGTTGTGGGCCCTTGCCTGTCGCGGGTACTTGGGCCTCCCACACAAGTGAGGCACCATTTTTATCGGGAGACCTGGGAGAACGCTGGGTGGTAGGAAATTTGTGTGAGGCCAGTGATGCCACACTTTCCCACACACAAATGTGTGAAAAAGTGATTTTTTCAGCTAAAAGTGAGGTTTGCAGGGGATTCTGGGTAAGGAAACGTTGGGGGATCCACGCAAGCCATACCTCCCTGGAAGCCCCCGGGTGTCTACTTTTCAGAAATGTGTGGGTTTGGTAGGTTTCCCTAGATGGCCGCCGAGCACGGGGCCAAAACCCAGGTGACTCCCTTGCAAAACCAGGTGGTTTTGTGAAAGGCCATTTTGAGGTCGCCTCAATACGTTGTGGGCCCTTGCCTGTCGCGGGTACTTGGGCCTCCCACACAAGTGAGGCACCATTTTTATCGGGAGACCTGGGGGAACGCTGGGTGGTAGGAAATTTGTGTGAGGCCAGTGATGCCACACTTTCCACACACAAATGTGTGAAAAAAGTGATTTTTTCTGCTAAAAGTGAGGTTTGCAGGGGATTCTGGGTAAGGAAACGTTGGGGGATCCACGCAAGCCATACCTCCCTGGAAGCCCCGGGTGTCTACTTTTCAGAAATGTGTGGGTTTGGTAGGTTTCCCTAGATGGCCACCGAGCACGGAGCCAAAAACCCAGGTGACCCCCTTGCAAAACCAGGTGGTTTTGTGAAAGGCCATTTTGAGGTCGCCTCAATACGTTGTGGGCCCTTGCCTGTCCGGGTACTTGGGCCTCCCACACAAGTGAGGCACCATTTTTATCGGGAGACCTGGGGGAACGCTGGGTGGTAGGAAATTTGTGTGAGGCCAGTGATGCCACACTTTCCCACACACAAATGTGTGAAAAAAGTGATATTTTCAGCTAAAAGTGAGGTTTGCAGGGGATTCTGGGTAAGGAAACGTTGGGGGATCCACGCAAGCCATACCTCCCTGGAAGCCCCGGGTGTCTACTTTTCAGAAATGTGTGGGTTTGGTAGGTTTCCCTAGATGGCCGCCGAGCACGGGGCCAAAACCCAGGTGACCCCCTTGCAAAACCAGGTGGTTTTGTGAAAGGCCATTTTGAGGTCGCCTCAATACGTTGTGGGCCCTTGCCTGTCGCGGGTACTTGGGCCTCCCACACAAGTGAGGCACCATTTTTATCGGGAGACCTGGGGGAACGCTGGGTGGTAGGAAATTTGTGTGAGGCCAGTGATGCCACACTTTCCCACACACAAATGTGTGAAAAAAGTGATTTTTTCTGCTAAAAGTGAGGTTTGCAGGGGATTCTGGGTAAGGAAACGTTGGGGGATCCACGCAAGCCATACCTCCCTGGAAGCCCCGGGTGTCTACTTTTCAGAAATGTGTGGGTTTGGTAGGTTTCCCTAGATGGCCACCGAGCACGGGGCCAAAAACCCAGGTGACTCCCTTGCAAAACCAGGTGGTTTTGTGAAAGGCCATTTTGAGGTCGCCTCAATACGTTGTGGGCCCTTGCCTGTCCGGGTACTTGGGCCTCCCACACAAGTGAGGCACCATTTTTATCGGGAGACCTGGGGGAACGCTGGGTGGTAGGAAATTTGTGTGAGGCCAGTGATGCCACACTTTCCCACACACAAATGTGTGAAAAAAGTGATATTTTCAGCTAAAAGTGAGGTTTGCAGGGGATTCTGGGTAAGGAAACGTTGGGGGATCCACGCAAGCCATACCTCCCTGGAAGCCCCGGGTGTCTACTTTTCAGAAATGTGTGGGTTTGGTAGGTTTCCCTATGTGGCCGCCGAGCCCCGGGCCAAAACCCAGGTGACCCCCTTGCAAAACCAAGTCATAATGAGATAATGTGTTGTTTATTTCTGCAGCGTGAAAATGTTGGCACAATATTGCAAGGAAAATGTGACAGACATTTTGAGGTTTGCAGGACATTGTGGGTACCATAACTTGTTGGGATCCACAAGAGAGATATCACCATGTACTCCCATGGGTGTTTCGTTTACGACAATATCTACAGTTGGTAGGTTATTCTTAGACGGAATGTACACCTTGGCAGACAGACTAAAAAGACAAAGATTACTGCACAGCCATCTATTCCTCAAGCACACACACACATACTGGTTGGATTTGGCACGAGGGCAAGTGATGGTTCAGTATATACAATTTTATTAACAAGAGATTTCACAAAAATGAAATGCACTGTCAATAATTGAAAGGACAAAAAACGGAACCAGTGACTCGCAGCTCGTGAGCTGTAAAGCCACGTCAAGGCCCCAACCGCTTTACAGGCCATTCACACACCTTTCATACGTGATACACACAAGACCATTCACACCCCCAGGCACGAAACAAACACATTACAACATTCACAAAAAGGGACAAGGTACACCCTGCTTGAGAAAGACAAAAAAAAATATTACTGCACAACCATCTAATCCTCAAGCACACACACACATACTGGTTGGATTTGGCACGAGGGTGAGTGATGGTTCAGTATATACAATTGTATTAACAAGTGATTTCACAAAAATGAAATGCACTGTTAATAATTGAAAGGACGAGAAACTGAACCATTGACTCACAGCTCGTGAGCTGTAAAGCCACGACAAGGCACCAACCTCTTTACAGGCCATTCATACACCTTTCATACGTGTGACAAATACAAAACCATTCACACCACCAGCCGCGGGCCCATCACATTACAACACTCACACCAGCAGACAGCGCCATTCAAGGGCCCATCACTTTCACACGCCCACATTCCTAACACAGCAACAACACAACCTGATGGATTGCGTGGAGTGTCGCTCGGCTAGCAGTGTGTGTAGTGACCAGCAGCAAGTCACTACTCACACACTGCCAGCCGAGCGCCACTCCACGCACACCGCCAGCCAAGCACCAGCCTACACACACCACCATCACATTTAGGATTTTTTATACAAAAAAGAAAACACAAACAAATTGCAAATAGATACAAATCTACTAACACAAAATCAGAAACATTGCACTAATGCCAACCTTGAATCAGAACAACAATTCTTAAACATTACAGACCAGGCAGTTCACTTTACCACTCATGGTTGCTCCCAATAATTCTTTTGCTTGTGGTACGCTCTATAACAAGCAGGCACACACAGCCCAGGGTTAGAAGGACACTCAGGGCAGTACATACGAGTCTCCTTCCGCGTACCTCTTCGCCAACAGACTCTACATCTCCTAGTGGGAAAGTCTTTTGAGGATGTAGGAGGAATGTGATCAGGAAAGTGGCGATCTTTCAATCGAGCCACATCCTCCACCACTCCAACTCTAGGAACACTTGCCTGTTCCACAACAACAAGGCTGCCTATGACAGACTCCTGAAACTGAACAAAAGTCAACTTTGACGCAGGAGAACACTCCTTGAACACAACAAAAGCATTGAAAGTTGCTAAATTGAAGAGATGGATGGCCAACTTCTTATACCAAATGTAAGACTTACGAATAGCAGTGTAAGGTTCCAACCTCTGATCTACTCTATCAACACCACCCATGTGCTTATTGTAGTCTAAAATGCACACAGGTTTGCGCACTTCAGCAATCTGACCCCAAACAGCCACAGGTGAAGTACTCTCATCATGGATGGTAGTCAGCATGTACACATCCCTCCTGTCCACAAATTTCACAGCTAGCAGTTCCTCACTACGCAAGGCACTGCACTGTCCCCTCTGAAGTTTTTTGCAAACAAGCTCTTTTGGATAACCTTTACGGTTAGAGCGGATTGTGCCACAAGCAAAAGTGTCCACTTTGAACAATTCCTTAAACAATTGCACAGCAGTGTAGAAGTTATCAATGTACAAATGGTGGCCTCTGTTAAACAGTCCTCTAGCAAGTTCCCACACAATTTTCTCTGAAACTCCTACTAAAGTGGACGGACAACCAGGGGGGTCAATAGTGGAATCCCTACCAGTGTACACACGCAAATTAAAAACATATCCTGTCCTACTCTCAGACAACATATACAGCTTAATTCCATAACGTGCCCTCTTGCTAGGAATGTACTGCCTAAAAACCAAACGGCCCTTGAACAGCACCAAAGACTCATCAATAGATATTTCTTTCCCTGGAGTATAGATCTCTGAAAATCGATCTACAAAGTGATCAAGAACAGGCCGAATCTTAAAAAGACGGTCACATTCAGGGTGATCTCGTGGCAACGCCAAACCATTATCAACAAAATGCAGCATCCGAAGCAAAAGTAAATACCGATCACGAGTCATAACTGCAGGAAATATGGCCGTTGCCATCAAGGGACTGGTAGACCAATATGAACTCATGGACGGCTTCCTTATCAAACCCATCAAAAAAGTCAAACCCAAAAACTTCTTCATCTCTTCCAGATTTGTGGGACTCCACCGGGTAGCTCTAGAATGGGGCCTAAGTCTGGCACTGTTGTCCCTCAAAAACTGTTCAGCATACAAATTAGTCTGCTCAACAATCTCACCCAAAAATACATCATCCATAAACAACTGAAAATACTGTATAGGCAAATAATGTTCACAATCCACTCTACACCCTGCATAACCACTAAAGGCAGGCAACACCGGCTGCACCATGTTTGGATCAACCCAGAGTCCAGCACTTCCAGTAGGAAGCCTAGCAGCCCCAGGCTGCAATCCAGATGCCTCTTGCACCATCGGCACATTAGTATCCTCCTCTAAATCAGGCACTTCATCTGCACTGAGAGTACCTTCATCATCCGATGATTCCATGTGGAGAGAAAACTCACTGCCTGAATCTTCCCCTCCCTCCTCTCCCTCAGACGCACTGTCAGTCTCATAATCCTGCTCAGAGGAAGATTCAAGAAGCAAACCAACCACCTGCTGAGCAGTAATTCTACGGCTAGCCATAATGCTTACTAATAAAGGTTACTTGTCAAACAAGTCAACAACAACAAACCCTTTGTAAAAAAAAAAAAGAAATAAACAAAATGTAGATTTATCACAAAGACTTATATACTCCAACACTATACCACTCACGTGACAGAAGCAGCTAGACTCACCACCACCTACTCTGCACAGACACAGTAAGGATCAACAATATCCCACTAAAAAAGAAGAAGAAAAAAAATTACACATAAGACAATGCAAAACATCGCAAAGAATTTCATGCTCTGAACACTAACAAATATGCTGCCATTATGGCACCACTTACAAAAAAATTCATTCATGCATGACAATAATACTCATTTGGAGTACACACAACAAAAATATTTTTCTTACCAAATAAATGCAATTACGCAAAACTGCAGAACCACAACTGCCGAAACCGCAAACAGGAATCAAAAGCTTTACACTAGAATAAAAGGAGGAAAAAAAACATTACAATCACATATGCAAATAATGCACCAGTCCACACACAATCCACCAGCCAAGCTAAGGGGTAGTTGGGCCTAACAGTATAAATAAAATATTCACACCCGTAAAAGGGGAGCAACCCTTGCCCTTTTGGCCACTCCCCAACACAAAAATTAAAAAAACCCTGGTGCCTAGTGGGCATTCCTGCTGCACAATCACATGATCGTGCAGCAGGAATGCACAAAAGAGGCATCGGGGGAAAGGAAAACCATTTCCTTTCCCTCGATGCCTCTTTTGATACAAACCCCCCTCCCCGAGCCAAACCTCACCTGATTTCCCCGACGCGCTGGAAGCAAATGGCTTCCAGCGCGTCGGAGAAAGGAACCCTCAATGATGTCAGCGCGCTGACGTCATTGATGGGGCGAGGGGAGGCAGGGAAGCCCTTCCCCTGCCTCCCCCAAAAAAACCTAACGATCAGATTCTCACGGGGAGCGCCAGCGCTTCCCCGTGGGTGGTCTTATGACGAGCTGGACTCGTCACGAGCACTGTGTGCCATGACGAGTCCAGCTCGTCATAAGCACCGAAGGGGATAAAGGGTCAGAGCAGGATCTCAGCGGCAGACGAGGAGAAGGAACCTCCTGGTCACAGGAACTACACGAGCATTGCGCTCGAGAAATTCAAGGATGCAAAGACCTCCATCAAGGATTACAGCTAACTTTTCAGGGTGTAAATGGAGAGAAGGCACATCTGCCCTGCATATTTATCCACGAAGATGCCACCGTTTTGTGCAATACCTCTACTCAACTGGAGTGCTTTCTACTGGCTAATCAGTAAGTGCTACCTCGTTGGGTAAATGTATAGTGCCTTTCCTACACTACAGCTGCGTAAAGGACCAGAAGAATTGTCTCCAGTGACCTGTGTGTCTGTAACTTTGCCACCGCGCCGAAAGTGCCGGGGTCCTTTGAGTAAGCTGTCCATCATAGTGGGGAAAGGGCGGGCATACGTTGCATACCGCTAGTGTATGTGTGGCGGGGCTTCTAGGCCCGTTCACATGCCTCTTGTTTATAAAGGGTCAGAGCAGGATCTCAGCGGCAGACGAGGAGAAGGAACCTCCTGGTCACAGGAACTACACGAGCATTGCGCTCGAGAAATTCAAGGATGCAAAGACCTCCATCAAGGATTACAGCTAACTTTTCAGGGTGTAAATGGAGAGAAGGCACATCTGCCCTGCATATTTATCCACGAAGATGCCACCGTTTTGTGCAATACCTCTACTCAACTGGAGTGCTTTCTACTGGCTAATCAGTAAGTGCTACCTCGTTGGGTAAATGTATAGTGCCTTTCCTACACTACAGCTGCGTAAAGGACCAGAAGAAGTGTCTCCAGTGACCTGTGTGTCTGTAACTTTGCCACCGCGCCGAAAGCGCCGGGATCCTTTGAGTAAGCTGTCCATCATAGTAGGGAAAGGGCGGGCATACGTTGCATACCGCTAGTGTATGTGTGGCGGGGCCAAACGAGCGGGGCTTCTAGGCCCGTTCACATGCCTCTTGTTTATAAAGGGTCAGAGCAGGATCGCAGCGGCAGACGAGGAGAAGGAACCTCCTGGTCACAGGAACTACACGAGGATTGCGCTCGAGAAAATCAAGGGTGCAGAGACCTCCATCAAGGATTGTCTCCAGTGACCTGTGTGTCTGTAACTTTGCCACCGCGCCGAAAGCGCCGGGATCCTTTGAGTAAGCTGTCCATCATAGTAGGGAAAGGGCGGGCATACGTTGCATACCGCTAGTGTATGTGTGGCGGGGCCAAACGAGCGGGGCTTCTAGGCCCGTTCACATGCCTCTTGTTTATAAAGGGTCAGAGCAGGATCGCAGCGGCAGACGAGGAGAAGGAACCTCCTGGTCACAGGAACTACACGAGGATTGCGCTCGAGAAAATCAAGGGTGCAGAGACCTCCATCAAGGATTGTCTCCAGTGACCTGTGTGTCTGTAACTTTGCCACCGCGCCGAAAGCGCCGGGATCCTTTGAGTAAGCTGTCCGTCATAGTAGGGAAAGGGCGGGCATACGTTGCATACCGCTAGTGTATGTGTGGCGGGGCTTCTAGGCCCGTTCACATGCCTCTTGTTTATAAAGGGTCAGAGCAGGATCGCAGCGGCAGACGAGGAGAAGGAACCTCCTGGTCACAGGAACTACACGAGGATTGCGCTCGAGAAAATCAAGGGTGCAGAGACCTCCATCAAGGATTACAGCTAACTTTACAGGGTGGCAATGGAGAGAAGGTACATCTCCACGCTCACGAAGATGCCACCGTTTTGTGCAATACCTCTACTCAACTGGAGTACTTTCTACTGGCTAATCAGTAAGTGCTACCTCGTTGGGTAAATGTATAATGCCTTTCCTACACTACAGCTGCGTAAAGGACCAGAAGAATTGCAGGATCGCAGCGGCAGACGAGGAGAAGGATTGCGCTCAAGAAAATCAAGGGTGCAGAGACCTCCATCAAGGATTGTCTCCAGTGACCTGTGTGTCTGTAACTTTGCCACCGCGCCGAAAGCGCCGGGATCCTTTGAGTAAGCTGTCCATCATAGTAGGGAAAGGGCGGGCATACGTTGCATACCGCTAGTGTATGTGTGGCGGGGCCAAACGAGCGGGGCTTCTAGGCCCGTTCACATGCCTCTTGTTTATAAAGGGTCAGAGCAGGATCGCAGCGGCAGACGAGGAGAAGGAACCTCCTGGTCACAGGAACTACACGAGGATTGCGCTCGAGAAAATCAAGGGTGCAGAGACCTCCATCAAGGATTGTCTCCAGTGACCTGTGTGTCTGTAACTTTGCCACCGCGCCGAAGCGCCGGGATCCTTTGAGTAAGCTGTCCGTCATAGTAGGGAAAGGGCGGGCATACGTTGCATACCGCTAGTGTATGTGTGGCGGGGCTTCTAGGCCCGTTCACATGCCTCTTGTTTATAAAGGGTCAGAGCAGGATCGCAGCGGCAGACGAGGAGAAGGAACCTCCTGGTCACAGGAACTACACGAGGATTGCGCTCGAGAAAATCAAGGGTGCAGAGACCTCCATCAAGGATTACAGCTAACTTTACAGGTTGGCAATGGAGAGAAGGTACATCTCCACGCTCACGAAGATGTCACCGTTTTGTGCAATACCTCTACTCAACTGGAGTACTTTCTACTGGCTAATCAGTAAGTGCTACCTCGTTGGGTAAATGTATAATGCCTTTCCTACACTACAGCTGCGTAAAGGACCAGAAGAATTGCAGGATCGCAGCGGCAGACGAGGAGAAGGATTGCGCTCAAGAAAATCAAGGGTGCAGAGACCTCCATCAAGGATTACAGCTAACTTTACAGGGTGGCAATGGAGAGAAGGCACATCTCCACGCTCACAATCCCGCCCTAGTGGGCATTCCTGCTGCACGATCACATGATCGTGCAGCAGGAATGCACAAAAGAGGCATCGGGGAAAGAAAAACCCTTTCCTTTCCCTCGATGTCTCTTTGAATCAAACCCCCCTCCCCGAGCCAAAACTCACCTTATTTCCCCGACGCGCTGGAAGCAAATGGCTTCCAGCGCGTCGGAAGAAGGAAACCCTCAATGATGTCAGCGCGCCTCGCGCGCTGGCGTCATTGATGGGAGGCGGGGCGGGGGAGGCAGGGAAGTCCTTCCCTGCCTCCTAAAAAAACCCCGACGATCGGATTCCCACGGGGAGCGCCAGCGCTTCCCCCGTGGGTGGTCTTATGACGAGCTGGACTCGTCATGAGCACACGAGCACTGTGTGCCATGACGAGTCCAGCTCGTCATAAGCATGGAAGGGGTTAAAGCAAGTTTTAAAACCTAATTGGGTGAGCAGAATCAAAGAGGTCCATCTTTGGTGCAAAAAGGGAGTTGTGGGAGGTAGAAAGGCCAGTGTTAGTAAAATAGCACCCTGCTCCTCCATGAAAAAATTAATTATTAATTGTTGGTGAATAACATTTTCAATGTGATCCACTGAATGTGTATATATTTCTTATATATGAAACCTATGTATTTCAATTAGCAGTAGAATCACATTTGTATCAATGTTGGTAAAACTGGCAAGATTGGTAATTAATACTGCCACAAAATGAGCAGCTTAGTTTCCCATAATTGCACAACATACCACTTTATTTGCATTTGCTGCCATCTAATTTTCTTCTGCTTTGCTCGCCAATTATGTAACACTACCGCATATTTTGATCCTCCAATACAGTGTAATTCCACTGGCCAGCATATTATTAAGTTGCGGCAATTTTGGAGAAGTCTGAACTCCCACAGCTTTTTAAACAGTTGTTCGTAAGCCCGTTTTCAGGGGACCGTGTGTACTGTCATTAGGACCAAGTGCCGTGCAACAAGCAAAAGGCTAGTCATTCACCAAAACATGCTAACATTCTTCCAACAGGTGGGAAAGGAAGACCACATGGTATGGAGTGTTTTTAATATTATTTTGTGACCCGAGGCTCACGTCTGCCAATACATGCACAGACAAGATATCTATCATTTTGTTTTGTTAATAAACAGAGCTGCCAAAGTTTCAGATTGCTATGTGTGACATATTCATAATTTCAGTGTAATTATGAGTGACATTTCCACAAATATGAGTGACACTTTCTCTCAAGCAAAATCAAGGAATGAATATGAATGAAACAAAAATATCAGAAATAACATCTATTTGAACAATGAGAAACTCTAAGAAGGGCAACAACGTAGTGCCCATCACCAACTGGGGTGCCTACACAGCATGTGTGAGGCCCCATCAAAAAACTTTGGTGCCTAGTGTTGCCTGGCAGGCTGGCAGAAAAACAAAACACAGATTGCCAGCCTGTGTGTGGCCCCCCTCCTTGCCATCAAAATCAAGCTGCATGTATCAAAATAGCATTCTGCCTGGTGACTCCACAAACTCCTTGCACCAGAGAAGCCGGCCACACATCCTGCTACTCAGGGCTCACGGGCCTGCATTAAACAAGTGGAGAACTTGGGCATTCATGCCAAAGGTGCTGTTTGAACAGGAAATTGATTCCCAGGCGTGAGGCTCACGGTCCTTGAGACTGCTCATGGTGAAACTGCTTCATGGTGTGACATGCACACTCGGTGAGTAACACTTGGGGTGTCTGCTTTTCAATAGCACTAATTAAAGGATGGCAGGACGTAGCTCGCTACCACGTTTGTATGGTGCTTGTTGCATGTGCAACACAGGTAAGAACTCTTGGTCGCGAGGCCATCTGGTGACTGCATGTGTCGCCATGCCACAATGTCACGTTACTCAACTAAGCACTATTAGTGATGTAATAACAGGTGCCCTCTGCCAGCAAGACTTCCCACATCCACTCACCACCTTCCCCTACACACCTGGCCACAAGCCTAAGGCAGCAGCTTGCAATGCTTCCCTAACCAACAGCACACCATTTGTCACAGAAAAAATATACTTGCCCATGACAATACATAACATAATAAACCAACACCCACCCAAAGCACCACAACTGGCCTTGTTATGGGGATTTAGGCAGGACAACACACATACCTTTCCACTAAGATGGGACATACCTAATGGGTAAAGACCTCTGGCTGCACACCCCAAACAATGCCAAGCATTACACAGAAATATAACCAAACACACAAAAGCAATAATGTTAACCACTGCCAAGCTACTGAAGCTCCACATCAAAGAAACAGAAAACAGACTCCTAACTGTGATGGAATCCTTGAGAACTGGGCGTGAAGGTACCCAAACTCTGCCAGTACTGTGAGCCTAAACTAATGGTAATACAGTGCTATACAATTCTTCGTTGGCCATGGGGATTACCATGCCTTGCCTGTGAACATATGGCCAGGAGATGGCCTTGCTGGAATCCCAAAATACAAAAAGAACAATTGATGAACAGAATGTTGACCAACAATGTCAAACATTCACCCCAGTACAGAGTTTCGGGCCTAAATTTTCTCCCCATGCCATTCTAGTTTAAACCCAGCCACATGCAAATCAGTCTTGACCCTGTTCCCCATGAGAACAGTTCATCCCGAACTGCCAGGCCGGGTTCTCCCTGGACTGGAAACAAGCATCCTGGGACCGGGTTTGGGGCATCACCCCTCATCAGTCAGGCTAGCTTGAATCCAGTGGCGCAGTGAGCACGGGACCCACGTCTGGGCATTCCCTTCCCGCTTAGGGCGATAAAAGCTAAAGGAACAAATGAATGACGGAATGCTGAACAATGACAACCTTCACATTATAGTGATTGTGAAAGCACACATTGTGCTTCTGGACTTGTGTTTCTGGATTTGCTGCATGTCTTTTTTTAATGGACCGTGGATGCGGGGCAGATTGTGTGTCTTTTTGAAAGTATTCATGTTAATCGCAGCACCCGTCATGCTTTTACACTGCGCTGCGATTAACATGAATACTTTCAAAAAAGCCCACAATCTGCCCCGCAGCCGCGCTCTATCAAAAGGCATGCAGCAGGTGCAGGAGCCACTTGCTGCAGACCTTGGGCTGTAACCCCCACAGGCTGCCGTGAAACTTACCTGCCTCTCATGTTCTCTTCCACAATGGTCTCTTCCTCCTCCCGTACAAGAAAATTACAGTTTTTGACGCCATTCACATTTTAAAAGCGGTGGCGCGAACGATCTCTTGCATGATGTGCTGGGTGTGCGCGCATCAAAGTAGACACTGCGCGCTCGGGGCAGCATAGGTGCTCAAGCGCGCACCTTACAGGGAACAGTGGTATCCACCAATGTTACCCCTACTCTTTCTATCTCTCCTCTTCTTTTCTCTTCC
Organism: Calotriton arnoldi; assembly: GCA_963921515.1. NCBI lineage: Eukaryota > Metazoa > Chordata > Amphibia > Caudata > Salamandridae > Calotriton > Calotriton arnoldi. The sequence goes on along the minus strand of CAWUFW010003864.1, from coordinate 1,217,986 downwards.
TACTCAATTTATATTGCGTAAAACTCTTCCACATCCGTGTTTGTTAGTGCTAGGCATTACTGTTTTTATAATCTCTATTTAGCGAAACTCAATGTTGCCCTTGCCGTTGTGATGCATCAGCTTCTGCCTGCAGACAAGTTTAAATTTGACTCTGTTTATCTATATTCTCCTTTGATCAAGGTTGTAGGTGAAAATAATTAATATCTTTACTGGCATTAGCAAGTTCTAATAGGCTTCATGTATATATTACATGGTTTTTGTTTTGTACTGTCTCTAAGAAAGTAATAAAATATTTACAATTTAAAAACCAATTTTAAATGATAAAACGCCACTGAAGGGAATATTTGTTTTTCAGTAGAAAGTGGAAAATGTCATATTTTTCTGTGATAGATGCTCCCTCAATGACCCAATCTGGCCATGACAAGCCACTTAATATGCCCATGTGAACAACTGCAACTGACACCCTAGACCTGTTTCACTCCCATTTTGGGAGCTGGCACACCTCATGTGACTTCACCTAACTGTTCACTTCATGTTGCTGTGCAATGGCCAGCAAGTTTTCAGATCAACTCTGAGCAGTGTCTCAGTTCAGAGCAAAAGCAGCACTTCCATGATGTCATCCTCCTTCACTGAGACTGTTACAGAGTTTTGCTTCCTCAAAGCTCTGCTATCAGGATTGTGGCAACAAATATGCCTCTAGATTCCCATAAAACACCACACCTGATACTAATGTTGTTAGTTTTACTACATGGTGGTCTTTAAAGCATAAATATACATTCACATCTAATACGGGAGGATTAGGGGCCATATCATCAACATCTTCAGTGCCTATGTTTTGTGGGACAGTTTTGCTGAACGTGTGTTCCTTTTAGCACATATATTAACTCAGAAAACGTACAAGTTAGGGCCTGATTCACAGAGGAAAACCTACTCTTTTGTGTAAGTTTACTATTGTTTGCTATTCACAAAGGGATTTCCGAGTATTATCTTTACAAGTCCTATCTTTTTATGTTTGGAGACTCTGCAATCTGCAAAAAGATGCACTAGTTCCAACTCATGCAAAGGCAGAGATGCACCAATTCCAATGAGAATGCATGGGTTCTGAGCACCTTAGGCCTCACTTCCAAAGGTTCAGGACTGGGATGGCACTACTTGGCAGGGAAGACTCACAACTGCAGAGTCAAGGTGCAGCTGCAGGCGGTTCAGGTCTTCGATATCCCTGAGACTTGGGAACAGGAGGCAAGCCAGCAAGCCCTGAGAGTCACTCTGGGTTTAAGTGTTGCAAGTCCAGTCCTTTTCACCCAATCAGACTCTGCAATGTCAGGCCTGATCAATGGTTAGGGGGCTTCTTAATTCGGTGGCACAATTAGTGCTGCAGGCCCACTGTGAGAAGTTGGCCTGGCATATGCTGTCCACTAATTATAGTGGGCACCTTGCACCAGTCCAAACAACCCCTTATTGGAGATAGGTTAAAGACAACCTTTATTGAAAGCTATCCTAGTGGTAGCTATGGAGAGCAGCCTTCAGGCTAAGTCTTGAAGGAATGTAAAGCAGCTTGTTTTACCAGTCTATAATCTCTTGAGTGACCAAATGAAAGAGGACCACACCAGGTATATATTCAAAATATATGTATTTATTACTAAACACACCCCTCTAGTCTCTTTATGAGGCTAGAGTTCGAAGTACATACGTTACGAGTTAGTTATCTACAGTAATAGCACAAATACACGTTTGAGCCCCAGGGGCGTACCAAACCCTATACCAATAAAGTGGTATAAGAACCACGACTGAGCTAGACACAAGGCCTAGAGCCTGTAGAAGTGCTTGGACCACAAGGAACCACCCAAGGCAGTGACACAGGGGACCCACGGGGGACGCGTGCAGTGTATGAACACAGCCGCGAACCACCGTTAACTTCTATGGGGAAAGTCGCGATTAGAATTTAAAAGAAAAGGGACACTTAGAGGAGGACTTGGAGCAAACCCTTTGAGAACTAGGCTGTTCTAGTGTCAATACCCACGGGAGCACCGGAGTACTCGAGTTACCTCACCCAGGGAGCCGGGTGCATAGGTGTCTTTCGGGGTAGGTTTCGTCGTCGCTTTCAATGGCGATCTGCTGCAAAGTGCTGCTGCCGGCCAAGTCGAAAGTGTTCGGGTGGATCCAAACGTGGATCGAAGATCTGAAGAACCTGAAAGCAGAGGGGACAGAGTCTGGGTCGCTAGCCAGTGACCAGGAAGGCGATGAGCAGATGCCCACCGATGTCGAGTGCTTCAGGTAGGTTGACGGTGGTGGAGCAGTAAAAATAAAATTTTTAACCCCTAACAAATTATATAATTAATTAATTAAAAATGTTCGTTTAAATGTATTAATCAACATTGTATATGTGGGAATGGTAATATGCCAATGTATGTGCTAAATAATCTATTAATGAATGTCCGTGTGTCTAATCATAACGTAAGAATAAAAAGCGTACTAAATAAAATAAATGCATGTTTGTGCTTCATAGAAATAAAATGTGTCGTTGCAAAAAACAATAGTGATGGTAAGTAAGGAGCAGCTTAAAATGTCGCTTTTTGCTAGGTAACAACTAATTGGGGTACGTAGACGGGAGGGAAACGAAAGGGATATTTTTCTCTATTTAATTATGTTTTGTTTGCCTCAAATTAGTGCTTCTAAAGTAGAACCGAGTGGCGAGATAAAATGGCCGCCAGTGGGAAGATGTGCGCAGGCGCAAGGGGACACGTGGTACGGGATGAGATTGATGAAATCTGGAGCCTCGTGATGTCTCTGAGAGGCTAGGATGCAAGAAATGGTCAAGGCTGGTGTGACCTAATTGAACTGATAGTGTGCCGTGAGGATCAGGAGAGAGTCCGTGGGAAAGGAGCCCAAGAGAAAGGACAATGACTGCGGAGTTCTTGAATGTGTCAAAAGAAGATACAAATGAACTGATCGAATCGGATGGAAATGTTTAAGCGTATGGGAAAGGAAATGATCCAAGGACCCTTGAATCCAAAAGAACTTGATTAAAGAATGAATAAGCTGACATGTATGGACCAATGAGAGAAAAGCGTGATATTAAGGTTGCAACAGTTAGTTAACAAAGTTGGAATTGGGGTATAAGAGGGCCTACTCTTAGTGGGAGGGGGTCAGTTCCAGGAGAGTTCCAGGGAAGTTCCAGAGAGTTGCAGTTCGAGAGTCATGGTTGCAGTAGAGAAGACGGGTTGCAGGTAGCTGATGCTGACGAGCTGAAGTTGCTGTTGCTGTCTTAACTTTACAGTTGAGTATGAGAATCAGGCTATTTCTAATCCCAAAGTTAGGTTAGAAATCATTAGGCTAAATTAGGAAGCTAGGCAGGTAACTAAGGTTTTTGGCTTCATGACAAAATTTCCTTTCTGCAATAAATTGATTATGCTTAATAAAATTGTGAATTTAAAAATGAATAATTGAATAAAGTATTAAATCTTTTCATGCTTTTAAAATTATATAAAATTTAAGATTCTTTAAAAACCAAAATGACTCAGTGGTTATTTTCCTAAATGATTGTGACATGAGTAATTGGTTGATTGTGATTCAGCTGGTCTTAATCACTATGAACTAATTTCTTAAATGAATGATTCATCGACAAAACAATGAGCAGGAATATCTTAAGAAATAATTAAAAGAAAGTGACAAATTAAGGTAAATAGATATCCTTGCTCTTCCAGCGGTACACAAAATGGTGTTCTCCATTTAGTTCTCATGCTTCTCCTAGGAGTACAGAATTTCATAAAGGTGTAAAAGGAAATCCAGGAGTGTGTGTGTGTTTAGGCGATGTTTATGGGCCCCATCGTCATGTGGATATGAGAAATATAGTTTGCCCCTGGATGACCTATAAGTAACCTGGGAGGAGGATAGTTTTTATTGTACGCGCTGCATCAGATTTCTTGGTAGCAGAGTTATGGTTTTCTATAGATTAGTTTAGTGATTATTGTTTATTGATTATTGATTATTTGATGACTAACACTATATGTTGAGTCGCGTTATGTTATATGTAAGTTTTCACGCTTCTGGGATGTAGGAAGTGGAACACGTGTGGCAAGAGAAGTCACATGGAATTTGGTACATGGTCTGAATTCATTTTTGGTTATAACGCAGGTTGTGTTATGTTAGGGATTTCGGTGTGAAAAGTGTGTAAATGAAATAGCAAATCACGTTTACTTGTGAAACTTTGGCCTTAATTCTCAGGAGCCTAGTCTCCACATGTGTCTTATCCCCAGAGAAACGAGTAAATTGTTTGTTTGAAAGAAGGGTAAGGTAGAGGGAAGTGCTACTTTATCGGCAAAAGCAAATAATTCTGTGGTAGGGTAGAGGTAAGCGCTGCCTACTGGAAAAACAGGATTCTTGTGTAAAAGGACAAAGCTGTCACTTTGTTTAGCGAATCAGACTATGGAATTGTTTATTTGTTGTAACTAACGAAGAAAACTGTAAAAAGAAAAATTGCCGATAAATTTTGTAAAGGAGGGGTAAAGAGTAGAAGTGACGTGAAAAAGTGCCGCGCTAGGATTGGTCAGTGCACTAGTCACGTGAATACAGAGCAGGAGTGACGTACAAAAGTGCCGCGCTAGGATTGGTTGGTTCGCGGACGGTGGAAATTGTTCTGATTGGTACGTTAGTGTGAATCGCGCTGTAATTGGACGAAGTTCCGTACACAGAAACAGCGTTAGAGTAAAGAGAAAACAAATAGAAAACATGCCATATTACGAGTATGAAAGGGAGAGAACGTCATGGACAACGAAATTAAAGAATTTCTTTAAGAAAGACAAAAAGGTTGTGACTAGAGAGGGGCAAGTAATTCCTCCGCCAAAATCAGCAGCTTCACATATGATGCTGAAATATGGATATCATACGTGCATATGGTTGGATAATTGGGTAAAATATACAAAGAATGATGGAGCATTGGCTTTTCCTGAAAATGGTTCTTTTAATGTAGCGATTTTACGGAATTTAAAAGAAAAGATGCTTAAATTGGAACCTAGACCTAGACCGACACAGTTTGAGGCTTTAACAGAATGGGAAGATGAGATGTACGAGAAAGAAAGATTCAGAGGTATGAAAGGTTATGAGTTCGTGCCCGGAAGAATGTGGGGAATGAATCATGAGGACAGAATAAAACGATGGAGATGTGCTAACATGACAGGAGGTTTGTTTCCAGCTTTACAGTTGAGGAAGGGACTAAGAAAAAACGGACAGAGAAAAAGAAACATTTAGAGAGAGAAAAGTATATGCATGAGAGCGAAACGGATGACGAGTTGCTGGAAGATATATTAAATAAAAATCCACCTCCGTATCAGCAGAATTCTACAGTGGTGACACCAAATGCGCCACCAATAGAAGCTATGCGAAATGAAAGTCCAGAAAAAGACAAGAAATAAATAGGTCACAAGAACAAATAAGAACTTCCCAAATTGAGGGAATAGAAAATGATAGTGCAAGAGAATTGGCAAGGACAACAAAAGAACTAACTGAGAAAATTAGAGAATTAACAAAGAATATGGAAGCAGTTACCGTACCCGTAACAATAGGTCCAGTAATACCAGTTTTCGAGAATCAGAAAATTGATGAACGATCTTTGGTGATTCCCTTGAGTTCGCAATTCCAAAGAGAAAAGGAAAGAATGGAAACAAGTCCAGGTACGAGCAATTTGACTAGTGCTTACAGACCAAGTCCACCTGAAAATTTGACAGTGAATGAGTGTAGCGGTAGGAAAATGCCTATGGTAACTGAATCTGCAACGGTGACACCTGAAAAGAGTGGAAATTGGACAGAAATAAATAGTACTCCTATAGGTCCGACTCCTGATGAGTTAAATGAGTGGATAAAAGCTTTTAAAATAAAAGAAACGGAAGAAAAACCATTAGATGTGATCAGATTGAAGATTGACATGGAAGAATTAATTCTAGGAACGATTGGTACAGAAAAGATAAAGAATTATCAGGATGATGAAATAATGTTTCTGTGCAAAAGTATAACATGGAGGGCAAAGAATTTACATGACAAACTAGAAGAAGTGGCCGGTGAGATTGGAATAGAGTTTGCAAAGGTAAAAACGTTGCAGAAACCATACAGAGTAGATTTTTGTGAAAAAGATATTGAAAATTTGAATACAGCAGGAAGGCTGACACAGATAAAAGAGTTGATTGTTTTGTTGAGAAAATGGGGTGATGTGGACAGATGGAAGGTTAGATGGACAAAGAAGAATGAGAAAAGTGTAGACAAAGGTTCATTGGCTTTTATGATAACAGAAAAAGAACATGTAGTTAAAGAGTATCCTATGAGAGAAACTCCAGGTGGTAGTTATGTGCATGTTCCCTGGACTAGAGCAGGACATCCTGTCATTTACAAATGACTTTCCAAAGTTAAGAGAAAAGCCAGTTGAGTGGTACCGACAGGTAGAAAGGTTTGTAAAGGTCTCGAAAGTGTTGTGGATAGATTTGGATGGATTGTTTGACATAGTGGTACCAACGGATCTATGGTCAGAATGTAAGATTACAGTTGACTGGCCAACTACAGAATATCCAAGAGATCCTAAGACAGGAGCTCCAGGACCAGATGTGATGAAGAAATATGACAAGGTGATTACCTTTTTGAAAAATAAGATTCCTCCAAAAGAGACAGATTGGGTTAAGATTGATAGAACTACACAGGAAAGCAAGGAGAGTGTACATGCGTATTATGAGCGATTGTTGTTGGTTTTCAAACAGTATAGTGGTTATGAGGAATTAAGTGAGAAGGATATGAGTCATTTTGTATACCGATTTGTATTTGGCTTGAAACAAGAAATAAGTGATATGATTAAGCAACATATGATAAACTGGCAGAATGCAAGTGTAGATGAGGTGCTGAGGTATGCTAAGTATTGTAGTGATGAAATAGAGAGTAAACAGCGTAAGTTGAAAGAAAAAGCAATGTGGGCACAAGTGAAAGTGGCAGAAAAACAAGAAGCTCAATTGGATAATAATAATGGAAACGAATCAGGACAAAATAAGATGCGACCAAATATAGGTAAAGGAAAAGGACAAGTGAGTCTAGAAGAGGCAAAGAAGAAATGGCCATGTCATAATTGCGGAAAATTAGGGCATTGGAGAAATGAGTGTAAGTTCCCACCTAAACCTAATCCGGAACATCAATCATTAACTCCACAGGTGCAGAATGAGGTAGTTGTTCAACAAAGTCAGGTGCCACAACCACCACTTCCCAACACTGTTAACCAGCAAAGATACAGTACAGAAACAGGATTCTACGGAGGAGAGCAGGTAACACAGTTGCCGAGAGCAGCTAACATTTCCCAGTATTGGTTGCATCAGAGTGAGGATGACCCAGATGAAAGTTTCTGACGGTGCGCAAGAGAGGGGAAAGAGTGCGTGCTTGGCGCAACTCTAGAGGTAGATCAGTCTGGTCCCTTTGTGGATGGAGAAGTGAATGGAGCAAACGTAACATTCCTTGTCGATACTGGAGCTACCCGTTCTACTGTTAGGTCAGTGGAAATTCTGAACCTTCCTCTCTCAGGTGAATGCATCCAAGTGGTAGGAGTTGCCAATCAGCAGATTAAAACCCCACTTACTGAATTGGTAGAAGTAAAAATTGGTTCTTTTAGGAAAATGCATAAATTTGTAGTGTGCGATTGTAGTCCTGTAAATCTTCTAGGTCGTGACCTCTTGTGTAAAATGAATTGCACAATTTATTGTACACCAGATGGAATTGGTTTTCAGACTTCAGATGAAGATGCTTTGTATAAAGTAACTTTGATGAATCAGGAACCTGAAATGAATGGGTTGTTTCCTGCATTTGATGCAGGAAAACTTCCAGAAGAGTTAAGAAGTGCAGTGAAAGAAAGTGTGTGGGATTTTACAGGAGAAGACATTGGATTAATGAGAGAAGTTGATCCTGTAAAAGTGACAGTGAAAGAAGGGATAAGTTATCCAAACACGCCACAGTACAAATTAACTCCAGAAATAATTGAAGGAATAACTCCTGTGATAAATAAGATGATTGAACAGGGAATTCTGAAAGAAATCATGAGCAGTCCATGTAATTCACCTATTATGGGACTGAAAAAGCCAAATGGAACATACAGAATAGTACAGGATTTGAGAAAGATCAACAAAATAGTTGTACCATGCTGTCCAATAGTGCCAAACCCTGCAGTGATTCTATATCAAATTCCGCATGAAGCTGAGTGGTACACTGTGATAGATTTGTGTCATGCATTTTTCTCTATTCCTTTGCATCCAGATAGCCAGCCATTATTTGCATTCCGTTTTGGAGAGCGTATTTTGGCATGGTGCCGAATTCCTCAGGGGTATACAGAGAGCCCCTCAATTTTTAATCAGATTCTAAAGAAATCTCTGGAAGATTTAAAAATGCCAGAAAAATCAGTGATGGTGCAGTATATCGATGACCTATTGGTGGCATCGAAAACCAAAGAGGCATGTGTAAGTGACACAATTGCTTTACTGAACCATTTGGAGAAAAGAGGACATAAGGTGTCCCCTTCAAAATTACAGTTTTGTCAGAAAGAAGTCCAGTATTTAGGACATAAAATTGAGAAAGGAGTGCGGAAAATAGCGACAGAAAGAGTAAGAATGATTCAAGGAATGAGAGCACCAATGACTCAAAGAGAGGTAAGAATGTTTTTGGGAATGGTTGGATATTGTCGACAATGGATAAGTGGATTTTCTTTGATTGCAAAACCATTACAAAAATTGACAAAGAAAGATGTAAAAGACCCTTTTGAGTTAAACAAAGAAGAAATGAAATATTTCAAAGAATTGAAAAGGAAACTGTGTGAGGCCCCTGCATTAGGCATGCCTGATTATGAGAAAGATTTTGAGTTATACTGCAGTGAAAGAGATGGATGTGCATTTTCAGTACTAGTACAAAAACATGGCACCATGAAGAGGCCTATAGCTTACTTTTCAGCTGTTTTAGATCCTATAGCAAAGGCATTGCCTGGATGTTTGAAAGCAGTTGCTGCTACTTGTGTAAGTCTGGAACAAAGTGAAGGTATAGTGATGGGGTATCCACTGAGAGTATATGTTCCCCATTCAGTAGAAATTCTTTTGACAAGAACAAAAACACAGTACATGACACATAGTCGGCTGACTAAGTACGAAAAAGTCATCTTGAGTGCAGAAAATGTGACCATAGATAGATGCATAAATGTAAATCCTTCGACTTCATTGCCAGATGAAGAGAGTATAATTGAACAAGATGAAGTAGATCATGATTGTCTGAATGTGCTGGAATATTGCACAAAACCAAGAGCTGACATAAAAGATGAACCGTTAAAGGAATCCGATTATGTCATGTTTGTAGATGGTTCATGTTTACGCACAAAGGAAGGAGTGTTAAGCGCAGCTTATGCAGTATGCACAGTGGCAACTGTAATGGAAGCGTCTTGTCTGAAAGGAGTTAGGTCTGCCCAAGTTGCGGAACTAATTGCTTTGATTCAAGCATGTAAATTGGGGAAAAATGTACGAATCACGATTGTGACCGATAGCCAATATGGTTTCGGCATCGTACATGATTTTGGCCAGATTTGGTCACAAAGAGGATTTTTGACATCTGCAGGAACACCTATCAGAAATGGAGATTATGTTAAAAAACTGCTTGAGGCGATACAGCTGCCTAAACAAATAGCTGTAGTGAAGTGCAAGGCGCATAAGAAAAACGAAGATTACATAGCGGTCGGCAATAATTATGCTGACGAGATCGCTAGATATTGTGCGGAAAACATGGCGTCCCTGAACAGAAATAGAGAAAGGGAGCATGTCTCTTGTCCTTTGCTTTTCACTAATGCAGTCGAAACATGGGATGAAGTAAGGCAGTTACAAGAAACAGCAAGAGATGAGGAAAAGGATTACTGGATTAAAGCAGGATGTAGAAGACAGGAAGATAATGGAGTGTGGGTATACAGAGATGAAAGACCAGTTATGCCTGATAGCATGATTGCAGACATGGCACGGATGTACCATGGACAAGCTCATATTGGGAGAGATGCAATGATCAGACTTTTAGACAAACTTGGTATAATCCAAAATTCAGAGCCATTGCTGAAAGTCTTTGTCAAAGATGTCTTATTTGTCAACAATTTAACCCAGGAAGAAAAACAGTAGTGAGTCTAGGAACAATAGGACGAGAAGGAGGTCCATTCACAAGGATACAGATGGATTTTATTGAGATGCCCCCTAGTAACAGATTAAGATATGTTCTGGTGGTCGTCTGTTTGTTCTCTCGTTGGGTGGAGGCATACCCCACAAGAAGGAATGATGGAACAACAGTGGCAAAACTTATGCTACGAGAGTTCATTCCGAGGTATGGTTTTCCAGTCACAGTTGAGACAGATAGAGGAACACATTTTCAAAATGAGTTGATCCAATTGATTTGTGAAGCATTGAGTATTAAACAAAAACTACATTGTGCTTACAGACCCGAAGCTTCTGGGGTAGTAGAGCAGATAAATGGAACGATTAAAAACAGATTAGGAAAAATGTGTCGAGCTACAGGACTCAAATGGCCAGATGCACTGCCTCTTGTTCTGATGACCATCAGAAGCATCCCTGAAAAGAAAACGGGACTCAGTCCTCATGAAATGATCATGGGACGAGCAATGAGACAAGCCCACGTACCAGTCAACAAGTTATTGACAATAACTGATGATCTAATACTGGATTATTGCAAAGGACTGGCTGATGTGGTGCGTTCTGTGTTTCATCAGGTTGGACCGGATGCGACCACTCTTGAAAGAAAACCAGCCCACGACTTGAATCCAGGAGACTGGGTCCGTATTAAAGTCCACAGGAGAAGAAACTGTCTAGTTCCGCGTTGGGATGAGCCAAGACAGGTAATCCTAGTAACAACGACTGCTGTCAAGTGTGCAGGAGTAAAGAACTGGGTTCATGCCAGCCACACAATCAGAATTCCAGAACCTACAGATCGACATGTGAATCGGCGTCTGGAAGTGTGGGATAAAAGTTTAACGGCGGGAACAACCAAGATAAAAGAAAGGGTGCCAGAACTTGAAGATCGACCTGAAAGTCGACATCTGGAGACCCCAACGGAAAACACCTCTAGAGAAGAAGAGGAACAAGAAGAAGAAGAAGAAAGAAATTCAGAAGTTCCAGAACTTGAAGATCGACCTGTAAGTCGACATCTGGAAATATCTGACACAACTTCAGGATCTGATGATTCAGCTGCAAATTGGGAAGAATTCCGAAAGGGAACTTGGGGTTATAAACCAATTAGAGAAGAAACTGAGCAAGAAATTGAGTTAGATGAACAACCAAGTACAAGTTATGGTGGAAATCATTCAGAAACAATATTAATAGATGAAGTAGGGAAAGAAGTACACAAAAAGTTAGAAAATCGAGAAGAACCCCGAGGAGCAATAGGGATAGATAGAAAAACAGGAGAACAGGGAAATTCAGAAGCAGGTAAGGAGGAAAACACCAAATCGGAAGAACCCCGAGGAGGGACAGTGATAAGGGAAAACGAAAAGGAGAAGATAGATCCACCAGTAGGAGATGACGAGATTATAAGTTTCAAAATAAGAAACAATAGTGAGACAGTTGAAACAGAAACAGAAGAAAGTGGAGGAGAGGAAAAAGCAAAGACTGAATCAAGAAAAAGAAATTGGAGATCGGAAAGAGAAGAAAGAGAGGGTGAGGTCAAAAGGCCAAGAAAAGGAGATAATTGGCCCAACAGCTATGTAAGAAAATTGAGATATAGAATAATAAGAGCAGAAGATGAAGATGCTGAACAAGTAAATGAAGTAACAAGTCAAAAGGGACACGAAAAACCCAGTGGAAAAAGATTACAAAAGTCCAAAAGGACAAGGAAAATAAATTCAAAATTTAAGTCACCTGAGTGGCTGTATATTGCACTAACATATTACAAAGGAGAAGAAGAAAACACTCACGGAAACCAGAGACTGAGAAGTCAGATGGGAAAAGGTGAGATGCAACAAAAGGACTGAAGTGAAGACTTAAAGTGCTGCTGCCGGACGTGACAAATTTTACTGGATGTGACAAATCACCGGATGTGACAACGAAAGAATTCTGGAGAGAATTAAAGAAAGTACTAAGCAAAGACTTTTTGGAAGCAGAGTGGCGTCTAAGTCATTTTGAGGTGTAGTGACACAATTTTCTGAAAATTTAACAAATAGAAAAAGAAAAATGGAAAATAATGAGAATAGAAGAAATAAATGTGAATTTGTAAAGAGATGGTGCAAAATGTGCTGCTTTTGTACAGGGTTATTAATGACCATATGGATAGTTTTAGCAATCACAATTCCAATTAGTGTGGCTGTGATAGAAGCAAAGAATGATACTAAACAAGAAAAAGAAACTAATATTAAAGAACAAGTTGTTTTAAGAAGTAGTGCAGAGTTGCATAAGGATAGGTCAGTAACAGATTTCTCAAAGAATGTTTTTACAAAAATTGTTGTATGAGTATGTAAAAACAATGGAAGTGAGAGATTGTTATGTTTGTATGCAATTGCCTGCATCAGTATCTGAAGGTGTGACTTATCATCACTTACCTTTGACTTATGGAATAACATGTAGTGTAATAGCAAGTTTATTTTATAAAACAGGTAGATTAGAATCTTATTATACTGATATAGATAAGATATTTGCAAACATTCCTGTAGTGCCAGAACTTAACAAAGTGAAACCAGCAAAGGTTTTAGGAGAATTCTTTTAGAACATAGAAAATTAACGTTAGAAGAAATAGTTAGTGACAACCTTACCTGTGAGTTAAAGAAAGAAGAAAAAGTATTTCTAGACATGGTTGAGGAAAGAAGAATGAAATTTCAAAAAGAAGCAATAAAAGAGGAAGGAAAACGTTTATGGACGTTTGAGGAAGGAAATCATGAAGGAAAAAGATAAATGCAGCAATGACATTAGACTGGCCGCAAACAGGAAAGTTGTGCATTAGGAGAAATAAGACAGTCTATGACAATTACTTTGTAGGTTCCAGTGTCTGCCATGACAATTATCAAATTCTGGGAGGTTGGGGATTCAAAGGTGGAAAAGATCCAATATTTCCAGGTATCTATTATATTTGTGGGAATAGAGCTTATTACAGGTTACCGGACCATTGGTATGGAACTTGCTATGTAGGCCTGGTCTTTCCAAAAATCTTTCACATGGACAGAGAAGAAAAGGGAACATACAAAATGATTAATGGATTTAAACGTAGAAAGAGGGAAAGTTTTTCAGAAGTTGTAGGAGATATTTTTGGAGCATTGATACCAGCAGTGGGAATATCTTTGAATGCATTTAAAATTCGGAAGTTATCCACAGTAGTAGATCGTTTGTCTACAGATACTGCGGGAGGGTTCTTAATGGTAAATACCGAAATGGTTGCCATGAGAGCTATGGTGATGCAAAATCGGCTTGCCCTTGATATTCTTTTGGCAAAAGAGGGTGGAGTCTGTGGAATGTTGAAAGTCCAACATTGTTGTACTTACATTCCGGATAACAGTGAAAATATACAGAAGTATATTACAAATATTACAAGTCTGCACAAAGAATTAGTCCCACTGGAGGTTGAAAGTGTTTTGGGAAAACTTGGTAGAGGGTTTTCCTCAGTAGCAAATTGGTTAACTAGGATGAGTAAACTAGTAATAGGGAAAGTTATAATAGTAGCAACTATAGTGATATTGTTAGCAATGATATTGAAAATAGTAATAACATGTATAAAGAGAAAAGTAAGACAGAATAAGATAAGAAGAAATAACAGAATAATAAGAGAAAGAGAGAGAGAAATGGGTGAAATTGAGTTGGAGAAAATGAAAGAAAGCATGTATAAAGAGACTAAAAGGCAAGATGAAGAGGAGACAGAGATATGAATAACAGAAAGTAAAGGATGAAAGACATGCTGCCTGAAAAGAAGTATGACTTGGGTTTTATGTGGTGATTTAAAAATCACCAAAGGGGGATTGGTGGAGCAGTAAAAATAAATTTTTAACCCCTAACAAATTATATAATTAATTAATTAAAAATGTTCGTTTAAATGTATTAATCAACATTGTATATGTGGGAATGGTAATATGCCAATGTATGTGCTAAATAATCTATTAATGAATGTCCGTGTGTCTAATCATAACGTAAGAATAAAAAGCGTACTAAATAAAATAAATGCATGTTTGTGCTTCATAGAAATAAAATGTGTCGTTGCAAAAAACAATAGTGATGGTAAGTAAGGAGCAGCTTAAAATGTCGCTTTTTGCTAGGTAACAACTAATTGGGGTACGTAGACGGGAGGGAAACGAAAGGGATATTTTTCTCTATTTAATTATGTTTTGTTTGCCTCAAATTAGTGCTTCTAAAGTAGAACCGAGTGGCGAGATAAAATGGCCGCCAGTGGGAAGATGTGCGCAGGCGCAAGGGGACACGTGGTACGGGATGAGATTGATGAAATCTGGAGCCTCGTGATGTCTCTGAGAGGCTAGGATGCAAGAAATGGTCAAGGCTGGTGTGACCTAATTGAACTGATAGTGTGCCGTGAGGATCAGGAGAGAGTCCGTGGGAAAGGAGCCCAAGAGAAAGGACAATGACTGCGGAGTTCTTGAATGTGTCAAAAGAAGATACAAATGAACTGATCGAATCGGATGGAAATGTTTAAGCGTATGGGAAAGGAAATGATCCAAGGACCCTTGAATCCAAAAGAACTTGATTAAAGAATGAATAAGCTGACATGTATGGACCAATGAGAGAAAAGCGTGATATTAAGGTTGCAACAGTTAGTTAACAAAGTTGGAATTGGGGTATAAGAGGGCCTACTCTTAGTGGGAGGGGGTCAGTTCCAGGAGAGTTCCAGGGAAGTTCCAGAGAGTTGCAGTTCGAGAGTCATGGTTGCAGTAGAGAAGACGGGTTGCAGGTAGCTGATGCTGACGAGCTGAAGTTGCTGTTGCTGTCTTAACTTTACAGTTGAGTATGAGAATCAGGCTATTTCTAATCCCAAAGTTAGGTTAGAAATCATTAGGCTAAATTAGGAAGCTAGGCAGGTAACTAAGGTTTTTGGCTTCATGACAAAATTTCCTTTCTGCAATAAATTGATTATGCTTAATAAAATTGTGAATTTAAAAATGAATAATTGAATAAAGTATTAAATCTTTTCATGCTTTTAAAATTATATAAAATTTAAGATTCTTTAAAAACCAAAATGACTCAGTGGTTATTTTCCTAAATGATTGTGACATGAGTAATTGGTTGATTGTGATTCAGCTGGTCTTAATCACTATGAACTAATTTCTTAAATGAATGATTCATCGACAAAACAATGAGCAGGAATATCTTAAGAAATAATTAAAAGAAAGTGACAAATTAAGGTAAATAGATATCCTTGCTCTTCCAGCGGTACACAAAATGGTGTTCTCCATTTAGTTCTCATGCTTCTCCTAGGAGTACAGAATTTCATAAAGGTGTAAAAGGAAATCCAGGAGTGTGTGTGTGTTTAGGCGATGTTTATGGGCCCCATCGTCATGTGGATATGAGAAATATAGTTTGCCCCTGGATGACCTATAAGTAACCTGGGAGGAGGATAGTTTTTATTGTACGCGCTGCATCAATGGTCGTCTTGACTCTTCAGCCACGAGGTCCAGGAGGTGTCGACGACAACCAGGAGCTGGATTCGAGCTGTCCCACGACATTTTTCGATTGCAGGGGTGTCGGCGACCGGATTGGACCCAACAAGCCTTGGCAACGGCAAGTCTCGTGGAAATAGAAGAAGGACGATGTTGCAGACCAGCAAGGTCTGGGGGACTCACCCAGCGAGGATAAGTCAGGGCACACCTGGAGCAACCAGGGAGCCCAAGCAGAAAAAGATTGGCCTTCGGGAGGGCCTACTAGCCAACGGACTAGTGACCGCAAAGGAGCCTCGAGACGATGCACGTGGAGCTGGCTCACAGGAAACTCGTGGAGTGGAGGCCAGTGATCTTCAGTGCAGTTGGTGCTGGAGGCTGGGGCTACTCGGAGCCCAAAGCACGACTTCGTGGGAGACCCAGAAGAGGATGCACTTGCAAATACATTTGGTGTCCAGGGGTCACGGTTCCACGTTACCCACGACAGCTACGGGCCTCAGCTTTGCTGGGGACTCAGGGCAGCCTCGGCGAAGTCTGGAAATCCACCTCTGGTGATGCAAAGACTTTGGCGTCCGACGGGAGCTTCAGCGATGCAGACCGGACAATTGCTTCTTTGGTGCCTGCCAAGCAGGGGAGTCACTCCTTGACCCCAAGGGAGATTCTTCAGTCCTCTAATCTTAAAGTAGAGCGTCGAAGGTCCAGGATTCTGTGTCAGAGTTTCGTCCAGGTAAATCTAAAGTCCTAAGGACTGGGTTCCCCTACTTATACTAAGGTAGGGGGTTGGACATACTCTGTGGCCCCACCTATGGGAGGGCCAGGGCAGAGGGGTGGTTACACCCCTTTCCCTTTGTCCAGTTTCGCACCAGAGCAGGGGCTGGAAGCCCCTGAGCCGGTTTGAACTGGGGTATGCACAGGGACACCAAATGTGCCCCCAGTGCAGGACTTCAAAGCACCAGAGAGTGCTCCCGCCCAGCCCCAATACACACTATCTGTCTGGGGAGGTGGTCACACCTCTCTGGGACAGGAAACCTATTGTCCAGGCCTCCCCTGCCGGAGTTTCGGTCAGCAGCAGGAGGCCAGACTCGTGTCTGTGGCAGCGGCATCCATTTTGTGATGCCAGGGCTCTGGAAAGTCAGTACCGGGCATACCGGTGTGTACATGTCTTTCCCTCTAGAAGGGTGGAATGCTACCCCCGCCGCCAGAACTGGCGGGGGGTAGTATTCCAAGATGTTTGACACCAAACACGACATGTTTCCGTGCAGCCATCCCAAAGTTAGCATTTAACGCGAGGTTATAATGCGCTTAAGAGTATATGGTCAGGCTGCACTACAAACAGCATCAGAGAAGGGTCTCCGAACGCTGCAGAGGGGCACTGCTCATGCAGGGGCACCCTCTCACATAGGAACCACGCACTCTGCCTTCAGGATTGATAAGGCCTGCCATAGGAGTGACTTAAAGGTTTATATGTGTGTATGTATGTAGTGATATAGGTAGCCTATATCACAGTAAGGGGTGCATGCACCACCTTACCCAGGCTGCAGTAGCAGACCTGTGGTGTCAGTTTGGATGGCCTTCCAGGGGTTGCACAATACATGCTGCAGCCCCTGGTAGGCCTCTGAGGTACCTATGCCCTGGGTACATAGTATACCATATACTAGGGACTTATAAGGGCACTCCAGACTCCAATCAGAGATGTGCCTAAGGCACATGGAAACCATTTTATAGAGGAAGCAGATAGATTGGGGCCCTGAATAGCAGGATCCCAGTCCAACTAAGTCATAAACCAGCAAAACACCAGGAAAAAAGTGGGGGCAACCATATAGTCAGATTCTACCTTCCTACATAACCCCCCCCAAACGAAAGGAGATAAGGCTAACCTTGGCCAGTTGAGCCTTTATTGACTAAGTGGCCATATAAGGAAGCACCTGCACTAGCATGGTTGCCCCCTATCTTATGGTCCACTAAGCAATCCCTCGCCCTAAGGGTATGAGAGGGTCTCCACCATGGGGAATTACTACCTGTGGTGTGCTTTGGTAAAGTACAAGGCTGGTGAGGTGTCTGAGAAGGGAAGTGAGGCCCTAGGAAGGTTGGTCTCAGCTTCCTCAGATCACTGGTCACCATGTATGCCTGTCTTTCCATGACTGAGTTGCACTGTCCTCTAAGGGTCAACCTTTGGCTGCCTACAGCTGGGGGTTGGGTCCCTTTGGATGGACCACTGGAGGGACATGGCAGGTTTGGAACCTTTTGGTCCCAGGTTTGCCCTTGCCTAACAGAGTCCTTCTGGGGAGGTCCCTACACAAAGGTATGGGGGATCCCTCAGTGTGTTGGGGAATTTTCACCTGGCTAGGGCTACTAGACTGG